>CM054811.1:195000-644293 GCA_028984105.1 Lavandula angustifolia | reverse complement strand
TTACTTGGTTGTAAGAGGAAGTTTTTGTCGAATTGAAGAAATCGACGGTGCGCCGTTCGTCCCCATTCCCCTCCGCTAGGCGGATCGGTTTTGGATGTCGTTATCCTATTCGTGCGTCGAATCAATGGGTTAACGAAGATCAACTTCCGATATTCGTGTGCGAATCAAAGGGTTAATGAGGATCAACTTCCGATATTCGTGCGCGAATCGACGGATTTTGATTGATGTTTGTAGATCGTCTCCGGCATTTCGAGGAAATCAACGATTGGTATCACATCTATCCATTTTATCTATTTCGTTTTTATCTGATCCTGTACTGCATCCCTTAGCTTGAACAACAAACCCTTTTCTGGTTTTCTTTCCATTCTAAGTGAGAGAGGATTCGAATTACCTCTTCCAGCTCGTAAGTGTTTGTAAGCAATTTACCGCCACCGCTGCGGATAGAGAAACAGTTGAAAACATGAAACGCCAAGCATTCTTAGTATATATTAATTTCGTCATTCATGATGCGTATCGGACTTCATACCCATTTGTGTTCCATCCGCTGAAGGCCTCGAAAGAGAAGAGAGAAATATTTATTAAAGTTGAGGATGGCGGAATTTCCAAATCTCTGGGGAAAGTTTATAAGTTTCTACAGGTTTTATAATTATGTAAAAGTAGTAAAGCCGTTGCCGTTGGTTTTATGACGTAGCAATTTTGGACTAATGATTTGTTGATTTGTTAATTCTTTTCGCTTGGTTTAGTACCGTACTATCGCCATATTGCTTAAGGTGTGTTAATTCAGGGGAGGAGGTTTGACTGATTTGATTTTTTTTTTTGTAAATATAAACAAGTAAACCATAAAAAAGATTTAAAAAAAAGAGATTGACAAACTTACTTTTTATGTCTAAAAGTTTGACAAAGATGGAAAAACCGAATTTGGTTTATTTATTATAATAAAGATTATAATAAAATACGGTGGCGTAGGCATGGAAGGGGCATAGTAATTTTGGACTAATTAATTTTGGTCTAGCTTCACTGGAATTTGATACTAATATTTCAAGTGTGATTTCCTTTTGAGCATTGGCCCGGCGTTAGGATTATTAAATAAATTTCAATACTTCATGCATTCAACTAGATCTAGCTTCCCTTCTTCTCTTCTCCTTCACATTTATTTCTATTTCTCTCTCTTCCTCTTCTCTTCCTCCTCCACCTTTATTGATAGAATTGAGGATATATTATATATTTAAAAAATTAAAAAATTAACGAGTTCTAAAATTTAACATTTAAATGGTAAACATTTATTTTTCTAAACTTGTCCAAAATATAAGGGGTGTACATGTGTGAGGATCATCAAACAAATTTGCACCCAATCGTATTCATAGAAACTATAAATTTTGGCCCGGGACGTGGGATGGCAAAGTTGGTGAAGGTGGTTGGCCCGGGACCGATAGGTCCTGGGTTCGAATCCCACTGGAAGCAATTTTGTGGTGCCTGTCACCTATGGTTAGCTTAGGGTGGTTGAACTCTCCTGTGTGGTTTGCAGGCTACTGCACAAGGAGCGGGGTTTATCTATTGCGCACCGAAGGTAAGGAGCGGGGTTTATCCAGTACGCACCGAAGGTAGCGGCTGCGGATTCCACGTAAAAAAAAAAAAAAAAAACTGTAAATTTTATGAGGAAGTGAAGTAGGTTGATGATGGGAAATGTAAAACTGTAAAATAACTAAAGAGCATTAGAATTTGTTATAAATTCATTATTTTTCTGAAGAGGAAGTGGGTTGATGATGGGACAGGTTTATGAAATTAAATAAAAAGTGGACTTATATATCTGTTTGGGCCGTTAGAGGTTGGTCTAGTTCTGAACCAGCTGGGCTTCGGAAAATGATGGCCCGAAAGTCGCTGAGATTTTATGAATAATTGTACAAGTAAATAATTGTACAAAATTAAATAACATATACCAATCAACAATATTAGGCAAATCGATCTAGTCTTTCACTCAAGTGTGACTTGAGATGAATCACTCATAATCATCCAGACTTTACTAGTTAAGACAAACATTTCCCAATGTATCTTTCCTTGCTAGTTGTCTGTTGCAAATGAAGTGAAATCTGACTAGCAATCATAAACATAATGTGGAGTTCGATGCATTTTATTTACATGTTACCTCCGTTCTATTATAATAGGTCATATTTTTCGATTGGAACGTTCCATTATAATTGGACAAGTTCCAAATTTGACAAATAATTAATATAATCTTTCCTACATAAAATTGAAAAAAAAAAAAAAAAAAATTAAAAAAATCATATAAATAGCAATTTCCAATAAAGTAATATTTTTCAACAGTTCTGCTAAGCAAACAAAATAATCGAACTATTTGCTCTATGCCTATTTTGGTCATTAGTCTGATCCTTTCATCTGAACATTCTCGTTCGAACATTACCTTATTTATGTTATGTAATAAGCCATCTATTCTGAGCTAAAATTGTCTGAGCCATGTAAGTAGTTCTAGCACTTCCGAATGCATGGACTTCCATGAACTCAATCCAGCATGTCACTCCCCGGCCAGTAGCGCCGCCTCTGACATTGATCAACGAGCCGATCTTCTCGGCTGCTCCACCACCTCTCGTCCGCTGCCATCGGCGCCTCTCTCTCTCTCTCTAACCAACATTCTGGTTGAGCTCTGGAATGAAATGAAATGAAATCAAGAAATTATTGTGGAGAGTTGACCATAATTATGAACTATATATGTCAGATAATTAGATTAGAAATTAAGTGTTTGCAAGGGGGATTAATTAATTAGAAGAAGCAAACCATGTGGGGTTACATTTAACTGTAACCATGGATTAGAAAAACAAGAGATATATAGTTGATGAAGGGAAAGACGACTTTTAGAATCATCGACCATTAGCTATATTCGATGCATTTTGTTTTTTTATTTCAATCTTATTCGAACTTAAAACGATGGAATAATTAATTTTTTTTCCTTTCTCTTGTTTTTTTTATCATATATAAATATTTTATTTATGTTCGACTAAGTTCCACCAAAAAAAGGGTAATAATAACTGTGGATTGTAAATAATAATAAAAAAAAAAAAAGATGTGTCCAGTGCACAATAAGCCCATTGTTGAAGATAGGGTTAATTGGTTAACAACCCAAAAAAAATCCATAATAGATCATATACAGTTATAATTTAAAATATACAATAAATATTTGAACTGCCATTGTCTGCTATATAAAGAGGGTCAGATGACAATAAAAATCGGACCCGACGACCCATCCCGTCCCTCCCCGTCACGATGGGACGGGACGGGTAATGCCCAATCCCTAAATTTTTTCATTGATAAGTACTTCTACTTATCATCCAACGTTTTTTCTATTTAAATTCTTTTTTATCCAAAGCACTATTTTAAATCCCTAAATTGGCTTCATAGTTATGCCGACCAACCAAATTGAGAACAGATTTATACCCAATAGTAATTAGAAATTGAAATCGTCTTAATTTCATTTTTCTAAAATTAAATCCGTAATAATATCATGAGATAGACATTTTCCCCCTCTTCCGCTTTCCTGTCTTCCGCGTCCGCGCCATCCCTGAGCTGATGTTGTGCTTCTGCGTTTGCCGCACATGGGCGTTAATTGTGTTCTGCTCAGGTAAAACGAGATCAAACACAAAATTATCGTTTTCTCTCTTGCTTGCGCGTGTAATTGTGCGAAGATCGTGAGTTGTTTTTGCAGGATTTTGTTTTTTGTTGTGATGAATCCTTGTGAAGAACATGTGAATTACAGCTGGAGACCTGCATTTTATTTTCAAAATTTTCCAGCTATCACGATGTTTTTAGTTGAAGAGATGGATAATTTAGCTGACATGTTAGTTACTGTACATATCGTTGAATTTCAAGTTCTGCTCAATATTCCCAATTATGATTTGTTTATATTGGAAGCGATATTGAGGAAGGTGATGATATGAAGTTCTTTTGTTATCGTCTTGCTGCTATCATTTTTGCTAATTTGCACTTTTTGGATCAGTAATGCTTGTGAACAGAATTTGTAGAATCTACCTCTCTATGCTTAGATCATTAGCAACTCTTTTCCCAATTTTTATTATGTGGTCTGTCATGTGTGTTGTTACTATTCTTCGATTCGAGTTTTCTAGAACGGGAGATTTATCAGTAGATCATGCGAATTTGTTGTTGAGAATGATGTTTGTCTAACCATGCCTGGTTAGGGCAAGTATTTTGTGTGTAATTTGAATGATTATCCGATCAAACAGCTTAAAGATGTACATTCTCTAGCTGATGTAGGGGATTTTTGTTTTGTTTTAAGTAAAAGAATCTCTGTATTTCATGGAGTACAAGCTTCTTAATTTGTTGGACTTCACTTCCAAAAGTGGAATGTCTAATTGTTGGGGGTAAACGTACTAATCAGTTGAAGAAACCACCATTCCCAACAAACGAGATTAGCATTCATGTTCCTCTTGGGCTACTGTTTTGGCTTATATGATTTTGAGTTTGCTCTTTTATTTCTTGCTGATAATGTTTGGCTACTAGGTAGGTGAAAGAAGGAACTGAGAATATCACTTAGCAACTGGTGATGGTGCAGATGATGTTGGCTTGATTCAAGAGGCTGATGATTGGTATTGGCATCACTAATGTAGGTTGGTGATGAATCTCTTATCACACTTTTGCAACTGCATGCATATATTATACTTCCTTCAAACTTTTGTAATTGTAGCTATCACCCAATTTTACACGGTCCCTTTTCAAGACTAATAGCTTAGCTAGAATAATAATCTCTTTCGTATAGGGGTGTAACGGTTCGACTTGATTCCATTTTTTATGCATTTTAGGAACCGAAAGGTTCATGTGGCAGCTAGCAGTTTTTTGAGAGGATCTTAACCAGCAAAATATTTTGATTATTACATATTTATATGTTCATTTTCTTTTTGATGTGTACATATTAATATGTTATCAAGCCCAAAATACAAAAATTAGACAGCCCATTAACGAACTCTAAAAAGGCCCTTAAATACAATGTTGCTTTTGGAGGTCAATTTGGAAATTCATGAAACTAAATGTCAGTTGAAAAAAAAAAAAAACAATTAGAGGAAAAGCTTCCGCGCCCAAGTCGAAACCCTAACCCTAGTTTAATCATTCACTCAACCAAAAAACGCCCCACAATATGGGCGCTGCTTGGCGACACAGATAGCGTCGATCGGTAATGGCAGTCGTCTTCCCTTCACGGACTTGCCGTATCTTTCGACGAGAAACTGCGAAGACGGCGGCGGCGCTGTTTTTCAGGCGCACAATTGACTTTTTTTCCGCCGTTGGACAAAGAAAGAGATGTTTTAGCAAATTTCTTCGAAATGCAATTCTTTAATCTTATTAATTCTTGATAGATTTCGCGGTCAACAAGTGAAATGCGAAATTTCAAAATATTTGAAACCCAGAAAATATCATGATATTTTCAACGTCTTTTGAAATGCACTAGTGGCTTAATAATGCTGAACGTTCAATGAGTAACAAAGTTGAATGTGTAATATATATCATATATTAACTTTATATTCACTATATGAAAAAGGACCTAAAATAGGTGGTCAACAAATGACAAATTAATCATTTTAAGAATCATAATAAAATCAAAATGCCAAATTGCATGTCATTAATCCTGTGGAGTATGAGGGAGTTGGTCTGATTACCGCCTTTCTTAATTGCATCAATTCAGCAGATTCTTCACCCATAAATTATAATTATTACAAGACATATGTTAAAAAACATACACGTCATACAAAATAAAAAAGACTATAATCCAGTCCAATCATAAGTATTATTAAGATCTCTACTCTCTAGCTTAGGAAATATTAGTATTAATCGCACACTCATATATAATTGCATAAAATTATATTATCTCACTGCATTTTAAATGACTGAAAAACCCTAGTTGATTTTCACGAGCAAATAGACTTTTATACATGGTGGATAAACATGTAATTACGAAGTAATTAAAGTTGATCCATAAACCGCTAATTCTGTAACTTAATAAAAAAAAAAAAATTTATATAAAACTCTTTGCTTATAATCTTTCACCAGTTAGATTCGACATAAAACGGACTATCAGATATAATCATGATTAATGTATATATGTTTGCGTGCTGCGCACGTGTTCAAGACAGAATATAATGACTTGGATTTTTAGATGATTAATGTATATATGTTTGCGTGCTGCGCACGTGTTCAAGACAGAATATAATGACTTGGATTTTTAGGAGAGAGGTTACACATGTGACAGTACCAAATTGTCAAGGCATACTTAATGAGAACTATTATGTCAAAAGAAAGAGCATACAGTAATTATGTTTATTGTTTTAAATTTGGTAATTTTGCTTAAATACTCCGCAAATTATTGATTCTCAATTTTTTCTTTTTACTTGATTCCTAAAATATTAAAATTTGGCGAGTTTAATTATCATTCCATTAATTTTCGGTCGACCTATGGTAATCAACGATATTAAAAAAAAAAAAATTAAAATGCGATAAGGGTATTTCGGAATATTTGTTTATTAGCGAAAATACCAATTTGACTGAATTCTAATATTTTGAGGATTAGTTTGGCTAAAATTCATTAATTTGGAGTAGGGGTGTGCATGAGTAGATTGGGTGTCGTTCGGACGTAAAAATTAACCGATCAACATACTAGTTTTTTATCTGTTGTAAACACTAAATTCTAACTTTTTCTAAACTTCAGATATAAGTATGTAACAAAAATATAATTTAGCCTACTTAGTTAGTCAAATTAACTAAAATTGATTTACTTATCTTAAGAGAAATTTGTGCCAAGACACTAACCCTATCCCAAACAAAATTCCCCCCCCTATGTCCCGCCTTCCCCCCCCCCCACCCCCACCAACAGTACATGACAAATTTTGGGAAGGGAAAAAATGATTAATTACCTTTGTTTTACATTAAAATTAGGCTTGATATGGATATTGGCAAAAATTGAACGAACCTCAAAAGTGCAGTCTTATCTTGTGAGAGGCTTCAATTACATGTTATGACTATCAATATGATTTCTTGAATTCCATTAAGTACATTATTCTATACTTAAATCTTCCAGATGCAATTCGTAAATCTTATTCTTGATAGACATCTTTATCTGCCACATTTCGCAGTCCATCGAGTAAGCTAATGGGAGAGGGGGGAGAGAGTAGAGAAAGAGAAAGAGAGAGGAGAGAGAAAGAGAAAGAGAGAGAGGGGACCGAGAGGAGAGAAAGAGAGTAGTGAGAGAAAGACTATAGACATCCATCCAGTAGACTAATGGTCAAGGAGAGAGAGAGAGAGGGAGAGGACTGAGAGGGTAGAGAGAGAAAGATAAAGAGAGAGAGGGGACAGAGAGGGGGGAGAGAGGAGAGAGAGAGAGTGTAGAGATAGATATAGAAAGAGAGAGGAGAGAGAGAGGCAGTCTCATCTTCCACTACCGACTTGCCCGCGCCGCCTTCCTCCGCCTCACCGTCTACGCCGGCGAATAGGGCCTTATCTGCGTGGTTTACGCTGCGCCGACTAATGTACAAGTCCAACTCCCTCAATTATCGGATTGTTTTCTTTTCCTTTTTTGAAGTAATTAATTAAGTTTGAAAATGATCATAACTAAACTGAAATATTCGCTCAGAGTTTGTCCAACAAACAGACATACAACCCACGCATATATACTGTCCGGAAAAAGCAAAGGGTAAATTCAAGTATTATTAAAAAACCCTAACTCCAAAACCCTTGCAGCTTCCACTTCCTTTCACACGTTTTAACTTAACGAGCAGCTTTCGGAATATACTCGAAAGCATCATCCAAGTTATTTTATCTGCAAAAGTATAAATTCAAAGTCATTTTAAAACCCGTAATATCCAAAATTAAACACATTTATTATCAATCGGTCAGCTCAAAACCCCAGCTTCCCAAATCATTAATAAAGTTATAATATACATCGACCCAAAATTGTTTCATTTGCTAATTAATGAACAACTTCATCATCAATTGGTCAGCTCAAAATCCCTAATTTCCGAAATCATGAGTTATCATTCCAAAATTCTTCATCTGCAGAACAAATAACTCCATAAACGCATTTATCATCGATTGGTCAGAAATCCCTAATTTCCCAAATCAAGCTATCCATCCAACATTGTTTCATCTGCAAAAAATAAATTGATCACAAACCCGTACCATCATCGATCAGATCAAATCCCTAAATCATGAATCGAATCAAGGTATCGATCCAACTAACCTTGACATCGTCCACCTCGACTCCTTCCTTCTTCAGAAACCTCTGGAAGAGCTGGAAATTCTCCTCTTTCGGTTGGTAATGGCCGCTTCTTCGAGATAAAGCCTAGCAAGAACAGAAAAAAACGTGAGAAGACATTCAAAAAGCAAAGGTATATAGTACGTAGTAGTTATAATTAATTCAGAGGCAGACCTTGAGTTTCCCACGGTGAACCTTCAAAAGGCCGGCGCACAGCACGTCTTCGCCGGCAAGGAAGGAAGAGTGGTGAAACTTCCCTCTCTCCTTCTCACCAACGTAGAGCTCGTATCTCGGGCTCAGCACGTACATGTACATCTCCCTTTGAGTATCCACAAACTCACCGTTTATTTTGTACATAAGTTTTCCTTCCGCCACAACCACTTCATAGCATCCTCTCTGTCCCTGCAATTCAAGTGTCAATATCGTGGATGGTTGGAGAACCTACATATATCAAGAAAATGGGTTCACTTACATCATCGAGGTAACTCACGCGCTGTTCGTCTAGCTTGGTTCTGGAGCAATTCGGGTGATTAAGAAGTCTACCTGCCCCCTCATCCAACCTGCAGCATTAGTAAGGATGAAATGAAATTAACATAACGGCATTAATTATTAGACCTAAATAAATACTTCAAATCACAATACCACGTGAAGAAAAGATCATTTGATTGGCTTCTCAACCACACATCTTCAAAGTGGTTGAGATTAATTCCATAGCGGTGATGAGCGTCAAGCTGCCAAAAGATTAACGGAAAGACTTAAAAACTACTATGTGTTTTTCTTTAGTCTTTTTCAGACTGAGAGTTATGATTTTAGTGAACCTTTTCAAGCCGGTACGTGTTGGTTAGTAGCATCTGATCAGCTCCATCCTGCAACACCAAGAATTCATATTAGGACTACTGCATTACTTCATTTTTCTGTGCTGGCTGTTCGTTGTACCTCCATCTCACTGAATAATAGTTAGGAGAGAGATGGGTGAACACTTACATGTATTTATCTTACTGCATCGATCGAGTAGCTTGAGGGCGAGACTTGCAATAGTTGTATTTACAGTTAGAAATGTCAATGCACCCTTTCCAATTAAGGAATAAAGCCATGATTTCGGCGCTACAGGGAAGTTTTCTACCAGTCTGATGAAAAAAGGAAGTTGCATATGATCGACAAGCTGATCAATGTAATCATTAACGTTCTGACAAGGGGGTATTTTCACTAAGATTTGCACACGTGAAATCCGTTTATGAGCCCTCATGTTGGTCGGACACAGAGATAGGTCAAGAGGAAATTATCCCAAAAATGGGACCCTGGAGAGACCGGTTGTAAAAAATTTAAACGACTTTGACGCACAACTGGACAAGACTGCTTCATCTTTAAATTAAAACGACATCGTTTTGGTGCCACGTCACACAAATTGCCACTAAATGAGAGAACCTACTTAATCTAACACTAAATCACTACGACGTTGTTTTTGTACCGTCCACATAAGTATCGAACTGACGACCGAAAATTTTGAAGATCGGATCTTGTTTTCAATTGCAAAAATTATGAAATTCATACAGTACATGAATTCGCCAAGTTTGAAATTCGAAAATTAAACTACAAATTAATTATATTTTGTGTTTTATTTGGCTAATAATCCAATATAACATTAGATTGGTTTTCTGTATATTGTAGTACTCCTAGTTATTTGATGAGATTGGGGCCACTACATTCATATACTTCTTGTGTCTACCACACCATAAAAGTATTGACATGTGATGTTTTTCATTAAAATAGGTGGGTCACATTTACCACATGTCAATACCTTTGTAGTGTGGTGACACGTAAGAAGTATACAAATATGATACACACAAACCTTTGTAAGAACAGTGACACTTGACATGTAGAGTGTTATTGTTAATATCTTTTGTGGTGTGAAATAGAGTGAACTTTCGAGCAGTTTTTCAACTCTAAAATAGAGTTTCACTCGATTGAAAATGACCGTTGGAGATGCTCTAATTCTACATGACGTTATGTAATTCTCGGTTGAACCTCTCGTAATTAATTTAATTCTCTTATTTAATTGTCAATTGCATGTTCATGTCTCTTGTGTTAGAAATGCAATAAGATGCATGCATTTCAAAATATACAGCAGTTGAGATACAGCAGATGAGATCTAATCAAATGATATAATTACAACTGATATTTAGAAGGAATAAAAGGGAAGTGTCGTCCCTTTTTAACTTTAACAAATAAAAAAATAACTAAAGTGTGTTAACTTTCAATGTTTCTCTCTATTTTCGGGTCCTTTTCTACTTTTAACAAATAAAGATTGAATAAAAAATGAATTTTCCCTTTTTTTCAATTTGTCTTCTCTCGACATCCCTCTCTTTTGCGATTCTCTCTCTCTATCATTTTTATTTTGAATTCTTAGAATTATTATCTAAATTAAATTGAATTGTGATTATATTTAAAATTAATGTTTTATTTTCTTATTTTATATTAAAAGTTCTAATTAATTGGCCCCAATGCCTAGAAATCCTAGCTATGCCGTTGCTCGTTATTAATTGTTTTGCTAATTATTGTTTTAATTAAGGTGCGATTTCGTTTCACATGACAATTCCATTTATATTTGCAATTATATAAATTATAATTATTACATGAATTATGAATAGAGACACACGGTAAAAAAAAAAATACACGTCATACAAAAAAAGGGTCTACGACCGAACCGAGGCTCATAAGTATTATCAAGATCAAGTTTGATCTCGACTCTAGTTTAGGAAATATTAGTATTAATAATCACACTCATATATAATTGCATAAAATTAAATTATTATCTCACTGCACTTGAAATGACTGAAAAAACCCTAGTTGATTTTCACGAGCAAATTGACTTATATATATATAATATATATATATACACACTGCGGATCTAAGGAGAGCGCCCGGCGGTGGCGGCCTCCCGAACTCGTATCGAAAAACGATTTTATATATGTAATTTTTAAGAAATTTCATATTTCGCCATCCGAGTTTACACTTCACCCTTTTCTCTATCGAATTTTTTAGTTTCGCCCCCTCCCTCGGAATCCTGGATCCACACACACATATATGGTGGATAAACAAGTAATTCGGAAGTAATTAAAGTTGATCCATAAACCGACTTAATCAAAAATAATTTAGATAAAACTCTTTTCATATAACCTTTCAACCTTTTAATTTGATGTAAAACGGACGGTTAGAATTCATGGTAATCCTTGTGATCAACACCAACCAGTTGAAGAATTTGTCCTTTGGTAGGCTCCCCTTCCACACAATTTCATACTTTTTGAGATTGGGCCCATAGCGATGATGAACATCAGAATGCCAAAATAATTCATGAAAAGGCTTGAGAACAAGAAAGAATTATTCTCCTTCCGTCCCACAATTCTTGGATGCGGTATGTAACTTAATGGTGGGACTTATATGATTTCTTTCTCTGGCTATCGTTGTTGAATATACATGGTTAAGTTAGTTTAAATTCATGATTTCCATAACTGCAAGTACTTAGTGGACATCAAGGTATGATTTTGACCGGAAGACAGGTAGGGCATAGATCATCTTTTCATTCACAAGTCTTCCTTCTTGTCTCTGGCCATAGATCTACTAAAGTTTCTGTTCCTTTTGATGCTTTCGTGATCTCGCGAGTAAATATTTAAATATTAAAAATATCTACGAATAATACTCCCTCCGCCCCATTAATATTGTCATGTAGGGTTTCGGCACGGAATTTAAGAAATTTAATTTTTGTATATAAATGATGTGGGTCCACATGAATTTTTGTGATTAATAGTATTATTTATTTCCTTTTTTGGAAACAAGATAGTATTATTAGGATATCACAATTAAGTATACATGGCAGTATTAATTGAGACAGAGGGAGTAATGTTTAATAAAAAACTATATTAATATTTTAATGGATTATGTTATATAGCTATATGAGGGGGATGTTTATTTTAAATTGAAAATAGTTGAGAAAAGGATAAAGTAATGAAATAAATTAAAGTGGTGTTGTGTCAACAATAGAGCAATGTCCACAAACAATTAACGTAAATATTTTGAATGGACACGAGATACGGAGCTTTCTCAAAGAAACTTATTATGATGTATCTCAAATCCTAATCTTTAAAGGAAATTGACTTCTATTCCACATCGAATAAATATTAATAAAGTTTATCATTAATTTCACCTATAAATATATAGGTTTTCTAATTGTTTTAAGTGTGCTTCTACGCATCATTGCCCACATGTTATGAGATTAATTAGTTGGACTAATTGACCATATTTTTATGGGTATTTGTTTTTTGGGTCTAGGACCATATTTCGAAGTCCCTATATTATCCTCTTTATTAGTGGATTGTTTCTCCGACGCTCATGAATGTAGGTCTATTGACCAAATCAAGGTCGATTGGCCGAACCACGTTAAATTCTTTATGCCTATTTCTTTTTTTCCTTATGTTATTCTTTGTTATTGTTTCCGTTGGGTTTCAAGAACCCGTTCGTCACATTTTGGAGGATCCGAAGATCCTAACAAGTGGTATCGATACATATTAGACATGATACAATATTTATAAATATAAAACAACCGTTGGAGTTGCTAGCATATTAATCAATTATGAGTATTAATCAATGATGAGTATTAATCAAATTTCAATCAACTAAATATTGATTATGAACACTTCACAAAAATATGTGACCACAATTAGTGGCTTTTTGGACAAAAGAAATATTGTCTCATTAGTGGAATATGAGAGACCTAATGTTTGCCCTTGTCGGAGGTCTTGTTTGTGGCATGCTACATCCCTACTATTTTTTTTTAATTTTTATATTTTATTTTAAATATGGACAAATACTCAAGTTCGACCTACCAAATTAAAAAGAGGAGCGATTAAAGTAATCAAAATTGATATTTTGTCATATTTTATTCAATAAGTTGTGGGTCAGTGCACAAAAGCTTATGTATACGGTGTACCACTTTCGTATATTCTTTTGTGTACCACACCACAAGGATAATGACATGTGTTAAATATGACCTATTTGATTTAATGAGAAATGCCACATGTCATTACCATTGTGGTGTGATATACATAATAATATACGAAAATGGTACGTATAAGCCGCTCTGATCAGAAATATAATAAAAATAGAGAAATTAATATTATTTTATTTAGAATGTTGGTTGAAAGGAGTCATCCGGCACCATACTTTTCCTCTTTGCCGACGCCCTCTGTTTTCTCCTATATGAATAGCAAGTGCCAGCGCGAATGACGGGCCGAGATTTCAAATATATACTATCGTTTTCTTGCTGCCATTCTTCACTTCTTCTCTCTCATTACCCTTCTCTCTCCGAGAAAAAGGCTATCGTCTTTGGCATTAATCATTGTGTGTATAATTTGTAGATGCACTCGGGAAGAAATGGTGTTGTACAGCTGCTCTTATGTTTCCAGGTTTCCTTTTTATGTTTTTTAAGTTGCCTTCCTTTTTTATTATTGATAAACGAAGCATTATCATCATCTGAGAGGATGCTAAAACTTTAAATAAACCAAGGTTTTAAATATACTCGGTCGATCTGGTCGAATCCTAACCGTCGGTCACAGTTCCATTCGTTCTTGTGATTTTAAATTGAGTATATATTAAATAGTTTTGTACTATAATCTAAGAGTATTATTCCCTTTGATTAAATAAATAAAGAAGCGATAGAAATGAAAGAGAAATTGAGATACGCAATAAGAAACAAGAGGAAAGAGAAAAGGAAAGACTATTTTGATTAAAATAAAATTTACTTTAGTAATTTTTAAATTAATTATCGAAAGTTTATCCTAGCCATTCGTGAATCGTGATCATGACTACAATTTGTTTGTTTGTGTACGTGAGTGTGCACGCGTATCAAAATCTTAATTGAGAACAAATAATATGAAATTCATTTTCCCAGTGTCATGATGAAGCCCTTTTCATGTTTCAATTTAAATTTATTTTAATTTTTAGTCCCTCAACTAGTGGGCTGAATGGAACCCTACCATGTGCATTTATCACTTTTTTAAAGGGTAAATTTGAAGTTTTATTTTTGTTATTCTCCTCTAAATGCATTATTTTTTTTCAATTTCTCTTTTTGTACGCGAATTTTAATTTAATTCATAAAATATTAATTTTTAATTTCTTTTAAATTGCATACATATTAAAAATCCGACGAAATCAAAGCTGACATGATATTTTTCAGCGTGACTTGGATGCTGACATTTCATGTGAGTCACAATCGATCTTATTTGATTTTTAATAAAATATACAAACTCCTTACAATTTCTCTTTTTTGCACATGAAATTTAAATTTTATTTTTTACGCACACAAACAAAATTTAGATTTCTTTTTAATTAATAAATATTTCTAATAAACCTTTTATAATGAATAATTGAATTAAATTGAATAAATCGATTAAATACAAGGGAAGAAACTGGTATTTAAGGTTTTAAGATTTTATTCAACTTAATCGATTAAATTTTAAACTTTATGATTTTTTTAAAATTCTTTCTTTGTATTTAATCGGTTTGATCAACTTAATTCAGTCATTCATTGTAAATTTTTTATTAGAATAAATATTAATTAAAAAAATTCTAAATTTTGATTGTGTGTAAAACAAATTAAATTTAAAGTTCATGTGCAAAAAGGGAAACTGTATTTTATTAAAAATCAAATAAGATCGATTATGACTCACCCGACATTTCAGCAGCCACGTAACACAAAAAAAATACCATGTCAGCTTTGATTTTGCCGATTTTTTTTTTTTTTATCTATGTGCAGTTTAAAACAAATCAAGAATTGGTATATTCAAGGGCTAAATTGAAAGTATGTGAAGAAAAAAATATATGTAATCAGTAACGATGTTTTTTACTATTACCATCAGTGCTCATCCCAATATAATATAATCATATAATGATATAATTATATATTATGTATATAAGGCTTCAAATGCACAAACCATTATTATGTTCAGTCAGTAGGGTATATATAAGGGAGCTTTTGTATTTTACCCATTCTCAAATAAAAGAACACAAAAATACCCATCTCCTAAACTTATATTCACCAAATACCCAAGATTACCAATTTGTCCTCAGATTTTCGTCATCTTTGTTGTTTTATTTTTTTTTGTTAAAATCTTCCAGTGCCGATGGAGTGCCTATGGGTGCCTGTGGGTGCCTACTACTAATTTCATCAACTTTTTTTTTCATTTTTTTTTATTAAAATCCTATAGTGCCGATGTAGTTCCTACTGGTGCCGATGGGTGCCTACGCAACTTACGACCTTAAATTTTTTAGAAGTATTAAATCTTTCAGTGAATGATCTAGTGGCAAAAACTTGTGTGCACATGCAACATGATTCAATTACTCAATTTTGATCCACTTTGACCCGTATTTGACCTGCTGACATTATCATGGCATCATTATTCATTTTATTTTTAAAAAAAAAATTGAATATTTTTTAAAGCATTTTTTCCTCTTTATTTTAAGGAAGGACGTGTCACTCTTTTGCATACGGAAGTGTCAATCGTAAAAAAAAAAGTGTCAATCGCAACAAACAATTTTTTTTTAATTTTATTTTTTCGTTATTCTTCCCTTTTATTTAAGGACGGGCGTGTCACTCTTCGCATACGAAAGTGTCAATCGTAATAAATAAAAGTGTCAATCGTAACAAATGAATATTTTTATTTTTTTTCCAATTTTTTTTATAAGGAAGGCGTGTCATTTGTAATGAATAAATATGTCATTTGTTATTTATCCAAAGTGTCAATCGTAACAAGCAAATGTGTCATTTATATTTGAATAAAGTGTCATTTACATCATTTATTAACTATCAATTATTTTTGAAAAAAATGCGATTTGTTTCGAAAAAAAATATCTTTTGTTTATGAAAAAAGTGTCAATTACAACGAACGAAAGTGTTATTTATCTCAAAGTGTCAATTACATTGAAGTAAATTGGATCATGTTGCATATGCAACATGGTGCACATTAGTCCATCTCTTGTTTATTTTGTTCGGTTGGAGTTATCAAACTTAGTGAAATGCTTCATTCAGTGACATCACCATATTCCTTCTCTTAACTAATTTCCAACACAGATAAGTCCAGCAATAATTGAGTTGCATTATTTGGATTATTTATATACATAATGAATTGCAATGTGAATTGAGTCCACAAGTTTTGAACCCATCATCATATTCTCTTAAACCAATTTGCTCCCCTTATACTTCTAACATCCAAGAAAAACATGTCATATCATAATTAATAATTTTATATTGACTAAATTATAAAATAAAATAAAATTAAAGAAAACAAGTAGAAGAAAGAATAACTGACTTTGATAGTTGACTAGAATGTGTCACACTCGTAAATTAGACATTATGAATTAATTGATCCCTAAAGTTCTTTAAACAATTGCTTTTAAGAGTAAATATGATACTATATAGAATAACGATTTTAATAGTTGACTACAACATGTGACACACGTAAACTAGACATTATGTATTAATTGATCCCTAAAGTTCTTTAAACAATTGCTTTTAAGAGTAAATATGACGTTATAAAGAATAACGACTTTGATAGTTGACTACAACGTCTGACAGACGTAAACTAGACATTATGTTTGACACACGTAAACTAGACTTTTATAGTCGATGTTTTCGACTTTAAACAATTGCTTTTAAGAGTAAATATGACGTTATAAAGAATAGCGACTTTGATAGTTGATTACAACGCCTGACACACGTAAACTAGACTTTTCACACTTGACTAAGTCTCCTCTTGACTAATGATATCTACCGAAAGGTTAAGTGGGGATAGCTAATTGGAAAAAGTCGAATTTCCACACTTGACTAAGTCTCCTCTTACATACTTAAATTCCGACAACTTCTATAGAATAAAATATTTCTCACAGAATCAATCTTCATGGATATACACTCCCAATTGTTCCTTGTCTCAGTTCTTTTACTCCTTCATTTTTTAATGAACTGCGGCTTAGCAGTTGCTGCAAATGGTGATATCAATTCCGATCGTTCTTCGCTTCTTACTTTAAAGGCTCACATTACGTCAGATCCCCATGGTATATTAACCAAAAGTTGGACCAATCATACCTCTGTCTGTGATTGGATAGGAGTTACATGTGATTCTCGTCACAACCGAGTAATTGAGCTGGATATTTCTGGTAATTATTTTAGGGGCACCATTCCATCGGAAATTGGAAATCTTTCTTCCCTTGTTTCTCTGTCTATGGAATTTAACTCCTTCTCTGGCACTATTCCATCGGAAATTGGAAATCTTTCTTCCCTTGTTTCTCTGTCTGTGGGCAGTAACTCCTTCTCTGGCACTATTCCTCCATCAATGTTCAACATGACACAGCTTAAGAATTTGGACTTACGGGTGAACCAATTGATTGGTACGTTATTGTGTGTATATCCATATTGAATCTTGCTTCCCTTGATTTGATGTGTTAGTTTATTAGCACATGAGTTTTTTTTTTTTTTTTTTTTTTTTTTTTTTTTTTTTTTTGCAATAAGGTTTTCTATGGTTTTTTCTTCTCGGTATTTTGAATGAAAATCAATAACACATATTCTCGTTTTTTTTTTTTTTTGAGGGAATCGATTCTAATTTCTTTATGGGACGGATAAGGAGGTCGAGATCTAAAATTAATTTTTTAGTCCAAAAATTACACAAGATTTGATTCCCACACGGTCTGGAGGGGACACCCACCCATCCCCTTCCGTCATGCTCATCATCTATTTCTGTTTTTTTTTAAATTTGTGAAATTATTCATTTTCTTCATTACCAAAATTATTATTCGTAGTTTAATATCTAGTTTTGGCAAATTTGTAGGTGTTCATTTCTTATATTTGAAGAATAGTGTACAGTAAATCAAAGAGCGAATACTATTTTGATTATTTATACTTGTGTTCATGATAATTTACTTGAGCTTTTATAGTTATGCAGGTAATATTCCGGAAGAAATTTGTTATGCGATCAAGTTAGTGAGATTGAGGATGTATTCAAACAATCTTACAGGACCATTACCCCGAGGAATCGGGAACTTGACACTCCTACAAGCATTAGACATTTCTAACAATTCTTTAACGGGTATCTAGTGGAGAAAGTTTATTTTCTAGCTCAGCTAATAAATCAGAGTTCTGATTGAATTAATGCATGCATGATAAAACGAAACTTAACTAGCATTAAATACAACGTAATTTCATGGGGGAGAAATGAATGTCTTCCGTTTCATAATAGTAAAAGTTCATGGATTCTTCATAGTTGCATTAAGCCTTCATGAGGTTTCAATTTTTCAGGTGATATTCCGAAAGAGATTGGTTTTCTTACTAATTTAAAGATATTGGAGATTACTTCAAATAGGCTTAATGGATCATTGCCGAGAGAAATTGGGAACATGACATCCATTCGAATAATGAGCATTGGTGACAATGATTTATGTGGTATGGTTAGGTCATTTTCTATTTTTTTCGCCAATCTTCATTTTTCTTATTTATTAATGATCAAAGTTCAATATACATTTATAATAATATTTTAGCTGGTATGTTATACCTCGCTTTACAACTTTTGTTGGTCATGTTTACGGTTGTTACGTTTATCCAGTCTAGAATAGTTCATAAGTGACTTATATTCACTAATTAAATATTTATAAGAAGAGTATGGATCAAGTAGGAAGATAGAGTTAACTAAGTACCCAGATATGAAATATACATATTCTTTATATGTTTTATGCATATTTCTTATTGTTTTTTCATGCACAAATCTTGTAACTTTTATATTTTTATCCTTATGTATAAAACTTATAAGGGATATGCATAAGAAATATTTCAGAGCATATTAAATCTAAACAATCCAATAATAAGACAAATGATGCACACTTCTTATTTCTTATTTTAAGCACTCTTCTTATATAATTCATTCCCTTATAAAAAGGCTTTCCTCTTCAAGTTACACCATCCGTGATTAAATGCATGACAAAAATTTAAGTGATTATTTTGTTTTTCCATTAATACGTGCCCGGTGGCTTGATAGCCGGCACAGGGCTAAGCTAGGCTGCGATTTTAGTAATCCAAATCACACTCGCCTGACCCAAATTTAGAGTTGGCCTGCTAGGCTAGGCCGGCTTGATCTTACCCGATCACTAGCCATTTTTCCGGTCAATATTTATCAACATATTACTAAACCTGACAATTGCTCAAATCTATGACGAGTTTCCAATTTTGCAGGTAGTATTCCAAAAGAGATTGGTTTTCTTACTAATTTAGAGTTATTGGAGATGCCTTCAAATAGGCTTAATGGATCATTGCCGAGAGAAATTGGGAACATTTCATCCGTTGAAGCACTAAACCTCGATGACAATGATTTAACAGGTATGGTTCTAGCTATTATGTTTTATTTACCATTTAGTTTTCTTATTTATCAATCAAAGTTCAAGAAATCATTGAGTTGTATGTTTGTCAAAACAAATAATACAATTATTATGGAATATATTATAATTTGGTATACTATTAAAATTTACCTCTAGCTTAGAAGTATCCACTAGTATTTTGGAGATGTATTAAAATAATAAAATATTTACATATTACACAACAATGTTAATTCGATTATTGAAAACAATTATAATTAAAAACTAAATTCACGCAACAGATTCTAGAGAAAATGAAGCTTAATATCTTAAGTACGTAGCATATATTAAAATAAGGGTTAAAAGCTTTATACCCAATATATTACTCCCTCCGCCCCATAGATATTGTCTCTTTTACGTTTCAGATTGTTCCATTGATCTTGTCCAATTTTCTAAAATGACGACTTTAGGTTAAAAGATTACACACAATTTTGGGTACCACAATTTTACATAGGATTAATAACTCTCCTTAAAATCCGCACCGGAAAGAAACAAGACAAGAAACAAGAAACAAGACTTATTTTAGTTTAGGAGGGTAAATTGCACATTTTCATAATTCAGGGTACCAAACACACAAATCTAATATTAAAGGGTCAATTGCACATTTCATAGTTGAGGGAGCAAAGTGCAAAAATCTAGTAACAAAAGATTTAAAGCTTTAACCTTAAAGTATAATAGACATTTAGAATCGTCGTCATTGGTTTCCTAACCATATGTACTAACCATAGTTTGGTTCCAATCGCGAACCGGGCCATTGAACGTGTTTAATAATTAAGACATATAAACATGTTTTCTGAAACACAACTAAAATTTATCAAAATGGAGTAGAAAATTTCATATAATATGCAATCAAAATATTCTTTCATGTCTAGCATTTATTTATTTCTATTTTTATTGTCTTTCTTTTCTAAATTTTTATAGGTGTTATTCCAAATGAGTTTGGGAACTTGAAAGCACTTCGTATCTTATCCCTATCGAGAAATACTTTAACAGGTGGGATATTCTTCTCTCTATTTCATTCCAAAAGCTTTTAATTTTTATTTTTCGATTTCGCTAATTTCACAAATTTGATATATATAAATACTCAGTTTTGAAGTAAATTCTTAAAGATTCATGTATAGTAAATTAAGTGCCATTAATTGGAGTACTTATACTAGTCGTACGTACAATTAATAAAATATTCCACTAATTTAATGTATATCACTACGTCATAACTGACCTTTTTTCATAATTTCAAAAGAAATTGGTTGTATTGACAAGTTAGATATGTTGTCGATGAGTTCGAACAAACTTGTTGGATCATTACCATGACAAATTGGGAACTTGACAGACCTATGGTTGTTATACCTTGATGATAATTCTTTAAATATGGCCGTTTTTAACCTTTTTGACATTTTTATGGTCGTTTGTCTAGTCGGAAAAGTTTAAATATTTGCATAAATGACAAAGGAAACTTACTATAGCTGGTATTGAGGGAGTGAGAACTGATACTTGTAGTTTCTAATTTTCAACTTTGTTGAACAAATTCATAGCTAGCTAATTTTATATATAATTTTCTAAGAATTCCAAAAGTTTGACCAATAAACATATCTCAGTGTGTTTCATGCATCTTTCAGGTACCATCCCAGAAGAGTTGTTCACAACATCTATTATGGAGATTGATCTCTCTGGTAACTCTTTTGAAGGTTCAATACCACTACAGATTGAAAGATCTAAAAACTTGTATATTCTTAACTTGGCAAATCTAAGCAACCTAGGCAGTCTAATGCTGCACTCCAACAAATTAATTGGAGAGATTCCACCCTCCATTTGCAACTTGACCGTGATCAGATACCTCCATCTTTCTTACAATCGGTTGGAGGGATCAATTCCAAAGTGTTTAGGGAATTTCCGTAATAATTTGGAGGTTCTGCATTTGAAGGAAAATTGCCTTCACGGCATAATTCCACCAACATTTCTAGAGGGTTGTGCTCTCGAGTCTCTTAACTTAAACGGCAACAGGTTGGAAAGCACGCTACCAAAATCCCTAGTAAATTGCAAAAAGCTCGAAGTTGTTGACTTGGGAAACAATGAAATACAAGATGTATTTCCCATTTGGATGGAGACTCTTGTTGAGCTTCGAGTCCTTGATCTGAGCAATAACAAGATGCATGGAATCATATTACCTCCTGCAAATACGGATCTTCCATTCCGCAGGTTACAAGTGTTGGATATATCTCGAAATGAATTTTGTGGTTCTTTGCCGGATAAATATTTGATTAACTTTACAGCAATGATAAATGCCGAGGAAAATACGACAGGGGAGCAAAATTGGTTTACGAAATACGATGAGTCGTTAGAATTTGTTTTGAAAGGCTCGGAGCAGTCTCTAGTGAGAATCTTGACAACCTTCGTAGGTATTGACATGTCCGATAATAACTTTTCAGGGAGTATTACAAATTCTATTGGGAACCTTAATTCATTGAGGTACGTGAATTTGTCCCATAATAGTCTCGTTGGGCATATACCATCATCCTTTGGACATATGAAAGTATTAGAATCATTAGACCTCTCTTGGAACCAATTGAATGGTGAGATTCCTCGGCAGCTTACGGAGTTAAATTTTCTAGCAGTATTAGATCTTTCGATGAATGATCTTGTGGTGAATGATCTTGTGGGGCAAATACCTCAATCTGGCGGTCAGTTCTCAACATTTGATAATAGCTCCTACTTTGGGAACTCAGGGTTGTGCGGAGTTCCCTTAACTAAAAAATGTGAACAAGCTACTCCTCACATGTTGCCGGAAGGAAGTGATGACTCTAATTTCATTGATGGATTTACTTGGAAACCTATGGTGTTGGGTTATGGATGTGGTTTGCCTATAGGCATCATTGTTGGTCATTTTATAATTGAATACCGAAGGCCTAAATGGTTGGTGTCACTCTTCCTCGGGGTTTCATAAAATGATGGAGGAAATTCAAGGTTGAGAGAACCTTGATTAAGTGTGGGTTTTAGTTTTGAATTATATTGTTTGCTTTTTTCTTTCTTTTGCTGAAGAAGGATTGTTTTTCATGTGACAAATTTCGTGTTGGTATTGTACTCGACTTCACATTATAGTTATGTTGGTGTTTGTTGTATTTGGATTATTCAATAATATATCATCTCGATTATAAATTCTTTTTCTAGAAAAATATCAATTAAATTTGCTTTGGAAGTGTAGAACACGAAGTCCGACACAAAGAGTGAAATAAGAATCATAACAATTAAAATTTATTTTAAACTATAGAGAAATATAGAATAGTGGAGACAGCGGGAATAAGAAGTGTTTTATTACGAGGATAAAAATTCTCTATTTATAAATAGGGATGACGATTGGGACAGGATCGGGAATCCCAATATCGAATTTCGGGATCCCGATCCCGAAAATAGAAGAAATGCCTTCCCAAAACCTCAAGTACTGTGAAATTCACAAAGAGCAAGTAGTAGACGGTATCAAATGCAATCGCCAGAACTTGAGATGATAACAATCAACTAGAATATCATTTCACCTGACTTGTAACCGGAGGTGTGACTGTTTTGTACTTCAACCAGAAGTAACCGGAGGTGTGGCTGTTTTGTACTTCAACCGGAAGGAACAAATGCAGCTTAAGCCCATCAATTATTTCGTGGGTCGGATTACAGCCCAAGCCCATTAACGAGTTAGAGGCATTTACAACGAGTAATAGTTTGTTTTATATATTAGGATTGCATTCATTTTCAGTTGTGTAACTCTAAAAGAATTCGAAATGAATGTACTTTACAAACTACTTTTCCATCACCTATTTTAGTGGTGATTTATTTGAGTTACCCGATAATTTGAAAATATTATCAATAATACACGATTAGACACAAAATGTTCGAGCAATTGAAATGAATCGTGCAATTACAATATGACACACGATTAGACACAAATATTCGAGCAATTGAAATGAAACGTGCAATTACAATATGACACATGACAAAAAAATAAATTTGAGTATAGACACTATTACACAAAATGTTCGAGCAATTGAAATTAAACGTGCAATTACAATATGACACACGATTAGATACAAATGTTCGAGCAATTGAAATGAAACGTGCAATTACAATATGACACATGACAAAAATAAATTACAAACACATGACTAAAAAAAATAAATTGGAGTAAATTGGTAGACACGATTAGACACAAAAATAAATTGGAGCAATTGTGTTTTTTCGGAAAAGCATCCATGATCTAAGTCGAAACCTTAACCACATAGTATGGCACATGGTAGTCTTTTGTAATGAAGTTTACACAAAACAAGGAGTATTTTGGAGAGAAATAGGATAGTTTTGTTCTGTTTTCCTTTTTCATTAAATAATTATTTCAAGAATCATCGTAATGAAACTGAAACTAACCAAATATTCGCTTAAACTATAATCGGCACTAGATCTAAAAAAACCGTAGAACTAAGATGCATGCACAACAAGTGCAAATGAGTTAGAATTAATCTTAAATCAAACATATAATACAATAAAAAGTTATGTCTATGATCCACAACATATACAATTGAGAAATAATCTTAAAATTGAAATAATACTGAATCTTAAAAAAACCTCTAGTTTCTCACCCCCACATTCAACACCAAAAATAAAAATAAAAATATAAAAAATAAAATAAAGTACTAGACAATATTAACAAAACCTCTACTTTTTATAAGAACATCCAACTTACGGGTGGATTCTAACGCGTAACCTTTTACGACAAGAAATTAACTCTCGTGTCATACTTCTTTCCCCCACATTCATTCAACAGCAAAAAAATATGATCTATATAAAAATATTGTCTAATATAGAAAATAAGGGTCCTCGAAATTAACCAAGCTAACAATGTGAGACATACATGACAACCACACCAAAGAGATAAATGCAACCAAGCTAACAATGTGAGACATACATGACAACAAACACAACTTCAACTTCAATTTTCATCAATTAATCAAAGCCTCCTCACAGTGAATATATATAGTCCATCATCATCACCATCTAGGGCGGATTATCTGAAGAAAAAAAAAACATACATTATAAACTCCAATTCACTACTAGAAATTAGCTTAACTGTGACGGAATATTTTGTCACTATCTACTAGAATTCCGTCAGTATTTTTCTTTAGTGATTGTTATGCCTGTCAAAATATTTTTATCACTAAAATTTCGTGATGGAATATAGCTTCCGTCACCCATTACTGAGGGACATAACGACAGAAAGTCCGATAAGTCCCGCGTCTACGGGCGACGGAATGGTGACTGATATTCCGTCAATAGGTATCGACGGATTTGCAAAATACAAATTTCCTTTTCATGAATCAAGATTTGGATCTCAACTGACCTGGACATCTTTAAGATCAACTCCTTTTCCACCATTAGCTATATTTGATGCATTTTGTTTTTTTATTTCAATTTTAAATAAACAAAAAACTCAACCGAAAAATAAACTAAAAACAAGAGTTGTATTTCTTGCGTGAGAATCAAGAATCAAGAATTATCATATGATAGTTGTAGTAGTTAAGTGTTACTATCTTCGTCCTGCTATTTGTGGCTCAATTGGTTTCGGCACGGGAATTAAGAGAGTAGATGATAAAATATGAGAGAGAAAGTAGATGATAAAGTATGAGAGAGAAGATGAGTAAGATAATAAGAGAGTATGAGAGAAATGATGATAAAGTAGGAGAGAGAATGTAATAAAGTAGGAGAGAGAAGATGATAAAGTAGAAGATATGATAATAAGTTTTTACCAAATTAGAAAAGTGGCCACAAATAATGGGACACCCCTTTCGGGAAAGTGAGCCACAAATAGCGAGACGGAAGGAGTACTCATTTTACAAAATTGGGATGGGGCTAGAAGTAGCATTTTGTGACGGGATAAACGCCTTCTGCATTCCCGATAGCCCTGCGCCATTGCCAGAATTACCGGAATCGCCATCGCAGGGCAACCCAACTCATAAGATATCTTCCTTCTTGATCTAATTATCTAAATTTCCGAATATTCTAAAATAAAAAAATAAGAAATAAAATAGATAGGTCTTTGGAACCACAAACTTAATTGATTGTAAACGGTTTTTGAAAAATCAGCTGAACCAAACTACGAAACCGAACCGAATCACGATTTTCGGTTTGGTAATTGGTTTGATTTCATCGAATTTATAGTTCGGAGAGAAACCGCTTACACTCCAACCTTCATATGATTCGAAACTCTACTATTTACTTTTCATTAGTTAAATCCCTCATATCCACAAGGTTCATGTTGTTAGCTAGCAGTCTTTTGATAGGAACTTAATCAGCAAAATATTTATTTAGTACATATTAATATGTTCATTTTCTTTTTGATGTGTACATATTATTTGTATGTTATCAATTGCGCCCAAAATACGAAAATCAGACAGCCCATTAACATACTCTAAAAAGGCCCATATACACAGTTCTGCTTTTGGAGGTCAATTTGGAAATTCATGAAACTAAACATCAATTGGAATTTTTTTTAAAAATATAATAATTCAATTTGAGGAAAAGCTTCCACGCCCAAGTCGAAACCCCAACCCTAGTTAATCATTCACTCAACCAAAACGCCCCCACAATATGGGCGCTGCTTGGCGACACAGAATAGAGTCGTTCGGTAATGGCGGTCGTCTTCGCTTCACGGACTTGCCGAATCTTTCGCCGAGAAAGTGCGACGACGGCGGCGCCGCTGTTTTCAAGGTGTACAATTGCCTTTTTCCGCCGCCGATGGCCACAATTATAATCTCGCCACCGACTTTTGTTCGAAACTTGGACAAAGAAAAGAAATAGTTCAGCAAATTTCTTTGAAATGCAAATCTTAAATCTTTGACAATGGATGGCCAACAAATGACAAACTGATCATCTAAGAGTCATAATAAACTCAAAATAGCTGCCGAATGAAGAGTGTGTCCGAAGCTCCGATATCTGAATCTGAAGTTAGGATAGTCAAATTGATCCATCCTAACCAAAGACTGATGAAATCTCGGTACTGTAAAAGAATCAAACAATGTAAGCTCTATCATCTAAAGTCCCTGATGGGCAAGATAATCTGTCGGCTTATTTTCCTCTCTATGAACGTGAGAGAAACGAACTCGACATCTACGAAGAAGAAGTCGAATCCTCGCCAAAGTGTGTCTCATGACCGCATGGTTAATGGGCGAGAGGAGAGTGAGAGAGGACAGTGAGGGGGGAGAGAGACATAAAGTAGAGAGAGAAAAGAGAAATAGGTACCCAAAATCTTCCATGAGAGAGAAAAGAGAAAGAGAGAGAGAGGCAGTCTCATCTTCCATCACGGTCTTAAGAGAAGTTTGTACCCAAAATCTTTACGACAGTCCTCAAAGTAGGAGATACAAACCCTACGTTCAAACACAATCCACCAACCCCACTTATCCCCACTAACAATATTTAATTTAGACAAATTTTGGGTTTAAAAAATAATCAGTCATCATTTGATCTTAAAAGTAGGCTAGGTATAGGTACTTCAGTCAAATCCAACGAATTCCTCAAATCAGTCTTGTCAGATCAGTTATGGGTTATGATTTCACATTTGACTTCTTAATTCTAATAAGTACATCAACATATATTGTATAATTAAATCTTCCAAATGCAATTCATAAATGTTATTCTTGATAGACATCTTTATATGCCACATTTCACAGTCCATCCATGTAGGCTAATGGGCGAGGGGGGAGAGAGAGTAGAGAGAGAGAGAGGGACAAAGAGAGAGGAGAGAGAGAAGCAGTCTCATCTTCCGTCACGGATTGGCCGCGCCGCCTTCCTCCGCCTAGCCGTCTACGCTGGTGCATAGTGCCCAATCGGCGCTATTTATGCTGCGCTGCCTTATTTACAATCCAACTCCCCCAATTTTCCGATTGTTTTCTTTTCCCTTTTTGTAGTAATCAAGTACGAAAATGATCATAATTAAACTGAAATATTCGCTCACTTAATCTGAGTTTGCATACTGTCCGGAAAAAGCAAAGGTAAATTCAAGTATTATTACTGGCACAGTTAAAAAACCCAACTTCAAAACCCTATAAATTCAAAGTCAGTTTAAAACCCTAATTTCGAAAATCATGAATCATCGATCCGACATTGCTTTAATTATCTGCAAAATTAAAAGTACAGTGAATTTTCGATGCCATTCGAAGAATCTGTATACACTGATAGGCCTAGCCCACACGCCTCGTGCCCAAGTCCAACAACTTATGAAGCTCAGTCTGTAGGCCCAGCTGTATTAATGTGGCCCGTGATTGTCGCGTCCGTTACCGCGAGATATACTGGGCCCGTTACATAACCCTAGCTATATAATGCAAAGGGTGTTGTTGGTCGGGAGGGTGCGCAACAAGTTTATCTCTTTACTCTCTTGATTCTTCTCTTCTCTCTGTGAGATCTTGAGCGATTATGTGAGAGTGTGAGATTGAGTGCTTGTAATAGTTGTTGCTTTGTTGGCGCTGCGTGTTGTGGTGTGAAAACTGTACATTGGTGGTCAGCATCAATAAAATTCTTATCATCGATCATTACAGGAATCATAATACAAAGTTGCAGGAAAAAAAAAAGGAAAGCGACCAAGAAAATGTACACTTTACACGTAGTTTTTCAACTCTAAAATTGACACTTTACACGTAGAGACAGAGTGTTACTTTTAATATCTTTTGTGGTGGTGTGAAATGGAGTGAACTATTAAGCAGTTTTTCAACTCTAAAATAGAGTTTCACTCGATTGAAAATGACCCTTGGAGAGCTCTATTCGCTTGAACCTCTCGCAATTAATTTAATTTTCTCATTTAATTGCCAATCGCATGTTCATGTCTCTTGTGTTAGAAATGCAAGAAAATGCATGCATTTCAAAAGATACAGCAGTTGAGATCTAATCAAGTGATGAAGTGAAAATCGTTATAATTTGCCTAGCACGTAATTGCACGAAACAAAAGCTTTTTTTTTTTTTTTTTTTTGACGACAGCTAGTATCTGTTTTCACAGATTAAAACCTAGTCGTCTAATTAAATAAAATTGGCCGCCTATACAGATGACAACATTTTGTGACCAAACTAATACACTTTTTTCATTAGCCCGAATTGACAGTAAAAATCACTATGATCACTACTACGATAAGATCTACAAGACTTGTTTAAACTTAAGAGCCCTTCTAATTATGTATCATCATGTTTCATCGACTACTATACATATTATTACTCTCTCCGTCCCAGCCGACTTATCTTATTTTGATTTCGACACGGATATTTTTGTGAGTAGGTGATTTGTGTACATATGAGTGGGTGATTGTGTGTATATGAGTGGGTAATTGTATGTAGAAATGTAGGTCCCACGAAGAAAAAGTAGGAGTTTGTGTAGTAATTATTTTTCTTTTGAGGAAACAAGATAAATCGGGTGGGACGGCCAGAAAGGAATACAAGAGAACTCGGGTGAGACTGAGGGAATATTATCTAATTAAATCCGGTCCGTCCACTTAATTTATCTAGAACATTAAATGGATTAGTATATTTTTGTTTAGAGGGTTTAAGTGTGAGGTAGTTATAAAGATCAATAAATTAAGGAAGATTAAAGGTAACATCAACTTCCCTAATCCTAACATATCATTATTGCCACGCACGTCCTTGATGCAATCATCAAGATTCAAGAAACTTTAAGATCGAAAAGCACACTCAAAGAGTGGTTTGCCATCGTTTATTTTGAATTTGAGAGTAAATTAAATTATTACCTCACGTAACTTTAAGTAAAAGTACATGGCCTTTGAAAAATCTAAAGTAAAAGATTCTTCCTAATGCGAAAAAAAGTATAATTACAACTGGTATTTAGAAGGAGAAAATAAGTAGTAGTCTTCCCTTTTTAACTTTAACAAATAAAAAATTAAAATGTAATAGTACTTCCAACGTTTCGTTCTATTTTCGGCTCCTTTCTACTTTAACAAATAAAGAATGAATTAAAAATGAATTTTCCCTTTTTTCAATTTGTCTTCTCTCGATATCCCTCTCTCTTGCGATTCTCTCACGCTCTGCCATAATTATTATTTTGAGTTCTTAGAATTATTATCTAAATTAAATTGAATTGTGATTATCTTTAAAATGAATATTATTTATTTTATTTTAAAAATTCTAATTAGTTGGTTTCTAGCTATCATTTGTTTTGCTAATTATTGTTTTAATTAAGGTGCGATTTCGTTTCACATGACAATTCCATTTATGCATAATCCTTATGTTTTATATGCAAAAAATTATGTAATTTTACAATATGCATAACCTTACATTTTTATGCAGAAAACAAAAGTATAAAATTATAGGTACTTTTGCATAAAATACATAAGGATTATACATAAAATATATAAGAATTATGCATAGTTCGTAATTCTCACCGTAACTATAGGTTCTCACTGAGATCCACACCATATATATATATATATATACACACATATATGGTGGATAAAACCAGTAATTCGAAGTAATTAATAAACCGCTAATTCTGTAAATTAATCAAAAATAATTTAGATAAAACTCTTTTTTTAATAATCTTTCAATAAAATGGACGATCGGAATTAATGGTAATCATGATTAATGCATATGTTTGTGTGGTGGTGCATGGCTTGGATTTTTAGGAGAGTACCAACTTGTTAAGGCATATGCTTAATGTGGAGAACTGTATTCGTCAAAAGAAAGGGCATTACAATGTCCGGATTACTCCCATTATTTTATAAAAATAAATAAGAAAAAGAAAGAAAGAGCATACAGTAATTATGTTTATTAATTGTTTTAAATCTTGGTAATTTTGCCTAAAGAGTCAATAAACTATTGAACTTTGGTTAAATTACTTCTTTTTTTTTTACTTAATTGATTCCTACAATATTAGAATTTGGCAAGTTTAATTGATCATTCCGTTAATTTTTCGGTCGACCTATGGTAGTCAACGAATTTTTGAAAAAAATATTAAAACGCAATAAGGCTATTTTTGGAATATTTTTTACTATCAGTTCGTTCAAATTTATTAAGTTTGAGGTCTAAAACATCCAACCGAAAAAATAAGCGGAAATATCAATTTGACTGAATTCTTTTTATAAATTATATGGGATGAGAGAATAATAGAGATTGAGGGAAAATCGATGTGTCTTATTATGAGGGTGGAGATCTCTATTTATAGAATACAAGATAGACTTATGAGTTGTAAGGGTTTAGATATGACCATCATCTATAGTAAATCTTATATACAACAAATTCTAATATTTTTGAGGATCAAATTGGCTAAAATTCATAAATTTAGAGTAGAGGTGTGTGTGTGCGGATTTGTTTGGGGGGAGGGGGTTTCGAACAAAAAAATTAACCGATCTAAACCGTGGTTTTTTTTTTTTTTCAAGACTAATATGACAAAAGTTTAGCCTATTTAGTTGGTCAGATTAACTAAAATTGATTTACTGATCTTAAGAGGAATTTGAACCAAACATATTTATGACAGTCCTCAAAGTAGGAGATACAATCCCCACGTCCAAACACAACCCACCAACCCACTAACAATATTTAATTTAGAAAAATTTTGGGTTTTAAAAATAATCAGTGTCATTTGATCTTAAAAGTAGGCGTGCTTGAGTCAATACCAACAAATTCCTCAAATCAGTCTTACCAATTCAGTTATGGTTATGATTTCATTTGATTTCTTACTTCTAATAATTACATCAACTATCTATTGTATGATTAAATCTTCCAAATGCAATTCATAAGACATCTTTATATGCCACATTTCACAGTCCATCCATGTAGGCTAATGGGCGAGGGGGGAGAGAGAGAAGAGAGAGAGAGAGAGAGAGAGAGAGAGGGACAAAGAGAGAGGAGAGAGAGAAGCAGTCTCATCTTCCGTCACGGATTGGCCGCGCCGCCTTCCTCCGCCTAGCCGTCTACGCTGGTGCATAGTGCCCAATCGGCGCTGTTTATGCTGCGCTGCCTTATTTACAAATCCAAGTAACCCAATTTTATGATTTTTTTTTCGCTTTTTGTAGTAATTAAGTTAGAAAATGATCATAATTAAACTGAAATATTCGCTCACTTAATCTGAGTTTGTACAACAAACAGACATACAACCCATCCATATATAGAAAGCTAAGGGTAAATTCAAGTATTATTAAAAAACCCCAACTCCAAAACCCTTGCAGCTTTCCACTTGCTTTCATACTTTTTAACTTAGAGCAGCTCCCGGAATATACTCAACCTCATCATTCTATCTGCAAAAGTATAATTTTAAAGTCAGTTTAAAACCCCTAATTTCTAAAATCATGAATCATCGTTCCGAAAAAAAAAAAAAAAAAAAAGGTCAGTCCAAGATCCCTTCATAAACACATTTATCATCAATCGGTCAGCTCAAAACCCCAACTTCCCAAATCAAGAATAAAGTAATCGAATCCAAAATTGTTTCATTTGCTAAATAATTAACAACTTCATCATCAATTGGTCAGCTCAAAAACCCTAATTTCCGAAATCATGAATCAAGTTATCATTCCAAAATCCTTCATCTGCAAAAACAATAACTCCATAAACGCATTAATCATCGATTGGTCAGCTCAAAATCTTTAAATTTCCCAAATCAAGCTAGCTATCCATCCAACATTGTTTGATCTGCAAAAATAAATTCATAAACTCATCGATGAGTTCAAAACCCTAATTCCCCAAATCATAAATCACCGATCCAACTAACCTCGACATCATCCACCTCGACTCCTTCTTCCTCCAGAAACCTCTGGAAGAGCTGGAGATTCTCCTCTTTCGGCTGGTAATGGCCGCTTCTTCGAGATAACGCCTAGCAAGAATAGAACAAAACGTGACACGAAGAAACCGAAACATTCGAAAAGCAAACGTCGTAGTTATGATTACTCCCTCCGTTTTACTCCAATTGTACAGTATTAATCATTTTCGGGTTCTAATCGTCCACTTTCCTTTTTTAGTAAAGTAATACTAAAAAAATTTAGTAGATCCCACTACTTTATCACTCATCTACTCACAACCAACAACTTTCTTAATTTCCGTGTCGAAAAAAAATTGGACAATTGGAGTGAGACGGAGGGAGTAATATTCAGAGCCAGACCTTGATTTTCCCACGGCAAACCTTCAAAAGTCCGGCGCACAGCACGTCTTCGCCGGCAAGGAAGGAAGAGTGGTGAAACTTCCCTCTCTCCTTCTCACCAACGTAGAGCTCATATCTCGGGCTCAGCACGTACATGTACGTCTGCCTTTGAGTATCCACAAACTCACCGTTTATTCTGTACTTAAGTTTTCCTTCCGCCACATCCACCTCAAAATATATTCTTTCGCTCTGCAATTCAAGTGCCATGGTTGGAGAACCTACATTTATCAATAAATTGGGGATCACTTACTTACATCACTGAGGTAACTCACTCGCTCCTGGTCTAGCTTGTCTCTGGAGCAATCAGGGTGATTACGAAATCTACCCTCCCCCCTCATCCAACCTTCAGAATGAATTAATAAGTAAACGGCATAATTAGACCTAAATCTTTACTCAAAATTCACAATACCACGTGAAGAAAAGATCATTTGATTGGCTTCTCCACCACAGATCTTCGTAGCGTTTGAGATTCCATCCGTAGCGGTGATGAGCGTCAAGCTGCCGAAAGATTAACGGAAAGACTTAATTAAGAACTACTATAAGTGTTTTCTTTACTCTTTTTTTTTTTAAAGTCAGAGATTTATGATTTTAATTAGTGAACCTTTTCAAGCCGATGTTTGTTGGTTAGTAGCATCCGATCAGCTCCATCCTGCAATACCAAGGATTCATGTTAGTACCACTGCATTACTTCATTTGTCTGTGACGGCTGTTAATTTGTTGTACCTCCATCTCACTGAATATAATCTAACACCAACTTAGTAGTTAAGAGAGAGATGGGTGAATACTTGCATGTATTTATCTTACTGAATCGAGTTGCTTGAGGGCCAGTCTTGCAACTATTTGTACTTGTAATCATGGTGTTCCATACGTACTGTACATATGGAGAGGAAGGTGGTTTTCTGTTAGGGATGGCTTATTTTTTTGTGAAATATCATAAATGCTTTTTTTATTTAGGTCTCGTTTGCAAAAACAACTTAAATAAGTGTTTATAACATAAGCACTTATATTAAATAAACTGTTGCGTTTGGATACATTTATATATAATCACTTAATTATAGTTTAAAAAATTGTTGTCAGGGGTTTGATACGAGAATCTATTTTCCATAAACTGTTTTCATAAACTCTTCCAATCGCGTGCATAGCATTTATTTTTTAGAATAAGCTGAAATAAGCTACTGATAAGCTCTTCAAAAGGGGCTTTAATACAAAACATATCCATGCAATTTAATTTTATTCAAAAATATTACTTTATTACTTTAATAGGTTTTTATGTATGCATTCATTACATGCATATATCTTCATATATGGGCCTAGTTTTGTATTTTCAACTCAAAAGGGAAGAACCAAATTTCCCACTTTTCACCTATTTGTTCTTTTAGAATAGTTAGAAGTTAGAATAGAGAATAGATTACACACATGTTTATTATAATTTGATTATATTTTTCAATTAGAATTATATTTGGATTTAAAATATAATCTAACTGAATTTTGATAGTAATGTACAATAATTTTTTTTTTAAATTTTTGAAGATGTCCATTAGGGTTCTTTAAAATTTTGTGACCAGACTCGACTTCATAATCGAATGGGTAAATTCGTATAAAATGGTTATACTTAATCTTGAACGTATCGAAGCAATTATTTAAAAATTGCAATATTCATACGTCGAGATCAACTTCAAACTTACTAAAATTGTTATTCTTTTCCCTTATGTACTATTATACCCTCCCTATGTTAAATTCCTGGCCACGTCCCTAGTTTTCTGGCCATGGTTTTCTGGAAATAGGAAGTTGTTGTCAGTGTGATTAAAAAAAGGAAGTTGCAATGATAAGCTGATCAATGTAACCAATCAATGTGGGACTAAAATTTAAGAGGAGGACTTTCACTAAGATTTGATGTGTCCCCGTGCGCAAGTGACATCCCATAATCAAGTTATTTGTTTGGACAGAGGTAGAAAAAGAGAATATAATTCTCCCATAAATGGGACCCTGAAAAAGACTGGTTTTACAACTAAATTAACGTTCAATTGATGTTCACATAACGTTCAATTAAAGTAACCCGCAACCGCTACTGAAGTGCGTATTGGGTAAACCTCGCTCCTGTGCTATAGCCTGCAAACAACACAGGAGGGTTCAACCACCTAAGGTTAACCATAGGTGACAGACTCACATATGATATAGCGGTCTTGGTGGAGAATTTTCCGTCTTCTAGTTGATGAATATACATTGGGATGGGGTGACATTATTTGGTTTGTGTGGAAAAAAAAAACTCAAATTCCCTGGTATATTAGGTATATTATGTATTATATAATTATTATGGGTATAATAGGTATTTTACAGCAATTACCAGGGATAGATCCGTCCTTTCTGTGGACGCCATGCGTTGAAGTCTGCCTTGCACACATGACATGACAACATTTTGAAGCAAATTAGTCACTCCGAACTTTAGTACGATTAGTCAATTTATGTCAAAATGTAATTCTTTTCTCCGATAAAATTTATTATACAGTAGAATCTTTATAATTTAATATTCGATTAATTAAAAATATCTTTAAGATAATAATTTTCTTCGATCTCGATTCAAGTCAATGTAAAAAAACATCAAATTCGATAAAATATTAATTTTTAGAAAACTCCAATGTAAATATATGGTCTAAGTTCCAATGTAAAAAAACATCAAATTCGATAAGATATTAATTTGTAAATTAATGAATTTAATACGAAGTTTAAAGCTTGATGAATTAATACACGAATTTTTTAATTTTTTGCAATTCAATGCGTGACATTGGCGAATCAATTCACGAACTTAGACAACCTTTCTTGATTCACCCATTCTAGTTATTCTTCAGGCACATCAACCGTTCAAGTTGGGGCTCCAAATTTTTCATGAAACCAATAATCACATGATAGACGTGACCTTCCTTTGTTAATGTCAGTGATGAAGTCTTTTTTCCAAGTACAATTAAATTCCACCAGATTTTTGGAATCATCTTTAACACGACAAGGATAGTGCTATTCCCTCTTTTGAACTCGTCTTTTTCTCTCCCACTAAATTTTAACAGAATCCAAGCAAATCAGTGGCTTCAAAAATAGTAATTACGACCACTACATGAAAAGGTATTTAACTTTTGTGATGTACTTCATCATGTTTAATAGTCTAAAAGAAGAAATTCAAAATTACAAATAAATTTTTGTGATGTACTTCATCATATTTTCCTTACTAATAGTCTCAAAGAAGAAATTCAAAATACCAATGTTGTCCTAGCTAACAATCCCCGCCCGAAATATGCTAAATTATAAATATTTTATAGCGAGAAATTAATCCGTTCCTCGCCATATTTTTCTCGCTATTACTTGTCAAAAAAGAAATTAAAAAATTCCGCTAAAATTTATAATCGAAAATTAGATTCCCTCTATTTATATGATTCCTCACTAAATCAAATCATTGAATATCTATCTATCTATCTATCTATCTATCTATCTATCTATCTATCTATCTATATATATATGGAGTGGATCATGTGAGAACCCACATTTAACGTGAGAACTGATAACTATGCATAAACATTATATGTTTTATGCATAATCCTTATGTTTTTTAGGCAAAAAAACTATAATTTTACATTTTGCATTATCTTTATATGTTTCATGCAGAAAACAAAAAGTATAAAATTACAGATTTTTTACATAAAATATATAATAATCATGCATAAAATATATAAAAATTATACATGGTTCACAGTTCTCATGTGGTTTCTCACCAGACCCCACCATACACACATATATATATATATATAGCGGCCACGTGCGATTTTTAGAATATTTATTATCATTTGATTATATTTTCATAATATAGCGGCAACGATTTCAGGATGCAGCGGTAGTGGTTTTTAGGATGCAACAATGGCGGTGAATTTTGGGATGCAGCGGCTACTTGTTGGAGTGTAGTGGTGATGATTTTTGGGGATTGAAATAGGAGCAGATTTTCACAAATTAAATAAATGACCTGAATTTACAATTGATTTTGATGATAATTGAATATTAGATTAGATATGATTAAATCCTTCCAATTATAAAGATGCATTATATATTTTTGTGGACAAACTTACCCTTACTATAATATAATAAATTGAAATATTAGAAAATTATGACAAAATCTGACCGTATATGGAATAAAAATGGACGATCTATAATAGTTCATAGTTCTCATATGAATATTGGTTCTCACATGAACCATATCATATATATATATATATATATATATATATATATATATATATATATATGTGGTAGTGTTCTTATGAGAACCAACTCTTATATGAAAACTAAGAACCAATATTAAACATAGATTTTGATTTTATAAACGGTCAGATTTGAATCTAATTTATTAGTATTTTAATATTTTTATACTTTAGTAAGGGTAGTTTTGTAACATTAATGATACAAATATTTTTGAAATAGGAAAGATTTACACAAATCTAGTCTAATTTTTTTTTCCAGATTTACACAAATTAAAATGTATTACATTAGAATTATGATGCATTAAAATATAGTTTTGATGCATATACAATTTCCTTGTATTTGTTTTAATTTTCGTAGATTCCAAAAAAAAAATTGTTCAATTATTATTTATATGCAATACACATAATAATGCAATGCATCCCAAAAAATTAAAAAAAAAAACAAAAAAAAACGATGCATTAGTATATAATGTTTGATGCATCAAACATGCATTAGTATAGAGATGCATTAAAATATAACGTTTAATGGATTTCTTTATATCTTTGAATGCATCCATAATATCATAGTGAAATGCATTAAAATATAACGTATAATATCAGAGTGAGTACATCAATAAATATAATATGCATTTCTTTATATATTTGAATGCATCGATCTATATTCATAATGCATATAAACTATAAAACAAGAATATAATAATCACAAAAAATTAGTAATTGTTGTATTCCTTAAATCTTATTTTCTTTATGCATTATATTATATTATGATATGCAATGACTTTTTTATTTATAATGCATGTTAATCTTCATTAAAAATAAGAAATTAAGTTATTAAAATATTATATGTTGTTAGATACTTCATACGTATATAGATTGAATTACTAGACGTGATTTATTCAATCTTATCATGTTTAGTTGATTTTATTTATGATAGTTTATTAAATAGCTAATTAACGACTGATTACCAAATTTACCATATCAAAAAATGTATTCCATAAATAAGAGATATGTTTGTTATCGAACACAATGTAAAGTACAAAAATAACCTTTACTAATTTTACATTAAAAATAATGAATTAAATGAGTGTTTAATAACAACCGTAGATTGAAATATATGTACGATTTAGATTAGTTCCTAGTTCTCATTTGAGGATAGAGTTCTCATAAAATCCCTTCTCTACATATATATATATATATATATATATATATATATATATATATAGGGTGTGGATCCTATAAGAAGGGTTCTTATAATAAGAAATAGGAAGGATTAATATTCGTAGATTAATATCTAATCAATGGATAAGATTTTTTGTAATTTTTATCATCTAAAAAATCATATAATAAGGAAAGGGTATATTAGGCAAAAAATATATGCATATTATCCGTTTTTACACTCCTTTTTTTTTGTAACTGCTCCATTATTTAGATGGAAACCCTTCCTAAAAAAAAGGAAACCCTTAGACTACCATTAAAACTTGCAGCGACAGTTTTCTACAAAAAAAATATTAATTCACTATTTCTAAAATAATGTAATTGTGCCCTATACTTAATTGAATGCATATAAATGAATAGTATTATGCATAGTTATTTGAAATATATGCATATTTAGCACAAATAATTACATCATGTGATACAAAAAAAATCACAAATATTCAATGCATATAAATTAATAGTATTATGCATAATTATGGTTAATTTCATGCATATTTAAACTTTGATGAATCGAGATGTTAATTCACTATTTATACAATAATGTAATTGTGTCATGATACTTTAATTGAATGCATAATTATTTAAAAATATATACATATTTAGCACTATTAATTACATTATGCTATATAAAAAAAATTCACTATATTTAATGCATATAAATGAATAGTATTATACATAATTATGTTTAAATTCATGCATATTTAGACTTTAATGACCGAAATATTAATTCACTATTTCTAAAACAATGTATCTGTTTCCTGATACTTTAATTGAATGCATATAGATGAATAGTATTATGCATAATTATTTGAGGATATATGCATATTTAGCACTAATAATTACATTATGTGATACAAAAAATTCACAATATTTAATGCATATAAATGAATAATATTATGCATAATTATGTTTAAATTCATGCATATTTAGACTTTGATGAAACGAAATTTTAATTCACTATTTCTATAAAAATTTAATTGTGTCCTACTACTTTAATTGAATGCATATAAATAGGGGTGGCAAAGTAGCGGGCCGGGCCCGCCCAGGCCCGGCCCACCGGGCTTTTAGTGATTTACCCGCCCGAAATTCATTCGGGCCCAAATATCTTAAGCCCAGCCTATGCCCGGGCTTTCGGGCGGGCGGGCTTACCTCGAGTTTTTTATATTTTTTATTTTTAAATAAATTGAGAATCGAAAGTTGAAACGGAAACCAAGAAAAATATATTAAAGATAACTTTAATTACAAATATGAATCTTAATGTCTTATGATGAGTTGATAACAATTTGAATCTTCATTTGATATTTTATCACTTCAACTTTTTCTTCATCTACATTCGAAGATTAAAAAAAATTTGAAAATATAAGTCAATGCAAATGTTTGAATTTGAAGTAAGAAATAAGATATTAAATATCATTACCCCACTTTCAGATTAATTTTCATTTGATGATTGTGTTATTTATTAATATTATATATATATAAAAATATATTTTTTAACCAACATTATGTTTTTTTAAGAGAGAAATGGAATCATGCAGCGGAGAGGAATGGTAGTAGTGAATCATAAGACATTAAGACTAATATTTGCACTTAAAGTTATCTATGAGATATATACATGAGAAATTTATCTATGATATTTATATATATATATATATATATATATATATATATATATATATATATATATATAGGGCTAATATTTATTGGGCTAATATTACAATTGATAACTTGTTAATTGATATTGGGCTAATATTATCGGGCGGGTTTCGGGCGGACTTTTTAAGGCCCGAGACTCCTGGGCTTTTTTCGGAACCCCGAGCTTTTTTAGGCTCGAGCCCAATAAGCCTTATGAGCTCTCTGGGCGGGCTTTTTTAGGCCGGATTCATTTCGGGCCTCTATTTTTTAAGCCCAACCCAACCCTGGGTACGGGTACCCCGGGCCGGCCCATCGGGCCGGGCCTATTTTGCCAGCCATACATATAAATGAATAATATTATGCATAGTTAAATGAAAATATATGCATATTTACTCTAAAATTGTCATCAAATGGAAACAAGCGAGAAAAGAGATGGAATGTTTATTTAGGAAATGAAAAAATACGCAAGCAATCTCTAGATTCAAAAATTTGAACTCAAATTAGAACCTAAATTTTCTTTGAAATGGAAATTATATGTTATTTTAGAAAGAGAATCAATTACTAAAAAAACACGTTATATATGCTTATGGTATGTAATTTTTTTGCATATCCCTTTTTAATGTACATGTGTGTTTATATATCTGCGAGTGCCCAATTTTGATTTGCATGAAAAACAAGTTATATATGCATAACTTCTAATACTTAAATATACCAAAACAAGTGTTCGCCTACATTAGTTCAACTATCGTATCAATAAAAAAACTTAAGTATCACCATAACTTCCAAGTTTTACATCCCAAGCTTAATTTGCTTCACACCTTTCCTCAAAAATCTCGTGTCCCCGGTTGATTATGTCACCCTTGAACGTCTCCATATGTCTCATCAAATACACTCCCGCAAGAAATAATTCATTTTTATCATATTTTACCGTTACAAATTGATTTATGCTTACCTTTCTCAGAAATCATGCACACAAGTAAATAATTTCATGCTAACCTTTCGATCAAGTTATGCACACATTTTATGCATTTGACTCAATCTTTTTATGCTAGCCTTTCGACCAAGTTATGCACACCACCAATATTAATTATGCATAAAAATCCAAAATAATATGTATCAATGGAAAAAAATTTATGCTTACTATTTCGTATTTTTATGCTAATATATAAATTTTTTTATGCTTACGCTTACAAAAAAAGGCAAACGAAAAAAAAAAGGTATGCATCCCAATATTAAGCTAACAAAAGTTTTATATGAAATACAAACAACAAACCATTCCCATGAGCATCAATTTGACAATGAAAACAAGCTAACAAAAGGCTAAAACATTCCCATGAGCATCAATTTGACAAATCAAAATAATTATCTTGAATCGCATCTCTTTTTTAGCCCGAGAGTTTTCACCAACTTCTACAATTTTCGGTTTTCAAAAGGAAATCGGTTACACCCACAATTTATCTTCTAAAACACAAAATCATACATGGGTAAACTTAATTAACAAACGAAGGACGAAACTACAAAAATTGAGGAACAAAATTCAAGAAATCGACCAAGAAACACTAAACCCACTCCAATCGAAACTCAAGAACTTCGAATTTGAAGAACACACTTAGGTTTCTAATGGGTAACGAATTTTTTCGAACCCACTCCAATCGAATGTGAAGAACCCACTCCAGTCGATTTTGAAGAACCAGCTCCAATCGAATTTTTTCGAACCCACTTCCATCGAATTTGAAGAACACACTTCATTCGAATTTGAAGAACCCACTCCAATCGAATTTGAAGAACCCACTTCAATGAATTTGAAGAACCCACTCCAATCGAATTTGAAGAACCCATTAACAATCATATCTCTAAAACACCAAATAATCCATGGGTTTCCTAATTTAAATAACGAAAACGTAAAACATACATGAATACTCGTCGATTCGAGGGAAATCGACTCTAATTCTGCGAATTCTTACTTGATTTTTGAACCGAAAAACGAAAATGAATATTGGGTTTAGTCGGTTGTCGATGGCAGTTTTGGGAGTAGTGGGTGTTCTTGGTTGTGGATGAACGTTCCTCCTCGATGATGGAAGAAGTTTGTATCACTCTCGATTTTGGAGTAGTGGGTCTTGTAGTTAGTGGATGGAAGTTTTCAGAAAAATGGAAAGAATGGAACCGCCCAAATCAAAATGTTTTGAAAGTGGGGGAATGAATGAAAAGATTTCTAGCGCTCAAATCTCTTTTTGATTTCTATGCCCAAAACACCCCTTCCTCCTTTTTTTTTTTAAGAAAGAAGGGGTTGATATTGGCCATTAGATTAGGACCGATCGACGCTTAGGATCGGTTCTCATATCTCTTTTGAGTGTTGGATCTCCCTTGATCCACACCCTTATATATATATATATATATATATATATATATATATATATATATATTTATTTATAGAAAATTGGTGAACACTTGACAAAAATCGATTTAATCAAGCACTAATTTATTAACACTTTTCCTAAATCTAATTTAAACCTTTGACCATGGATAATTTTATTAAGTAAATTTTCAAATAACCTTGATTTGATCATGTATTCTAATAATTAAAGGGAAAAGAGTTGAACTGATGATATTTTTTTAATTTTCATAAACACTGTTCATAATATTTTAAAAACAGTGTTCGTAATATTTTCTGTTTTTCTATTATTTTATGTACTAAGTTAATATAATAATTATTTTGTCTACTATTTGTTTCATTTTTATTTATGAAAATTTAACATAATTATTTTTCCTATTTTTTAATAATAACTTATATCAATAATTAATGTTTTGAAATAAAAGAGTGGATGGTTCATTTATTAATTTTTATTATTATTTTATTTTATCATAAATTGATATGATATTTTCTCACTATTCAAAATATAGATTGTTTTATTTTCTTTACTCCTATTTTTTCTTAACTGTTGAGTATATTTTTTAGTATTCATTGCATATTTTCTTCATTATTTCATTATTAATAAATTATCATTTATTTTCTTTTTCATGTGTTTTCATAATTAAATTAACATAAACCTAATAAATAATTTTTAAATAAAAAAAGGGATGATTCTTTTATTCTTTTATTTTTATTGTTTTACAATATTTTCTTCACGAATGAAAGAATCAATGATTATTTATTGTCTTTTTTCATATTTTATTAATTTATCATAAGTTAAAATAATTCGTGATCATATGATTTTGTTATTCCTTTTTATTATTTTTTTGGTGAATCAAATGAACCTAACTCAAATAATTAACTTTTCGAAATGTAACAGTATTGATGATTCTTTAATTTTACTTTTTTTGAACGCTATTAATTTTTTATTTTCTTTACTCAGACTATTCGTATTGCTTATAATTTTGTTTCTATTTTTATTATTTTTTAATAAGTTAACATAATTTTTTATTTTCGCATTTTTTAATCATAAATTTAATATTACGATTAATCAATTTTCCAAAGTAAAAATGGATTATTCATAATGGTCTTGTTTAGCTAAACACAACTAATAAATTTGTATTCACATATCTACGAGTTGCTTTGTACATAAGTCTCCCGTTGCAGAAAATTACTCTATATGGTTTTCTGTGGCCCTGCAGTAGGATATAGTTTACCGGATGCTTTTGAATCACAGATCTAAACAAAATAGAACATCCCAAACTAAATAGATCATCAAAAGCTCAAAAGGTAGATCGGCCCTATATATATATGTTGTAATCAATTAATTAATATTCCCTGTGTCCCAAAGATGTACTTTCATTTTGTAGTAAATCACACCGCACCTGAAACTAACAATTTTACACAATTTTTTGTGAGATCCACAATTTTACGTACAACCTTTTTGTGAGAACCACAATTTTACATGACTTCAGACAAAACTAACAATTCAACTTAAAAACCGCGCCGAAATGAAAGTAGACAATATCTTCATAATAGAGGGAGTACTTTAATATTGATTTTCCAACAATAATTACCATTTTGCTCACTTTTTTTAATAAAAGTTGTACTCCCTCCGACGTCTTGTTTCTTTTCGGCCCAGATTATTAATGCGTTTGAATATTGTGTGTTAATTAATGGATCCCACAAAAAAAAGTAATTTTTGTGTTTTATTTGTATACAACACGTTTCATTTGGGAGATGAAATATTAATTTGGAGAAAATTTGGTTGTACTTACATGAGGGATATAGGTAACCCGTTCTCGGTTCAGCCGAGCTCTAGGACAACGTCCAATATCCACGCATCTTCCCTCTCCGTAGTCTAGCCTGTAGAGATACTCGTGATGAGAGATGCGAAGAGAAATTGGTCGCAGAATCGACTATTCACCAATTTCCGCAATAATAGCTTGGACTATCGCAGGATTAAATGCATTTTATATGTTTCACATTTATTTACTTACTTTTGAAGGTCATTTAAATGTTCATTTTAACAATTACAACGGAGATTGATTTACCATCTGAAGAAGTCGCCTCTTCTCTGGTTTCCTCCTCCACTTCTCAACCAAAAATCTCTATAGATTCTCAAGTTTGCCTCTTCCCGATGGTAGACATCGTCCTGCCCAAGAAATGCAAAATTTGAACAACGAATTCAATCTTTCAAAACGACATCGTTTACCTTTTCCAGCGTGTAGGTCGTTTGCAGCAACGACATATTCCAGATGAAAACTCTCGAGAGGGAAAAATAGAAGGTGGTTGTAATTCTTTGACATGGTGGGGGCGGAGGATTTCATTTCCCTGTATTTATAATACTCTAAAAGACACCTGCGAGTGCTAAAATTGAATTATTCATGGCGTAGTAAAATATTATTAGTATTTATGGCCGAAAGTAAGATTCAGTTGATTTACATGTTGCGGGTGAAATGATTGATGTCTCTATCGCTTTTATTTGATGAGACCATAAACCCCTCTCCACGTCATCCTTAACATCTCCGGAATCAACTCAGTGCATGCAGGCTTTACGAAAGAGATGATTTTAGTGGAGAGAAATTAAGCACACCAAATTCTGGGTTGGAAGTGCATGTGTTTTGTAGTGAGAGTTTTACTGCCATAGCTCTTAGATTTCGACTTAGGTTGCATGGACACGGACACGAGACACGATACGATACGGACATGAGACACGAAATACGGTATTTATAAAATGATTTAGGATATGATATGGTCTTTAATATATAAATAATATTAAAAATTATTAACATGTAAATTTAAATATTATTAAAATATACATATAAATAAAAACAACAATATTATTATAAATATATTAAATAATTATCATATTAAAAGCGTACTAAAATTTATGAGTATTAAAAAAACTAAAACAACTAATTAATAAAAATTTAATTTAATTTATTAACTAAATCCATCCCAATAAGTCCAATTATCCTCCAACCGCGTCCCTTTTCGAAATTGTCGTGTCAGACAATCCATAACGTGTCCGACATGTGACCCCTTTTTTTTTTTAATGTGGACACAGTTTTGATGTGTCGGACAGGTGTCGGGCGCGTGTCCGTGTCCGACACAGTACATCGGACTTTTTCAGAGTGTCCGTACAACCTAAATTTTGACCAATATTTTAAAATTTATTTTAATAATCAATTTCATATTTCCATTCTAGTCCATACATGATCCTATGATCTTCAATTAAATGCAATTCTTTAACCTCAATCTCATATATAAAACTTACGTACTAAGTGAGATTTTTATTCCGTAACCTTTCGGCTATAAGACATTCACTTCAATCACCAATCGGTACATTATTTCAAGATGACCTTACTAGATAACAAACATTGGAAAACCCCCAAATATAATACAGACTAATTTATGTCACCTAACTCGAAGAAGACCTTACTAGATAACAAACATTTGAATGGAAAATGTATTGAGATTAATACAAAAAGAATGGGAGAGAAAATCCTTAACTCGAAGAGTGATATGTTTGGTTCGATATATAAACGACTACTAGTTCTTCCTTATTCAACCTACTCTCATTAATTCATCTAAAACCAAACAAAAAGAAATCTAATTATTTGATGATTGGATCTATGCCTATTAATCTAATGATGGTGGGTTCTTGTCTTTGTTGACCACAATTACGATATAAGGTATGTAAAAGGGATTAATTAATTAGATTATAGTATAATTATTTGTTGGTCTTAGATTCTTTTTATACCTAACCACCAGATTATAGTAATTGTGGAAAAGAGTAAACTAATTTTTGAGCAAACTGAAATTTAGTACCATGGCAATAATAGCATCTAATTCTTTTTAATCGTTCTCACCCCACTCTATTATTATACTACTGGAATATCTCTGTCATAGATTCGATTGTAAAAGCTTGGTTAAAATAAAATATGAGTTATAATTATAAATTACCGATAGGTCTAAATTGTACTATCCATTTTCCGTATAATTTGGCATATTTTTGTGGCATTTGGAATTGGTTTGATGTTTGTTTTGCGGTGTTAATTGATGATGTGGCATCGACGAGGCGTTGAGGTGGCAATGCATAATCAAATGAATATCTACTCAAATTGGAGGGATTTATTGGGGATCAATTAGGGATTAATTATAGAAGGATGAATAAATTTATTTATTTACTTCTATAGTTAATAACTCTAATAAAGGAGGATAAGGAAGGGAATTAATTATTTTAATTCCAACTCATGTTACACGCACGGTGGGTGGAGATTGAGGGAGGTTATTGAGATCTTATCCTTGATTTGTTTTCTCACGGGAGTTGCGAAAAGGAAGGAGTATTTTATGCATGATTTTCAAGATCCGAAGGGAGAGAGAAATCGGTCTCCATTCACGATTGCACAATCAACTCAAAACCCTAGTCAAGACTCCGCCACTCTGCCACTTTTGATTATCATCATTCCAACATCAATACCTTTCCTTGCTGCACACCGAAGCCGAGAAGAGTCCTACGCTGCCGCCGGAAGGAGGTCGTCCGATCAAACACCGCCGAAGCCGAGGGAGTTTCCGACCGAGGGTTCTTCATGATTTAAGTTTGTATTTCCGTACTTTTATTCGAGATCTATGTTTAGATTTGGAAGGAACAACTTGCTATCGTTTTCGTTTTGAATTTCCGAATTTGGTTTGTCTCCGTTCTATTAGCCTGTGGATGAATACTCAGTTTGCTTTTAATTCATGGGATTTTTATTTCTAGGATTTTAATTTATGTTATTTAATATTCGAATTTAGATTTTTAAGTAGAATTTTCGTGCATTTTTAGTTATAGAATTTTATCATGTTTTGTGTTCTGTCCAGTAAACCGGTCCGTCTGGCTAGTCCGGCCGATATGCGTAGCTAAGTTCTTTTAGGGGCCGGCGAGATGTGAAACACACACCACTATAATTTCGTGAGACTAGGGCTTAAAATTAATCACTTAGGTTACGAATTAATCTAGGTTTAATTAATTGGATTAATTAATTTAGGCTTGATCACCCTAGTTAATTTAATTCATAGCTAATTTAGTACTTCCATCGTTTCTCGTGGGATTAGGCTAAATAAGTAGCAAATTGACTTAGGGCAATTGGATTAATTTGGTAGGAGACTATTAGATGCCCACCATACGAGTAGGCTCCTAAATTGGGTTCTCTTAGTTCTTAAAGCTGATTAGGTGTTAAATCTATTGATTGCCCACCAACGTAGGTTGCATCTAATTTAGAGAAGTAGTCGTTTCAATGCCCACCATGGCGATTACCGAATAATTAAGGGGGAATAGGGGATATGTCAGTTTAATTACGGTGTCCTACAACTGATTGATTTAAGTGGTTTAATTAATTTTTAGTGTCTATGATCGATTGTGTGTGTGTGAATCATCTTGCTGGACCCGCTTTTACTTGCATTAGATAAATTTCGTGTTTATTTCTTGTTTAAATTTTCGTTGTCTTAGGATTAGTTATTCCCAAAATTTGCGTGGTCGCTAACCAAAAATCTTGATTGATAGGATTTTTAAGTTTGAATTTATCCGTTCCCTGTGTTCGATACCTGTGCTATACTGTTTTAAGTTCTAGCATTTGCAGGATTTATTTGGTGTTAAACATCGACCACCAATTACAAATAACCATTTCAATCGTTAAATTATGCTAGATCAATGAAAATCTCTCCCCTAGTTAAATTCCAAAGCTTTTCATTAGGCACGGCATTTTACATTTGTTTTGTTTTGCTCTTTTATTTTACTTTTTATGATTTTTTTTAATATATAGGAAGAGCTCAATAACAGATTTTCAAAAATTTACGGTGTCGATTTGGAAATTCATGTAACATAAGTACTTAATTGCCTTTTCAGAATCATCAATTGGGGGAAATCCATACCCTAATTCGGAAACCCTAACCCTAATTTAAATCTTCAATTAACCACAATCTGTATAGGTGAATCGTCTCTCGAACTCCGGAAAGAAACAACTACGGAAATAAACTTAACCAGCAAAATATTTTGGTATTAAATCTAATTAATTCAGATGGTAGAAATGTAGTTACCCCTTTTAGTTCGGAAAAAAAAATACTCCCTCCGTCCCATTAATTGTGGCTCACTTTCCCGAAAGGGATGTCCCCTTATTTGTGGCTCATTTCCATTTTTGGCAAAAAATTAGAAGTTAATTAAATTACTTAACAAATTAATTACTCTTTCACTTCTCAAAGAAAAATCTCATCGATACATATCTCATTTCCCTTCCTCTCTCTGTAGAGAACCTCTCTTCTCGTCGAAACCCTAGATCTACCCACCTCGCGCCGCCTCCACCCTCGTCGAAACCCTAGATCTACACACCTCGCGCCGCCATGAAGATAATGGAGAGCAAACAACCATTTCGGTGTCCCGATCCACTAGATCTCGCCGCCATGGAGATAGATACTACACTTTACGGAGAATCTATGGTGGAAGACTCCAATCTGAGCGAAGCTGCGATGGAAGACGCATTTATAGGCACCGGGGACTGCACCGGTCGCGAATCGGTGGTCGAAGAGACCCCCATGTCTCAATTCCCACTTGGCGTCGGCTTCACTAGCGATTCGCGAGTTGAAGAGACCCCCATGTCTCAAATCGGTTTTGGCGTCGCCTTTGCTCGCGAATCGCAAATTGAAGAGACCCTCATGGGGAATTTGAGGGAATTTCTGTTTTGAGGGAATTTCAAATTTCCCATTTTGATTGATTCCAGCGGCGGCAACTCCATTTTGAGCCACTTCCAGCGGCGGCAACTCCATTTTCATGTATTCCAGCGGCGGCAAGTTTAATTTCATTTTGATGTACATGCGCCAAACTGTGATGTTTGATTTCAAATTTCCAACTTTATTTAGCAGACACAAGTTTAATGTATGATGTATGATTTTTTTTTTGATTAGGAAAATGATATGAAGTTTAGGCTGATATGAAGTTTAAGCTGGTTAAACCATCATACAAAATTTATAATAAGTTTTATATTATTAAAATAAGTGAAAGGGAAAAAAATAATTAAATGTTATCAAGTCAACAACCACTACAATTAACAAAATTAAGTATAATTAAATTGGAGAAAAGAAGTGGGGTATCAATTAAACTACACTACCTAAATTCCCGTGCCTAAACCAAATGAGCCACAATTAATGGGACGGAGGGAGTAGAAAATTTATAGGCCCTTTAGTTTGCTACTAACCCAGGCCCATTTGATATTCTTGCTACAAAACCAGGCCCATTGAATTTATACAAATTTTCCCACCATACTTAAAGTAGGCAATTGAAGGGTTCTCATAAAAAAGAAAATGTTATTAATTTTTAATACTCCTTCGTCCAATATAAAGTGTCTCTTTTTTATGGGTTACGGAGATTAAGAAACTTGCATTATTTGGTGTATATTGTTTGACTTTTGACTTGTTAATTTTGGTCGACATATTCTTTATTTTTTTTAGAAACAAGACACTTTCTAAGGGACAGCCTAAAAAAGAAAATAAGAAACTTTCTACAGGACGGAAGGAGTATATACATTAGTGTTAATGATGAGAGTAGGAACACCAAAATCAAGAGAAAAGCAAAAATATAACACATTGAAATGATGTTCATTTAGGAAATAAGGATCCTCCAAATGAACCCAATATAAGATACAAACAACCTCAAAGAATTCTTTTTCATCGTTCTCACCCCTATATTATTATACTACTGGAATATCTATGTCATAGATTCGATAGTAAAAGCTTGGTTAAAATAAAATATAAGTTATAATTATAAAATACAAATAACCATTTCAATCGTTAGATTATGCTAGATCAATGAAAATCTCGCCCCTAGTTAAATTCCAAAGCTTTTCATTAGGCACGGTATTTTACATTTTTTTTTTGTTTTGCTCTTTTATTTTACTTTTTATGATTTTTTTAATATATAGGAAGAACTCAATAACGGATTTTCAAAAATTTACGGGGTCGATTTGGAAATTCATGTAACCTAAGTACTTAATTGCCTTTTTCAGAATCATCAATTTGGGGAAAATCCATACCCTAATTCGGAAACCCAGAACTCTAAACCCTAAAAAAAAATCCCTAAACCCTAAACTCTAAATTTACGGGAGAGTTGCGGCTCTAGTTTAGTTGGTATTCTCACTTCTGCGTAAGTGGTTGATATTGTAAGGTCTTGGGTTCGATTCCCGTTAGGGACGATCTTTAATAAATATTTCCTTTAGAAAAAAAAAACCCCTAAATTTACGGGGTCGATTTGGAAAATAGTTGTGCCTTAAAGTTCAGCTCGTTGGGGTCACGTGGTCGTAAACAGATCAAGATTTGGATAAGAAACGAGGGAGAACGAGCCAAAATAAAATTATTGCGCAACAGCAGAAACGGGACCACAGTCCGAGATTTGTACTGGACCGCGGTCCGATGCCTTCTGCCCGAAAAATTGTTGAAGAAAACAGTTCCAAACCGCAGTCCGAGCTTTGTACTGGACCGCGGTCCGCCCCCTTTTTCGCGGATTATCCAGTTTTTTACTCGGTTTCGACCCGGGTCACTATATAAAGACAAAACTTGAAGCCCTAGCCACCATAACTTACCTACCAAACGAAATTTCACCCTTTTCACTCTCCAAATCCATCCCTTCTCCCCCAAACACCCAAAATCTTCCATTCTCTACCATTGAAGTTGATAATTGTGTGAAGATTAAAGAAGAAGGAGTCAAGCATTCAAGATTGAAGACAAGGCTTTATGATTTGTTTGCATTTTCTTTTCCCCTTGCTTTCTCATTTCTTTGACTTGCTATGATTTGAGTGTTTTGTTAATCAAGAACATGAGTAGCTAAATTCCCTATTCTAGGGGCTAGACTTAATGAGTTTGTTTGAGAATTGATGTTTACTAGATTTGCTTATGGTTAATCTACTCTATTTCTCTATGCTCTTGCTTTTAATGATTATTTGAATGATTGATCACCATTTAAATTTATCCATGGAACTAATTCGATAACCGAGAGTTGAGAATTAATTCTAGATTAGGAGCATAGAGCACCTCTTTTCGATAGGCCGAGAGATTGCGGGATACGGGTGAGGGCAATAGACTCGAGGGCTTTTGGGAGTTCTAGGTTTCGATGAATTGGAGACGATAGTCTTAATCTAGAATACATGGTCTAAGTTCACTGAGAGATAGTTAGGCTATATCCGACGTCGCTCATAAATAGATGTAATTAACCGTAGCAAACTTAAGTAAGCTAGATCCTTTTACATATCATTAGTGTCTACCCCTAGAATATCTTATCTTGGATTTTCATCAATTTAGCTTCTTTATTGACATTGGCTTAGATTTATTTCAATTATTGCCTAGGACTAATCACTCCACTAAGTTTTCATCATCTAGAAAGAGTTTAAGCATCCGAATAGGAGTAGTCACACGATTAACAGCATAGTCCTTTGGGAGACGACCTTGCTCACCACCTATATTCCAACACCCCATACACTTGTGGGTAGAGATCTAAGTAGGACACGATCATTAATGATCAGAGTAGGAACACCAAAATCAAGAGAAAAGCAAAAATAAAGCACACTGAAAATGATGTTCATTTAGAAAATAAGGATCCTCCAAATGAACCCAATATAAGATACAAACAACCTCATAGAATTGTTCTTAATTAAAAGTTTTCCTACTTTGAAGAGAAATCAAAAACCAAACCAAAGAGACAAATGGAGCCGAGCTAACAAACAACACAATCACTGCAGCATCACCACCTCATCTGCAAGCAAATAAATCCTCAATTAAACTCTGTACCATTATTATTTCTACTTCATGATTAATATTGAATATTTCAATTCCTATTAACCCTCACATTTCGACATTATGGTTACGCAGAAACTGTAGGACCAGCTGGAAATTCTGAGAAGTGGGTCTGTAGTGGCCGCTTACATAAGAAATAGACTTTGCAAACACCAAAAAACGCGCGTGAGAAGAAATTAATTAAAACCAAGTAAATATAAATCCTCATGACATATTTAAATATATATAATATACATACATCCAGCGTCCCGTGATTGACGTGCAAATGGCCAGCGCAGAGGACGGGCCCACCACTCATGAAAGAAGAGTGGTGGAATATCAAATCAATTTTTTCATGAACGTAAAATTTCCACTTTGGACTGAGGACGTATATCGTATCTTCATGGCTCCTCGTATTCACATATCTACGAGTTGCTTTGTACAAAAGTCTCCCTTTCCAAAAAATTACTCTATATGGTTTTCTGTGGCCCTGCAGTAGGATATAGTATACCGGATGCTTCTGAATCACAGATCTAAACATAATAGAACAACTGAAACTAAACAGATCATCAAAAGCTGAGAAGGTATATCGGCCCTATATATGTTGTAATCAGTTAATTACTACTCCTTCCGTCCCAAAGATATTATCCACTTTTATTTTTTAGTAATTATTACATACATTTTTGTGAGACCCACGATTTTACACAACTTCAGACAAAACTAACAATTTCACATAAAAACAGCATCGAAAAGAAAGTGGACAATATCTTCGGGATGAAGGGAGTACTTTAATATTGATTTTTCAACAATAATTACCATTTTGCCCTAACTTTTTCTAATACAGTTGTGCTCCCTCCGATTTCTTGTTTATTTTCGGCCCCGGTAATTTATGCGTCGGACTTTAATGTGTTAATAAGTTTTGTGTTGTTAATTTTATTTCCTTTTTAGAAAAATCCGAAATACTCACTCCGTCCCAAATGTATATATGCATACTTTCATTTTTCGATTGTACCAAATTTATATGCCTATTAGCAATTTTTTTGTGTCTAACTAAATGTTTAACTAATTTTAAAAATATACAAAAAGACTATAATACCAATTATTTAATTAGCTTTTTAGTAATTTAATTTAATTTACTCAAAAATTCCAATACCAATTTTTATATCATTAATTCTTTTCTTAATCTGCGTGATGAAGCAAACGGACATATAAAGTAAGGACGGAGGGGGTAATATACAACACGTTTAATTAGGGACGGATGAAGTATTAATTCGGAGAAAATTTGGCGGTACTTACATGACGGATATAGGTAACCTGTTCAGAATTCAGCCGAGCTCTAGGACAACGTCTAATATCCACGTGTTTTCCCGCTCCGTGGTCAAGCCTGCAGAGATAATCGTGATGAGAAATTGGTCGCAGAATCGACGAGATTTATTTATTTACCATCTAAAGAAGTCGCCTCCTCCTCCACTTCTCAACCAATAATCTCTATAGATTCTCAAGTTTGCCTCTTCCCGATGGTAGACATCGTCCTGCCCAAGAAATGCAAATTTGAGAAACGAATCTAATATCTTAAAACGACATCGTTTACCTTTTCCAAAGTGTAGGTCGTTTGCAGCAACGACATATTCCAGATGAAATTAAACAAACTCTCGAGAGGGAAATGGCCAAGTGAGTTGTAATTCTTGACTTATGATTTTTCCTGTATTTATAGGAGTTAAGATTTTAATCTTTTATTATAATATTTATAGGAGTTAAGATTATAATATTACTAAGGAAGGTAGGAGGAAGGTAGGAGGAAGGGTTTGCGCGTGTAATGGGGACTAATTAGATTATAGTAGTAATTGTTTGTTAGTCTTAGATTTTTTTTTTCCTAACCACCATATTATAGTAATTGTGGAAACTTTAATAAAACTAGACTTTACCGAATGAATTATTAATTTTTTTTATATATGACGAGGAACCCGCACCACTACCTCGCACACACATATCGTTTCCAGTGAGTTAAACCACCCTAAGGTGACAGACATACATAACGTTTCCATTGATATTTGAACCCATGACCTTTCGGTATCGGGCCACCAACCTTCACCGCTATACCATCCCAAGGGGACCGTGATTCACTCTTTTACAAAGACGTGTATGGGTCAATTTGGAAATTCATGAAACCCCATGGACCCACAATGTTAAAAAATAAGTTTAAGGAAAAATGACTATTTGATTGAATGAATATGTCAAACCCCACTACAAACTCGATGACAAAATTCAGAATGGGAAAAGAATAAACTAATGTTTGGAATAATTTCAATATACATAAGGAAAGGTTGCATGCATGCAGTGGGCCCTAGCAAACTGAAATTTAGTACTAAGGCAATATTAGGATCTAATTTTTATCGTTTTCACACCACTATTGTTATTATACTAGAATATTTATGTGTTACAGATTTGAAAGAATTTGAGAAATTAATATATATATAAATATTATAAAATTCAAAAGATAGCCATCTTAATTATTACATCATGCTAGATCAATGACAATCTGGAGTACTCATAGTTAAATTCCAAAGCGTTTCATTAGGCATGGCATTTTATATTTGTTTTTTTTTAATATAGAGAAAGAGCTCAATAACGGATTTTGGACCGTGGATTTATGAAACCATTCATCTAACGGTCTTGATATGTCAGCCATTAATAACTAAGTCAAATGTGAAATCGAAAGTAAGAAAACCCAAAATTTAGACAATGTGTCACATCACTAATATGCATATTCGGATTGGATGTCAGTCCAAACATACAAAATTAAATTACTAGTCAAAATTGACAATTTACAACTGTCCCAAGATAATACATATATTTCTTATCATCTAAAAATAATACATAATATTATATTTATACAAGGATTCACATTGACAATGTTGACCAATAGGCATCGGTATTTTCATGAGATAGATTAAAAAATAAATTCGGCACATTGATTAAATTAATTAGTGACGCATTTAGGCTACATCTAATACGTGGGCCCTAAATCAATTTTGGAGGTCGTGTTATAATTTTATAAAATGCTGTTTTTCAAATATTAGTACTATAAGTTACCATAACCGAGGAATAATTTTTTAATTTGTTATTATTATAATTAAAAAGAAAAAAAAGTAAAAATCCCCCACACGATTCATATGCATGTATTCTTACATTGAAGATTGTGTGTTTAAGGATTTTAATACGAATTAAAATTAAGGGTAAATAATTAATAACATTTTCGGATTAATTGACGAGATGATCCTAATGCCCCTATTATGATTATTATCATATGTTAAGAATATTTGATCGGCCCAAATATATGTATGAAATGATAATGTATGAATCCCTACTCTCATTAATTCATATAAAACCAAACAAAAAGAAATCTAATTATTTGATGATTGGATCTATGCCTATTAATCTAATGATGGTGGGTTGTTGTCTTGTCCGCCACCACCATTACGATATAACGTATGTGAAAGGGATTAATTACATTATAATAGTGTAATTATTTCTTGGTCATAGTTTCTTTTTATACCTAACCACCAGATTATAGTAATTGTGGAAAAGAGTAAACTAATTTTTGAATAATTTAATGTGGGCCCAGCAAACTGAAATTTAGTACTAAAGCTATATTAGCATCTAATTCTTTTTAATCGTTCTCACCCCACTCTTATTATTATACTACTAGAATATCTATGTCATAGATTCGATATTAGAATCTTGGTTAAAATAAAATATAAATTTTAATTAAAAAGTTTACAAATAACCATCTCAATCGTTAGATCATGCTAGATCAATGAAAATCTCGCCCCGTAGTTTAAATTCCAAAGCTTTTCATTAGGCATATGGCATTTTACATTTTTTTAATATATAGGAAGAGCTCAATCATGGATTTTGGACCGTGGATTTTAATTATGAAATCATTCATCTGACGGCCTTGATATGTCAGCCATCACTAATAAAAGAAACCCAAATTAAGATAAATTAGATAATGTGTCACATCACTAATATGCATGCATATATATTCGTATCGAATGCGAATCCAAATACATGAAAAGGAAATTACTAGGCAAGATTACCGAGATATGATCGCATACATTACACGTCATCTATACCTCTCATTATATAAAAATATAAGTGGAAATATATGTTTGTATCCAAAATCACTATCTAAAACATAAATTTATCCAAATACTACAGTTATGTTTACCAAATGTTCAATTTGACCATTATATTCTTACGTTTCATGATTTATTTGTCAATTTATACCGATATTCAAAATTTCCAATCATTAGTGTGGTGTTTCGTTCCAAGGTGTCTAAGAGGAGCCTATGAGTGTCTATAGTGTAATATAAATTTTAGGTTGTGGTGTTTCGTTCAATGCCTAAGGGGAGCATATGGATGTCTATGGTGTTGATATAAATTTTAGGTTGTTGTGTTTCTTTCCAGTGCCTAATGAGAGCCTATGTGTGCTTATGGATACCTATAGTGCGACGACGAAATTTTAGGCTCTCCGCAATACTCATGGGTACCTCATAGGCATTTTATCGGCACTCAAGGCAATGCACATCTGACAAAAATGTGAGGGGCTTTTTGGGTATCTTGGCTATTGAGTTAACATAAGTTTAAATTTTGGTTATATTTGTGCTTATTAGTGCACTCTAAACTATTACAAATGCCTCAAAATATAATGGGCTATATAGAACTGATAAGAGTTGCAGTCTAAATTTTTACTAATTTTGCTTGTTTCTTCATTTTAAATCAAGATCACAAATATAATTTCATAATCTTATTCTAACGTTAAATAATTAGCATAATATATATAATTATGTAATTATCAGAGAATAAAGTCAATTATTACATATTCTTTTGGGGAATAAAGCCAACCAGCCTGACCATTGCTTCATCTCCATGAAAGAAATTATGTCAACAACCTCTATTGTTTTTATTTGATGAGCCATAAACAAACACAATCTTACAATCAATTTTTTTTTTTTCTTCTCATATTTGGATTAAAAAAAAGTTTGGAAAATTCAAGATGATCCCGCCTTTTTTTTTTTTTTTTTTTTTCTTGGTTGTAACTAGCATGAGAAGATATAAGGGATGCATGAGATACGCAAATTCTGTAACTAACTTTGATTTTCTTAATGTTTTGAAATACTATTTTTTTAATTATTGTACTCCTTCCGTCCCGCTCGACTTATCTTGTTTCTTTTCGGTACGGAGATTAAAGTGAGTTGGTGCTTGTGTGTAGATGAGTGAGTAATTACGTGTAAAAAGGTAGGCCCCACAAAGAAAAAGTGAAAGTTTGTGTAATAATTATTTTCTTTTTTTTTTGAAAACAAGACAAGGCGGATGAGACGATTCGAAAATAAAAACAAGAAAAGTCAAGGGGGACGGAGGGAGTAATTGCGAATATCACAGATTTGCATCCCTAAATTTGCATATTCGCCTCCGAGTTCTGAATTGAAGATAATTAAATAGAGAGGCTATCAATATTGCTTGGCTCTATTTTCCCAAACTGCCCCTCGATTTGTGTAAAGATGAAAAAAAATTGATTATGGTCTTTATGATACATCAATTTATGCTGTCATAACTCATAAATAATATGTGTAACTAAGTGGCATGGTTATCCCTTGTAAATAATTAGATGAAGCTTTTTAATAAGTAAAATCAATTTAATACAAAGTCTTTCGATTTACAGGCAGCTATTAATCTATTTATATGATCATTATGAAAATTTAACCAGCAAGATATTTCGGTATGACAGGTAACTAATTGAGAAGGGTACAAATGGAATTACACCTTTTAGTCCCATTAATCTGCTACTAAACCAGGCCCATTCGGTGGCCGCAAAGTTCACGGAAGTTTACGGGGTCGATTTGGAAATCCATGAAAGCCAGGGTACTTAATTGCTTTTCCAGAATCACCAAATTGGGGGAAATCCATGTCCTAATTTGGTAACCCTAACCCTAATTTAAATTAACCATAATCCATCCACAATATAGATGAATTGGTATACAGAGATAGCGTCGACCGATCGTCTTTTGAACTGGTGATTGCCTCTCGCCGGAAAGAAACAACTACGGCGGGGCGAGGAATCGTTATCAAAAAACTTATTTCCTTTGGGGTCTAGAAAGAAATAACAGACTTTTTAAAGGGTTGTGCCTATATTTATGGGCTTTTAAATAATCAATTTCATATTTCTATTCTAGTCCATACATGATCTTATAATCTTCAATTAAAAGCAATACTCTGACCTCAAACTTATATATAAAATCTACGTACTAAGTGAGATTTCTATTCTATATAACCTTCGCTACAAGAAATCCACCTCAATCGTCAATGGATACATTATTCTAAGAAGACAATACTAGACAACAAACATGTGAAAACCCCCAAATATAATGCTCACTAATTTGTGTCACTCCATTATGAAAAAGATCAAACATATAACACATAGAAAATGATGTCCATTTAGAAAATTTAGAAAAGACAAATGTAGTCGAGCTAACAACGTGCGACTTTATTACAACAATTTCACGCTCTCCCCATCATCACATCATCTGCAAACAAATAAATCCACAATTAAACTCTTTAGCATTTTATTTCTAATTCATGATTAATATTGAAGATTTCAATTCCTACTAACCCTAACATGTGTGAGATCAACACGATTTCCACGGAGAAACCCTTTCAAAAGCTCGAAATTCGCCATAGTGGGCTTGTAGTGGCCGCTTGTATGAGAAAGAAACTTTGCAAATACCAACAAGCGTGAGAAGAAATTAAAACCAAGTAAAACTGACTATTACTACTGCCTCTGTCCCATACATACTGTCGAAGTCTAATAAATTTGACTTTTGTATGTAAATGATACAGACTACATGACTTCTTGTGATTTGTAGTATTATTTTAAGAAGACAGTATGAGAGAGACAACCTGATATAATATAAAAGACATTTTGAATGGGACAAATGGAGTACAATATATACATACCTCGAGCCTCCCGTTATTGACATGCAAATGGCCAGCACAGTAGACGTCTCCGCCGCTCATGAAGGAAGAGTGGTGGAATACCTTATCAACTTTATCAGCAACATAAAATTTCCACTTGGGACTGAGTACGTATATGGTATCTTCATGGTTCCTCGTACTCACAGCCCGACCATTTGATTTGAACACAAGTCTCCCGTTCACAAAAATTACTCTAAACGGTTTCCTCTGGCCCTGCAACCGAATATAGTACACCGGATGCTTCTCAATCACAGATCTAAACAGATCATCAAAAGCTCAGTTAGTAGATCCACCCTATGAATGTTTGACTACTACTTACATCAGGGACGTAGGTAACAAGTTGAGAATCCAGCTGATCTCTAGTACAACCTGGAAGGTTCAAGAATCTACCCTCTCCGTAGTCGAGCCTGCAGAGAGAATCGTGATGAGAGAGAGATGCGAAGAGAAATTGGTCGCAGAATCGACGAGATTGATTTACCATGTTTTGAATCCGCCTCGTATGCGGGGTATAGTCAACCAATAATCTCTGTAAACTCTCAAGTTCATCTCTTCGCGATGTTGCTCATCGTACTGCCGAAGAAATTGAAATTAGAACAATGAAGTAATCCGTACTACCTTTTAAAACGACGTCGAATTCGTTTTACCTTTTCCATTGTGTAGGTCATTTCCAGCAACGACATATTCCAGGTCAAATTTAACAAACTCTCGATAGGGTAAAGGCCAAAACTGAGTTGTAATGCTTAGACTTATTATTTTTGTGTATTTATAGGAGTTGAGATTTAATAAATTCTACATGACAGTTGTATAACAAATTAGCTGGAATGGTAGGTTGGTTAGTTCCTTGAACATTCCTTCTAATTAACTTGAGTTTTGGAATCCGCGGCTTATTAATCTTATCTTTGTTTCAACTTTTTCAATACCTTTCATTCCTTCTGCAAGGGTTGAGATATGTTGTCCCAAAAATTCTATGTCCCAATTAGAATGCTGTAATTAAAATTATATAGTTTTGATAACAATCGAGTTAATCATTTTACCCGGTTTATTTATCGAGGTATATATGACAGCTATATAACCGAATAGGTTATTAGTAGAGGAAGGTAGGAGGAAGGGTTTGTGTGTATCCATTTTTTGAATCCACTAATGGTGTTATGTGCATTTTAATTTAAATAAACTTAATATCTAATTTAATAATAAAAAGAAAAATATATGCACATTGATTGACGGAATTCCTCCCATCCATTTCTGATTAAATTCCAATTTAATCATCAATTTCGGGCACGTTTGTTTGGTTAGACTTATTTTAAGTTATGACCTCCGTTGTAATCAAACGGCATGGCCCGTAGTCGCCATGAGTGTCTAATCATAATTTATTCTCATATATTTATAAAATGCCTGATTCAAATATTCAATAAAGAGTTATTGGTCTTAAAATTCACGAGCTTTTGTTAAATTTTTGTTTCGCACACGAATTTTAAAATTTGTCTATAAATACATGAACTTTAGATTTGTTTGAAATTGCACACCGATCAAACATCTAGTGAAATCAAAGCTGAAAATACATTTTTCGACTAGTCGTGTCTGCACACATGGCAAGTCCAGTCAACTTCGAATCAAAAGTTTGAAATTTTTTATTTTTGTAATAATTCTCTGTTTGCATGTGAATTTTGAATTTCATTTAAATTTGTACATAAATTTAGAATTTCATTTCATTTTGTACATAAAGTTTGAATTTCATTTAAATTTTATTCAAAACGGATTATTTACCTCAAAATACACGATCAAATTCAATTTCAATATACCCACATAAAAATTTCTTAGACTCTACAATTACATATGATTGTTCCACAAATTTCTTGAAGTCAGACATATCCAACATAAAAGTAGATTTGTTTTCATAAAAGTAATGAAAAATCCTCTACTTTTTCACTACAAAAATCCCAAAGCGAGTCTGTTATAAAATACGAGTACACGAAATACGATAGAATAAATAAGAACACAAGAATTTACGTGGTTCGGTCAATCGACCTACATCCATGGGCGGAGGAGGAACAATCCACTATAAAAAAGGATACAAAATTAGCCTTTGAAATATGGTTCTAAGCCCAAAAGCATATAAAAAAATGGACAATTAGTCACAAGTAGATGATCATTACTTTCGATGTAGGATAATATATATTCAAATAAAATTTGAGTCACCGACATAATAAAGTCAATTTTTATTATTTATAGAAGTTTAAAATGTAATAATATTCAACATGACATTTGTATAAGTGAATAGATATATACGTAAACAACTAGTTCTTCCTTATTCAACGTTCTCTCATTAATTCATCTAAATCCAAACAAAAAGAAATATAATTATTTGATGATTGGATCTATGCCTATTAATCTAATGATGGTGGGGTGTTGACCACAATTACGATATTACGTATTTACACGGGATTAATTATTTTATGGTAATTGTGGAAACTTTATTAAGATTTCAGAACGTAGACTTTAAAAATGAACTTAAGTGCCTTAAAATTAAAGAGACTCGTGTCATTTATGGAATCAAAAATGAAAAACATAAATATACACTTTACAAAAAGTTTAGGGGTCAATTTGGAAATTCATAAAACCCTAGGGACCCACTACTTGAAAAACAAGTTTAAGGGAGTATTTGATTGGCTGAAATTGTCAACCCCACTACAAATTTCGGATTGAGTCGATGACAAAATTCTAACAACTTATATTCCTGCGACTTATGACCATCGGAAAAGAGTAAACTAATTGTTTGAATATTTATGTGGGTCCAGCAAACTGAATATTTTATATTTATTATTTATAAATTCTTCTAAGTTTAATAAAATAATAATTATTAAAATTAAATATAATTAAATATAGATTAATCAAAATAGTGGATTATGAAAAGTTTAAATTTTAAATTAATATTTTTTCTATTTTCATTTAGTGATAATTATAAATTTATATAATATAAAAATTAATTTAATTGAATATTTATTATAAATTATAATTATTTAATAACATTTGGGGTTAAAATGGATATTTTATTTAAAAACTTAATCTAAGCTACTGATATCGCATTTTTTCAAACATTATTTTCCCCATTTTCAGCAGCCTATCAACACTTATTTCCAAACACTTATAAATTTTCAAATGAACGACTTTTAGCCGCTTTCAACAAATTTTCAACACTTATCAATAAGATTCGACTACTTCAAACACCCACTAAATGCAATTCTCTAACCTCAAACTCATATATAAAACTAACGTACTAAGTGAGATCTCTATTCTGTAACCTTCGGCTACAAGACATCCACCTCAATCGTCAATGGATACATTATTCTAAAAGACTTTACTAGACAACAAACATGTGAAAACCCCAAATATAATGCTCACTAATTTGTGTCGCTCCATCATTAAGAGAAAGATCAAACATATAACACATTGAAAATCATGTTCATTTAGAAAATTATAATCCTCCAAATGCCACGCAATATAATTAAGATACAGGCAATCTGAAAAAATTGCTCCTGCTTTCAAGAGTTGAAAGAAACCAAATAAAAAAAAATAAATTTAGCCAACCAAAACGACAAATGTAATCAAGCTAATAATATAAGACTTTATTACAACAATTTCACCTTCAGCTCTCCCCATCATCACATCATCTGCAAGCAAATAAATCCACAATTAAACTCTGTATCATTTTATTTCTAATTCATGATTAATATTGAAGATTTCAATTCCTACTAACCCTAACATATGTGAGATCAACATAATTTCTACGGAGAAACCCTTTCAACAGCTCGAAATTCGCCATAGTGGGCTTGTAGTGGCCGCTTGTATGAGAAAGAGACTTCGCAAATACCAACAAACGTGAGAAGAAATTCAAACCAAGTAAAACTGGACTCTATCCCATTCATACTGTCGGAATGTAATAAATTTGACTTTTGTGTGTAAATGATGCGGACCACATGACTTCTTGTCATTTGTAGAGTTATTTTAAGAAGACAGTATGAATGGGACAACTTTTTTTTAATATAAAAGACAGTCTGAATGAGACGAATGGAGTAAAATATATACATACCTCGAGCCAACCGTCATTAACGTGCAAATGGCCAGCACAGTAGACGTCTCCGCCGCTCATGAAGGAAGAGTGGTGGAATATCATATTAATTTTTTCATGAACATAAAATTTCCACTTTGGACTGAGGACGTATATCGTATCTTCATGGTTTGCCGTATTCACAACCCTACCATTTGACTTGTACACAAGTCTTCCGTTTGCAAAAACTACTCTATACGGTTTTCTGTGGCCCTACAGTCGAATAGGAAAAACAGAAATTAACTAAACAGATCATCAATAGCTCAGTTGGATAGAACGGCACTCTGTATGTTTGGCGGTACTTACATCAGGGACATAGGTAACGCGTTCTCGATTGAGCTGTTCTCGAGGACAAGATCTAAGACTCACGGATCTTCCATTTCCGTAGTCAAGCCTGCAGAGATAATCGTGATGAGAGGTGTGAAGAGAAATCGCTCGCAGGAGGGACGAGATTCATTTACCATTGAAAGAAGTCGCCGTACATCTCGTATCCTCCTTGATTCATCAAAAACTCTCTATAAAGCCTCAAGTTCATCTCTTCGCGGTGGTAGACATCGCGCTGCCAAAGAAATTGAAATTAGAAAAAAGAAATTAATCCGTACCCAAAACGACGTCGGATTCGTTTACCTTTTCGAGGTAGTAGGTCATTTGCAGCAACGACATATTCCGGATGAAATTGAACAAACTCTCGAGAGGGAAAGGCGAAGTGAGGTGTAATTCTTAGACTTATAATTTTTGTGTATTTATTTATAGGAGTTGAGATTTAATAATTTCTTCATGACAGATGTATAACAAAATAGGTGGAATGGTAGGTTGGTTCGTTCGTTGAACATTCCTTCTAATTAACTTGATTATTGGAATCCGCGGCTTATTAATCTTATCTTTGTTTCCATACCTTTCATTCCCTCTATACGGGTTGAGATATGTTGTCCCAAAAATTCTATATCCCAATTAAAATGATGTAATTTCGATATAAAAATGTATAGTTTTGATAACAATCGAGTTAATCATTTTACCTGGTTTATTTATCGATGTTGAAATGTAACAATATTCTATATGACAGCTATGTAACCGAATAGGTTATTACTAGAGGAAGGTAGGAGGAAGGGTTTGTGTGTATCCATATTTTGAATCCACTAATGGTGTTATGTGCATTTTAATTAATTTAAATAAACTTAATATCTAATTTAATAATAAAAGAAAAACATATGTACATTGATTGATGGAATATGCATCGGGATTTAAAAAAATAAGATAGAAAATTCTTAACCCGAAGAATGGTATGCTTAGTTCGATGTATATAAACGACTAGTTCATCCTTATCTCATGAATTCATCTAAAACCAAACAAAAAGAAATGTAATTTTATGTTGATTGGATCTATGCCTATTAATCTAATGATGGTGGGAGTGTTGACCACCATTACGATATAACGTATGTGAAAGGGATTAATTAGATTATAGTGTAATTATTTGTTGGTCATAGATTCTTTTTATACCTAACCACCATATTATAGTAAAAATTGTGGAGAAGAGTAAACTAATTGAATAATTTACTGTGGGCCCAGCAAACGGAAAATATAGTACTAAAGCAATAATAGCATCTAATTTTTTTTTTAATCGTTGTCACCCCATGTTATACTAGAATATCTGTCATAGATTCGATAGTAAAAGCTTTGTTAAAATAAAATATAAATTATAATTATAAAATTTACAAATAACCATGTCAGTTGTTAAATCATGCTAAATGCCCATGCTTAAATTCCAAAGCATTTCATTAGGCATGACTTTTTTTTTTTTTTTTTTTTTTATGAGGAACCCGCACGGCGCGCACAAGATAAACCTCGCTCATGTGCAATAGCCTGCAAACCACACATGAGAGTTAAAACACTCTTAATGTGACAGTCACAGACATAACATTTTCAATGAGATTTGAACACATGACCTATTGGTCCCGAGCCACCAACTTTCACCGCTATGTCATCTAGAGGAAATTTACATTTGTTTTTTTACTAATATAGAGGTAGAGCTCAATAATGGATTTTGGACCGTGGATTTTATTAAATCATTCATCTGACGACTTTGGTATGTCATCCATCAAGAACTAAGTCAAATGTGAACTTGAAAATAAAGAAATACAAAGAATAGATAATGTGTCACATCACTAGCATATTCGTATTCAAAAATCAAAATAAATACAAGTTGTAAGTAACGCCCCAATCTGTTGTAATATTTAAATATTATCACTCAATTTACTGGGATTAATGTATCGCTTTCTTTTTCTTTTTTTTTTTTTATTCATGGAACCCGCAGCCGCTACCTTCGGTGCGCACTGGGTAAACCAGTGCTCCTTGTGCAGTAGCCTGCAAACCACATAGGAGGGTTCAACCACCCTTAATATGACAGGGTGACAGGCAACACCTAGCGATCTTAGTGAGAATTGAACTCAGGACCTATCGGTCTCGGGCCACCCACCTCAACCGCTAGGCCACCCCATGGGGACATAATAATGTATCGCTTTCTAATTGCTTAGCTAATGGTAGATAGTAAGTAACGCCCCAATCTATTGTAATTTTTAAATAAATTATATATACAAATCCAATAAATATGGAATTGATCATTTGTGAACATTTGGTGAAAAATGAACACATCTATACCTTCCATTTCTAAGATTTAAGACTATAATAAAATGAGCATGATTTAATTAGTAATAATTTATTGAATTTAATTACTGGGCATTAATTCATTAAGCTTCTTGAACTTAGATAACATGTTGGGGTTTATGTAATCAAGATCTTTTACTGGGATTAATTAATTGTAGCATTATTATATGTAATCAAGACCTTTTACTGGGCTTAATTTAATTAATTGTAGCATTAATTCATTAAGCTTCTAGAACTTAGGCAATTGACTTTTCATCAGACGACGAAGTCATGCAGCTGAAAGCAAATGTCATAACTCATAAATCTTAGGAAAACGCTTACGGGGTCGATTTGGAAATTCATGAAACCAAGAGACTTAATTGCGGTTACAGAAAGATCAATTTGGGGGAAAAGCCCCAACTCCTTTCCCTAATTTGGAAACCCTAACCCTAATTCAATCTTCAATTAACCACAATCCATTCAATATTGGCGAATTGGTGCACGGAGATAGCACCGGCCGATCGTCTCTCGAACTGGCGATGCCTCTCGTCGGAAAATAAGAACTACGGCGTCGTTTTTTAGCGTAAAGTTGCCTTCCTCCGCCGCCAATCGGTATCACAGTCTTATCAAGAAACTTATTTCTTATCAAGAAATATAATAATGCACATTTTAATGGCTTGTGCCTATAATTATGGGCTTTAAATAATCATTTACATTTTTTCCAATTGTAATCCATGCATTATCTTATAATCTTCGATTAAATGATATTATTTAACCTTCACTCATATATATATATATATATATATATATATATATATATATATATATGGTTCTTTAAGGAACACCTCATTAATGAAGGAACTAGGAACAAATTATCTCCTTCCATTTTAAAGATGTGTGGTCTAGATTGAAGGAGATATTTTTAATTTTAATCTCTTATTTAATTTCATTAAGGGTATAAAAATCATTTGATTACTTGAATTTCTTACTTTATTATTATATTTATTTTTATTATATTTAGAGTAAATTTTATAAATCCTTTAATTTAAGTAAATTGCTTAAATTATCTATATATCTTATTCATAATTTTTATGCTTTTTATTCGTAAATTTTTATGCACTTTTATTCGTAATTTTTATGCACTTTATTTAATTTTTATTCACTTTACTCGTAAGTTTTTATGCACTTTATTTGTAATTTTTATGCACTTTACTTAATTTTTATGCACTTTACTCGTAAAATTTTATGAACTTTATTCGTAATTTTTATGCACTTTATTCGTAATTTATACACTTTATTCATTTTTTTTGTACGCTTTATTTGACTAAATCATGCAGTTAAATCTCAAATATCATTCACGTAGAAATTCATCATCCAATCACTCTACAAAATTGAATCTCCATGAACACCAAATAAACAATTTCACCAAAATTGAATCTCCATGAACACCAAAATTGAGTCAATTTCACAACACAACCAATACCAATTCCAAATCCATGAACAATTACAAAAACCGACAACATCCTCGGTAATTCAATCTAGAAACTATTTATCTCAATCGATGTCTTTCTTAATTGAAAGATTGCAAATCCTAAATCAAAATTAAAATAATTTGGGGAAAATTGAGCAAATAGCTTGAAACTAATTGAAAAAATTAGGGCTTATCTCTAGCAGGAAAATTCCTACAACTCGGCGGCGGCTGTTGTGGTTGACGTCGGACGGATCATCGGCGCTCTCCTCTGCGGGTGGCGGCGGCGCACGGCTGTGGCGGCTGAGTCACGTTGATGGCGCTCCATCTAGCTACTCCTAAGGCGGCGGCGTTACTACTTACGGCTGAGAGAGAGAGAGAGGGCTAAGAGAGAGACTAGAGAGGAGAGATAGAGCGACGACAAGAGAGAGAGAATAGACAGAGTAGATGAAGCAGGGACGAGAGAGAGAGAGAGAGAGAATAGAGAGAGTAGATGAGGCAGGGACGAGAGAGAGAATATGGAGATGAGATAAGGTCGAGAGAGTGAATAAAGAAGAGATAGAAGGAGTAATTTATTAGGAATATATATATAATTTTATTAAATTAGCTTTAATAATATTACTAGTATTAAATAAGTTATTTTTGAACAAAAATCTTATTATTGATCTGAATCGTTCAGTTTATAAAATGAAGGGTTAGGATATGTTCCTAGTTCCTAATAGGTGTTTCCTTTATATCCATTCCCTATTTATATATATATTGCTACAAGAAGAACAAAAACCAGGCTAATCAAAATACATAGGCTCACACTACGGGGTGTGATTTCCACACAGTAACATTTAACCACAAGATATCCATCTCAACTGGTAAACACGACCGTCTCACTAGACAACAAACAAAAACCAAAGAGACAAATGTAGCCAAAGCGAGACTTTATTGCAAACAACACAACACCACCACTTCACCTTCATCTCTCCCCATCATCAATCACATCATCTGCAAGCAAATTAACTCACAAACTGATCAGTATCTACATTTCTAGTTCATGAATATTAAAGATTTCAATTCCTACTAACCCTAGCGCGTCTTAGGTCAACATTATTCCTACGGAGAAACCGTTTCAACAGCTCGAAATTCGCCGGAGTGGGCTTGTAGTGGCCGCTTTTATAGGAAATCGACTTTGCAAACACCAACAAACGTGAGAATAAATTAATTGAAACCAAGTAAAACTGAATTACGTACAGTTAAACCTCGATAAAATAATAACTTTGGAACAAGAAAAAATATTCATTTAACGAGGTTATTACTTTATCGAACGTTATTTTAGTACATTGACCCATATCGGGACCGGAAGAAATTATTATCTTAGCGAGATTATTACTTTATCGAATATTATTTTATCGAGATTTAACTGTATTTGTACATACATCGAGCATCCCGTGATTCACGTGCAAATGGCCAGCACAGAGGACGTCTCCACCGCTGAGGAAAGAAGAGTGGTGGAATATCTTATCAACTTTATCAGCAACATAAAATTTCCACTTCGGACTGAGGACGTATATGGTATCTGCATGGTTCCTCGTATTCACGAACCTACGAGTGGCCTTGTACACAAGTCTCCCGTTCACGAAAAGTACTCGAAACGGCTTCCTATGACCCTGCATTCGAATATAGAGCTTCTGAATCACAGCTCTAAACATAACAGAACAACCGAAACCAAACAAATCATCTAAGGCTCAGTTAGCAGATCCACCCTCTATATATAATTTCCACAAACAACACAAGTCTACTTACAGGAGGGACATACTGAACCCGTTCTCGGTTCAGCCGAACTCTAGGACAACTTCGAAGGTTCACGAACCTTCCAGGTCCGCAGTCTAGCCTGCAGAGATAATCGTGAAAATGAGAGATAGGAAGAGAAATTGATCGCTGAATCGACGAGATCTATTTACCATCTAAAGAATTGGCCTATTATATGGGGTTTACTCCTCCAAACATCTCTATAAAGCTTCAAGTTTGCCTCCTCGCGATGATAGACATCGTGCTGCCGAAGAAATGGAAATTAGAAGAAGGAATTTGTACCCAAAACGAGATCGGATTTCGGTTACCTTTTCCAGCGTGTAGGTAGTGTGCAGCAATAAACGGCAGTCTCCCATTAGGTGAAGATGAAACTCCTCGAGAGGGAAAGAGGAGAAGTGAGTTGTTATTATTTGAGTTTGTGGTGGTGGAGAAGGAGTATATCATTTCCATGTATTTATACAAGTTTGAGATTTTATAATATTTCTACATGACACCTGTATAGACTCGGAGCGGCTTGTATGTACCACTTTCGTATACCCTTGTGTGTACCATACTACAAGGATATTAACATGTGACATTTCTCATTAAATCAAGTGGGAAATTTTTTTAATACATGTCAATACCCTTATAGTGTGGTACACACAAGCAGGGGCGGATCCAGCCCAATAAAATACCTTAGGCTGGACATGAATCGAAAGAAATACGTTGGGCTGAACTATTAATTTTAATCTATATTTCAAAAAAAAAATTAAAATTACTATTTATATAGAAAGGGAAAAAAAATTTCTTACAGGGGCTGGAGCCCACCCCAGCCCATGGGTGGGTCCGCCCCTGTTCACAAGGGTATACGAAAATGGTACACACAAACTTTTGTTTTATAAGCTAGCGTTAGAATTATTCATGGCCTAGTTAAATATCATGATTTATGGCCATGTCGCGCATGAAATATCATTTAATTTTGCTTGTTTCTTGGTTTTAAATAAAGATCATAAATAATTTCATTATTTTAATAATTACACAATGATTAATTTGACTATTTCTCATTGGCTGAATATGTCAACCCCACTACAAATGATTCCGTATAGATGACAAAATTCTAACAACTTATGTTCCTTCGACTTATGACTTATGAGCATCGGAAAAGGGTAAACTAATGTTTGAATAATTTGCTGTGGGCCCAGCAAATTGAAATTTAATAAAGGTAATTATAACATCTAATTTTTTATTAATCGTTCTCACTCCCATGTTATTATTATATTAAGAATATGGATAAAATAATAATTTTGGACCAAGAAAAAATATTCATTTAATAAGGTTATTATTTTATTGAATATTATTTTAGTGCATTGACCCATATCGGGATCGGATGAAATTATTATCTTAGCGAGATTATTACTTTATCGAATATTACTTTATCGAGGTTTAACTGTATATCATCGATTCGATCGTAAAAGGTTGGTAATATTAAAATATTACTTCCTCCATCCTATAGAAAATGTCTCCTTTCTATGAGGTACAAAGATTAAAAAAATGGATTGTGTTGTGCATATTGTTTGACTTTTTGGCAAGTTAATTTTTGTCCATATATTATTTATTTTTTTAAGAAATAAGACACTATCTATGAGATGGCTCGAAAAGAAAAATAAAATATTTTCTATAGAACGGAGGAAGTATATATTATAAAAATTAAAAATAACCATCTTAACCATTAGATCATGCTAGATCCATGGTCAACATCCAAAGCGTGTCATTATATATGGCATTTTACATTTTTTTTTTAAATACTACAGTGGAGGAGCTCTATAATGGATTTTGGACCGTGGATGTTATGAAATCATTCATCTGACGGCCTTGACATGTCAACCATCAAGAACTAAGTCAAATGTGAAATCGAAAATAAAAGAAATCCTAAGATTAGATAATGTGTCACATCACTAATATATATGCATATTCCTATTGGATGCGAATCCAAATATATGAAAATGAAACTACTAGTCAAAATTGACAATTTACAAGTGTACCAAGATATGATCGTCTACATTACACGTCATATATACTCCGTATCTCATTATATAAAATATATATATAATACTAGTACATAATTATATTTATATGTGACAAGATTTTTGAGAAATGGGCTAAGTAGTTTGATGGGCCGAATTACGGCAAAAATGAAATCCAATCACTTTGAAAATAAAATTCGCTGCAATAATTAAATTAGTGAATGTAATTTTTTGTAAGGTTCAAACCAGTCTCTGACCCCTAATCAGGTACTAAAAAACAACGAAGAATACAAATGCCTATGAACTCAATTACAGTTAAATCTCGATAAAGTAATATTCGATATAATAATAATCTCGTTAAGATAATAATTTCTTCCGGTCCCGATATAGGTTAATGCACTAAAATAATGTTCGATAAAGTAATAACCTAGTTAAATGAATATTTTTTTCGGTCTCAATGTTATTATTTTATCGAGATTTAAGCGTATATCTTGTAAATGCATTTCTATATGTAAATAATATAAATTATTTCTTATAATAAATGAAGCTTCTTAGTAAATGAAATCGTTTTGGTACACAGTCTTTCGATCTACGTCGCAGCTATTAATCTATTTATATGATCATTATGAAAATTTAATTAGCAAAATATTTCGGTATTACACGTAATTAATTGAGAGGGTACAAATGAAATTAGCCCTTTTAGTTTGGTAAGGGACTTGTCACTATTAATTGTATTATCCTCAAATGCACAGCAGGGTTGGCCGTTTGCTTAAATTTTCTTTTTTAGCTATACAACGTTGGCGAACTCTATTTCGCCATTTTTCTAGTATTGATCCGGGATAAATCGTATTTATAATGCTCTTTTAACCAGTTTCTCCATTAATTCGTTTCATAGCTCGGAATAAAATAATAGAATCGAATCAAATAAAACAGTATTCAATTCGGTATTCGATTCGTATTCTCGAATATTAAAGTTGATTCATATTCGATTCGTTATTTATATTTAAATTATTTGATTCGATTCGAATATTCGATTTGTTTTTTATTGAATATTTTATAAACAATATCATTCGAATATTCGGTTCGAATTCAGTATGTATTTTAATAATATTCGACTCGATTTGAAACTAATCGATTCAAAATTAATATTTTTAAGAAACAAATTTATAATAAGTTTTATAAAACATATTTAATATATAAATATTTTATAAATGTATTATATATTTATATTTAATCGAATATTTTCGAATATCATAATTTTGTATTCGTAATTGAATACCAATCGAATCAAATCGAATATTTATATTCGAACTCGAATATCAAAAATTCGAATACGAATACCGAATCGAATCAAAAATATTTGATTTGTTTACAACCCTAATGCTGACAACTTTAACTTGTGTCACTTCACCATTAAGATTAAATCAAATATAAAACAGACTGGAAATTATATAAACGACAACTAATCTTAAACTGAAATCAAGAACATAAACACTAGGGATAATGAAATGCCACACAATATAAGATACAGACAATCTTAAAGAAATAATCCTTTTCTCAAAAAATATATATAAAAAAAAAAAAACAAAGCTATGAGACAAATGGAGCCAAGCAAACAACGTGAGACTTCATTACAAACAACACAATCACAGCAGCATCACCACATCATCTGCAAGCAAATAAACCCACAATTAAACTCTGTACCATTTTATTTCTAATTCATGATTAATATTAAAAATTTCAATTCATATTAACCCTGACATGTGAGAGGTTGACATTTTGGTCCTGGAGGAACTGTTGAACCAGCTGGAAATTCTCAAAAGTGGGTCTGTAGTGGCCGCTTATAAAAGAAATAGACTTTGCAAACACCAAAAAACGCGCGTGAGAATAAATTAATTAAATCCAAGTAAATCTAAATCCTCATAGCATGTATATACATACCATAAGAATCCCGTTATTGACGTGCAAATGGCCAGCACAGAAGACGGGTCCACCGCTCATGAAGGAAGAGTGGTGGAAAACCATATTAATTTTTTCATGAACATAAAATTTCCACTTCGGACTGAGGACGTATATGGTATCTTCATGGCTCCTCGTATTCACAACCCTACCATTTGACTTGTACACAAGTCTCCCGTTCGAAAAAACTACTCGATACGGTTTTCTCTGGCCCTGCAGTCGAATAGAACTAAACAGATCATCAATAGCTCAGTTGGATAGAACGACACTCTGTATGTTCGGCGGTACTCACATCAGGGACGTAGGTAACGCATTCTCGATCGAGCTGTTCTCGAGGACAAGCTCTAAGATTCGCGTACTTTCCCTCTCCGTAGTCAAGCCTACAGAGATAATGATCGTGATTAGAGATGTGATCATGCGAAGAGAAATTGCTTGCAGAATCGACGAGATTTATTTACCAATCAAAGAAGTCACCGAATGTGTTGTATCCTCCTTCTCTCACCCAAACTTCTCTATAAAGTCTCAAGTTCATCTCTTCACGATGGTAAACATCGCGCTGACGAAGAAATTGAAATTAGAACAACGAATTAATCTTTTAAAACGACGTCGGATTCGTTTACCTTTTCGAGTAAGTAGGTCATTTGCAGCAACGACATATTCCAGATGAAATTAAACAATCTCTCGAGAGGGAAAGAGAATAGTGAAATGTAATGAATGACTTGTTGGTGGTAGAGTTGAGTATACCATTTTAATGTATTTATAGGAGTTAAAAGATTTTATTATAATATTATAATTAACACAATAGGAGGAAGGCAGGTGGAAGATTCCTTCTAATTAACTTATTATAGAGTATTTCCTCGTTTGCAATTAACACCGTCCCATTTGTTAGTTCGATATCAACTAGTTCTAATTATTTGATGATTGGATCTATGCCTATTAATCTAATGATTGTGGGGTGTTGACCGTGATTATGAGTTGTATAGATTAGGTTTGTTAGTCTTAGATTCTTTCCTTTTTTTCTAAACACCAGAATTATATTAATGGGGGAAACTTTATTAAGACTTCATTTGGAAAATCTTAAAAATGACTTATTATAATTTATTCTAAATAAGAAGTCATTTTACATAACTTATCAGAAGAGCTTATCGAAATAATTTATTCTAAACTATAAGTTATTTTTTTTACTTATTTTAATAAGTTAATATTTATAACTTATAAAAAACTTATGCAGAGATCCAGCAACGAATCTTAATTTATATTTTTTTTGGCACAAAAATTAAAAAAAAAATTTATATATATATATATATATTGAATTGGAATTTGAATCCTGGATTTTATGTAATTATTCATCTGACGGCATAGATATGTCAGCCATCAAGAAATCAAATTTAAAAACCGAAAGTAAGAAAACCCCCTAAGATTAGATAATGCGTCACGTTACCAAGATGCATATTTTATTGGGTGTGAATCGAAATGCAACAAAATTAAAATATTAGGCAAAATTGACAATTTACAAGTTTACCAAGATATGATCACATACATTACACGCCGTACATATCTCATTATAAAAATAATAATAATAATAATAATAATAATAATAATAATACATAATTAATATTTAGATAATTAAGGATTCACATTGACGATGTCGACCAATAGGCATCGGTATTATGATTACAAAATAAAATTCGGTAAATGTAAATTGAAGTGCAATAAACTACAAAACACGGCAGTATAGGTAGTTGATTATATGAGAACCACATTTAATATGAGAACTAAGAATCATATATAATTATTATATGTTTTAAGTAGAAGACAAAATATAAAATTATAGACTTTTTACATAAAATATATAAAGATAATATATAATTCACAGTTCTCACGTTAAATGAAGTTCTCACCAGATCTATAGACTAGCATTATATATCTAATTATGTCATTATGAGAGAAAAAGTCAATTACTTACATTGGGATTAAAGCGGACCAGCATCGCCATTGCTTCATCTCCATGAAAGAATTGATGTCAACAAACTCTATGCTTTTATTTGATGAGCCATAAAACAATCTGACAATAAATTTTGTCTTCTTTTTTTATTTCTCGTTTTTGGATAATTTTAGAAATAGATTCAAACAAACTAAGATGATCGAATGGAATTTTGTCTTTTTTCCGAGGGCTGTGGTTGTAACTCGCATGAGCGGAAATAGGGGCCGTGAGGTTAGAGATGGCACTTAGAACCAGATTCGTTGGACTCGGTCCATCCCACCCCGCGATGGGGCAGGTAATACCCAGTCCCACAAAAGCACGGGCGGGTCTAGGCTTGATCTATGTGGATTCGGGGCGGGTTCGGATCTAAGTTCTCTACCCACTCTGCTCCCACCCATCCCCGCTTTAGACCCGCATTATTCATTTTTTTTTATTTAATCTTATATTATGCTACTTGAATTTTTTTTATTCGTCATTTCTGTTGGAAAAATTGTGTATATATAAATATATATATATATATATATATATATAATATAAAACTTGATATTATGGAAATTATGTAGCATTTAATGCTATTTTGACATGGACAAAATTCAACCCGTTTGATAGCCGTTTCGAGTATCCGATTTTCAAAATAAGATATATAGCGTCGATCCACGTTTCGAGTGGATAATTATGGTGTGCTTAATTTCTCGATTCCGATTTTTTGTGAAGGAGAAATAGTGGCTTGAAGTTTAGGGGACAAAATTAAAATGTTACATAAAGTGGAGAAACTTACCTTATTCGGGTTTAGAGAATTAACACATTAGTCAATGTCCCACATTAATTAATGAACAATGAATTTTTTGGTATTTAAGTTTCTACTACTTTGTAGAAGATAACAAAGTGACATGTGGTGGGTTTGTGTCACACATGCTCGTGTGCGCGAGCCTTTTCACCGACCGACTCACATGCGGCGCGAGCCTTGGACTTGGCAGTTGAGCTTTGGCTAATAAGCTTGGTGGGCTGGCTAATGGATTTGGTGGGCTACTTGGGGCTACTTGTAGGGCTAGCCCAGCTCGTTGTGTGTTGTGCTCCTCCTGCACCAGATTGTCTCTTTTGGAAGTCTCTGGAATGAGACTGTTGAGAAGTCTCCACCTCTCCACTTTCCTTCCCCACGACTCCACCTGCCATAATTGGCTCCAGCACCTTTTCACCTGGGCGGAAGATGCCTATAAATAGACAGTCTTCATTTGCATTTCAACACACAATATCATAAGCTTTCTCTCTGCATTCTTAGTTCTAGTTGTCCAGCAGACCTATCCTGGCCGGAGCTCGTTGTTCTACGATGCTGCTTACTTCGAGACGTCGTTTTATTTTTGCGGATGATATGCCTATAAAAGTGGCTTATTAGATAATGTTAGTGAAAACTGCTTAAACATACAAAAGTTGAGAAGATAATGTTTCTAATCTCGTAACTTGTTTTGAAGTGTAGTATCAGAAGCTCGGTTTCACTTCTAGTTCAATTAATTTAAAGTAAAGATGGGGATAAAATTATAACATGACAGCTTGTAAGTTGGTTAAATTGGGTTTTTCCAACTTCAACAACTTCTGTTAATTCACCTTAAATTAATAAGATTTTAGAAATTATAAGTCATTGTAAAAACTCAAAAATGATTTTTTTTCTTAAATTAAGTAATAATTTAAGATATTGCAAACATCACCTATATACTCTTAACTACTTATTATTCCATCTTTTTTTCAACTTAAAAGTCTAATTTCATTAATATCCAACTTAATAGTTATAAAAAAAATTATTAAATACACATGGTACCTTATAATTGATGGAACACGTATTGGGTTAAAAAAAATGTATATATATAATATATTGGATAGAAAGTCTTTAGGCGGAGGAGGAATGCTTGGTTCGATATATAAACGACTAGTTCTTCCATTTTCAACCTACTCTCATTAATTTATCTAATCTATGCCTATTAATCTAATGATGGTGGGGTGTTAACCACAATTATGAGTTGTCTTAGGTAGGTAGATTGGATATTACGTGTGTAAAGGGGATAAATTAGATTATAGCATTTGTTTTGTTACTCTTAGATTTATTTCATTTTTTCTTGCCACCAGATTATAGTAATTGTGGGGACTTTATTAAACCTAGACTTTACCAAATGAACTTTAAACGCCTTAAAGACTAATCTTTATATGGAACTAAAAGTTCAAAACTTAAATGTGGTATACAATATGCACTATACAAAATCGTTTTAAGGGTCAATTTGGAATTTCATGAAACCCCAGGGACCCACAATGTGAAAAACAAGTTTAAGGAAAAATTAACTATTTGAATGGCTGAATATGCCAACCCCACTCCAAATGATTTCGGATAGATTGCCACAACTTATAATTTATAATTTATCACTTAATTTAAGAAAAAGCTAAAAAGTAGTATTTGCAATAACTTATCTCTCAAATTCTCTTAATTTAAAGTGAATAAATAGAAGTTTTTAAGTTGGTAAAATCTTATTGAGATTATGGCATTATTGTAATTTTAGCAATGTTGTCATTTGACAATTATATCCTCCTCATTACCTCAAATTAATTTAATTAGAGGTGAAATCGACATTTTAATAATAACTCCAAAATAAGCTATTAATTTACAGAAACTATTTTTTAACTTTTTATATTATTAAACAGTTCTTAAAAACGTACATTAAATTCTCTAAAAAGTCACTTTACCAACTCTCATAAATTTTAAAACTTTAAAAAGTTTAAGGTATGGTAAATAGAATTCTAACAACTAATAATTGGTTTGAATCTGGAAAGGAATAAACTAATGTTGGAGTACAATGGCACCCAGAAAACTGAAATTTACTACCAAGGCAATAATAGAATATTACTCATCCATTATTATACATTATCCTGTCCTATTATTATTATTCTATTTCTTTTCGATAAAAATTTAAAAAAAAAATTAGTTAAACGTTTATTTTATGAGTTGAATTCTGGACCGTGGATTTTATGCAATATCTCACGGCATTATATAGATATATCAGCCAGCCATCAATAACTAAGTCAAATGTGAAACCAAAAATAAAAGAAACGCAGAGATTAGATAATTTGTCACATCAATTTCATGGATATTCGTATTGGGTGTGAATCCAAATGGATAAAAATCAAATTACTAGTCAAAGCTGACAATTTACAAGTGTAACAAGATATGATCTCATAAACTAGACGTCATATATATCTCGTCATAAAAATATAATACATAATTATTATATTTGTATAAGGATTCACATTGATGATGTTGACCATAGGTATCGTGTGTTTTGTGTCAATTCAATTTGGGTGTTCAAATTTAGTAGTATTAAATTCTTGACCTTTCGTTTTTTTTTTTTTTTACAAAGATAGATAATATTAGTCAAAGCATAATTTTAAATTTTAATGTAATATTCATTTCCAATCATTCTATTTCTTTATTATGGTTTCAAATCCCAAGCTCCATTTCAGATACAATTAAAACTTGATAAAATAATATTCGATAGAGTAATAATCTCGTTTAGATATTAATTTCTTCAGGGTCAATGCACTAAAATAATGTTCGATAAAGTAATAATCTCATTAAATGAATATTTTTTTCGATCCCAACACTATTACTTTATCGAGATTTAATAGTATCCGTACAAGAAGATGAAATAAGAGGCTATTACCCTCCGCCGATGGAAGCCGAACTAACTTTGATATTCTTGAAAACTTATTATTTCGTTCATTACAATTGCAAATATTAATGGAACAGAGGGAGTTCATAATTTAACTCAGTGGCATGGTGGTCCCTGGTAAATAATTAAATGAAGTTTTTTAATAAGTGAAATCGTTTTAATACAAAGTCTTCGATCTACTAGTCTATTTCTATGATTATTATGAAATTTAACCAGTAATATATCTCAAAATTTCGATTAATTTGTGCTACCCTATTATATGACACACTGATGAGTGTTTGCTACTCGTATTTTCGTCGGATTTGTGGAGTAAAATGGAGGCTATTTGGTGCATCTTTGGTGTGATTTAATCTCGATAATACGAAGAACAAAGACGACGTTGATGTCAGATGTTTCATGAAGAAATGGATGAATTATGGACAATTGGACCACTTTTGAAGATTAAATTGTTGTTGGGTCAAAGCTTGAAAATTTGAGAATATTTAAATTGAATTCACTATGTTTTAAGCCCATTTTTATGTTTTGGCCTAGATATAAATAGACTATTGGAGAGAGGAGGGCAACAACTTGAGACACAACAACTTTTCACCACAAAACTTTACTTTCACTTTTCCCTTTAATCTTGCTCTCGGCTGCCACATTTTGAGAGAGGAGACAATTTATGTTTGATGCTTTTAATGCCTTCTACAATGAAGAAAATTGAGTGATGGTAATGCATTTATGTTGGTAAATTCATTTTCTCTTTTAGTTCTCATTGCTCAAGTGTTTCATTCTTTTAAGTTCTTAGCATTTATTGCTTGTTAATGGGTTCTTCATTTATGTCTCATTCACCTATGTATTTTGTTCTTAATAATCAAAGTATGCGTAGCTAATCTCCTCGATTCGACGTGGCAATGAAGTACTAGCTTTCGATTCCCCCTTGAGACCTAATGGTGCTTAAATTGTTATCCTTGAGTTTTGACTAATTCCGGGTTTAAATTGGATAATAGATTATTTTAGGATTGATCACCCTAAGATAGTAAGTTTTTTAATTGGATGGAATTTGGTCTTTGGTTAATCTGCTTGCATGTTCGTCATGGGTAAATAGCTAATTTGGTAACCTAGAGTTTAATGCTTCTTAATATTGGTACAGACTTGCTCAAATGCTAGATTATGTTAAGGAAGATGAAATGGGTCATATGCTTAACATGCTTGTTTCTACCTAGATGGTAAGGTTAGGGATATAATCATGCTCAACATTTTATTCCCACCAATTAGCTTAAGGGGTTGAATAAATTCTTGAGTCAAGGATGGGGTAGTGGTTAGTTCGGAATTGCCTCCTTCTCTCTTATCACATTTCTTCGTATTTAATTCTTGTTTATTTCTTGCCTAGTTATAATCAAACTTAAACTTGAAGCGTGGTGGCTACACCGAAACCGGATTACTAGGAGATATAGGATATTTCTCCCGTTCCTTGTGGATTCGATCTACTTATCATTGTGCTAATCCTTATTTTTAGCTTGTGTTATAGGACTAATCATTTAGTGAGTACGAAGCGACGCTCACCACACACTGAAAATCATGTCGATTTAGAAAAGAACGGTCCTCCAAAAGCCACATAATATAAGATACAGAAAGAATTCCTCATTCTTTCACGAAAAAAAAAAAAAAAGACAAATGTAACCAAGCTAACAACGTGCGACAACTTCACCTTCATCTCCCATCATCACATTATCTGCAAGCAAATAAACCCACAAACTGATCAGTATCTTCATATCTAATTCATAAATATTAAAGATTTCAATTCCTACTAACCCTAACATGTCTTAGGTCAACATTATGTCTATGGAGAAACCGCTTGAACAGCTCCAGATTCTCCCAGGTGGACTTGTAGTGGTCGCTGGTAATAGAGATAGACTTTGCCAATACCAACAAACGCGCACGTGAGAAGAAATTAAAATTAAAAACCAAGCAAAATTGGATTATGTATTCGTACGTACATCGAGCTTCCCATTATGCACGTGCAAATGGCCAGCACAGAGGACGTCTCCGCCGCTGAGGAAAGAAGTATGGTGGAATATCCGGCCAACTTTATCTGCAACGTAAAGTTTCCACTCCGGACTGAGGACGTATATGGTATCGACATGGTTCCTCGTATTCACAGGCATACCAGTTGCTTTGTAAACAAGTCTCCTGTTCGCAAAAACTACTCTATACGGTTTTCTCTGATCCTGCACAGGAAATGCTCGACTATCAGTAGTGTCTTGTATTCTCGAAAGATGTGTCTATTAGTAATGTTTAATTTCTAAAAATAGCAAAGAATTTGTAGCCACAAATTAATTATTCAAAAGTCAAACAACCTTCACCAAGCAATATCATTTCCTTAATCTCTGTGTCCAGAATAAACCAAACACTTGTGAGTTCTTGAACGATTTTCGGGGCCGGTCGAGGTGAGACCGGCCCCCCTTTATTCGTTAGCTAAAGGGTCCACTTGATATTTTACCACCAATAATTATCATTTTGCCCCGTTTTCTAATCAAGTTGTATTAATTTGGAGAAAATTTTTGAGTGGTACTTACACGAGGGAGATACTGAACCCGTTCTCCATCCAGCCGATCTCTCGGGCAACTCGGAAGACTCACGGATTTTCCCGCTCCGTGGTCTAGCCTGCAAAGATCGTCGTGTAAATGAGAGATGTGAATAGAAATTGATCGTCGAATCGACGAGATTTATTTACCATATAAAGAATTCGCCTTTCACACGGGCTCCAGTCCTCCAGGCAGCTTTGTAAATTTTCAAGTTTTCCTGTTCGCGGTGGTAGTGATCGCGCTGCCGAAGAGATTGAAGTTAGAACGGCAAGTTAATTTGTACCCAAAACGAGATCGGATTCGCTTACCTTCTCCAGCTTGTAGGTAGTTTGCAGTAAAAGATGGGAGCCTTCCATTAGGTGAAGATGATCAAACCCTCGAGATGGAAAAGGAGGAGAGTAGTGAGTGGTAGTTCTTGACTTGCATAAGTATTTATAGGAGTGGAAATGTAACAAGAAGAAGGTAGGAGGAAGTTGCGATCGTCTATCTCATTTTTTAAGTCTTAATGCACGAAGACCTATCATTAATTAGGGGTATTTTGATCCGAATAAACTTAAATACAGTTAAACCTCGATAAAATAAAACCTTGGGATCGAGAAAAAATATATTTAACTAGGTTATTACTTTATCGAACATTATTTTAATGCATTGAGTCATATCGGGACCGAAAGAAATTATTATCTTAGCGAGATTATTATTTTATCGAATATTACTTTATCGATGTTTAACAGTATATGTTATTGATGTCTAATTTAATACTCCCTCCGTTTCGTTATTGATGTCCACTATAACATTTTGGGCTGTTCCATTATTAATGTCCACTTTCCTAAAATGGCAAATTACTCACCATCCACCCATATGAGGTTACCCACTTCATATTCTTATACACTTTCTCGTTCCAAAAGTTTCTCTCTTACACGATTCCGCTCCGCTCCGAACATAGAAAATTTTGATTTTTAACTTTTTGAAAACTTTAGATTATTTCTTTAATTACAACATAAAAAAAATAAAAAAAATTAAATCAAATGCTTAAACTATGCCTTAATAACATTTAGATAAATTCACATTCATTCCCACCAACCATTCATCGAAAACCGTGTCAATTTATTAATACAATTAGAACTTATTAAATATATCTACAAATAAAATTTCTTAATCTCCGTATCTATTCCCAAGTGGACATCAATAACGAAACGGGGGGGAGTAATAGAAAATCCATAAATAGACATGATTGTTGTTCATGTAACGAGACTCGAAAAAATGGGATAGAAAATTCGTAACCCGTGAAAAATGGGACTTATTCACCCTACTGTCCTTACTCAATAGTCCTAAAACCAAACAAAGAGAAATCTAAACATTTGATGATTAATTTGATCTACGCTTATGAATTAATCTAATTAATGTGGGGTGTATATAGAATTTAGAAAGTCAAATTTTACTATGTTGGGACTTATTTGGATTAAAAATCTTGAATTAAGTATTAGAGAAGAAATCTAGGATAACAAGTGTAGCCAATTTTTTATTTTTATTTCTAAGTAATATTTCACAAAAAATAATAAACTATAGGAAGAAGGAAAAAAAAACTTATACTCCCCGGCCCCAATTTTCCCACTTGCCCAATCGGAGTAATCTCTCCCAATAAAAATCTTGACCAGTTCCTTTCTGCCCAATTTTCCAACTCGATCAATATCGTCGATCGAAACAACTTTTGATATTTCCCCTTTTAGTCGGTTCAAGCTTAATTGATGTTTAAGTTTCAAAAGAATATCCAACATGCATTGTACATTTATTTGGGGGAAATCCGTACCCTAATTCTGAAACCCTAACCCTAATTTAAATTAACCATATTCCGTCAATAATTTAGACGAACCGGTACATAGAGATAGCGTCGACAGATCGTTTCTCGGACTGGCGATGCCTCTAACCGGAAAGAAACAACTACGGCGGGGCATGGAATCATTCTCAAGAAACTTATATCCTTTTGGACTCGAAAGAAATAAAGGACTTTCTTAAGGGTTGTGCCTATAATTATGAGCTTTTAAATAATCAATTCCAGTTTTCCAATTCAAGTTCATACATGATCTTCTTACGTACTAGGTGATATTTTTAGCATGTAATTTTCAGCCACAAGACATATGTCTCAATCGATGCATTATTTCAAGATGACCTTAATTACTAGACAACAAACATGTGAAAATCATATCCATTTAGAAAAGAATGGCCCTCCGAATGCCAACTAATATAAGATGCAATCTCAAAGAATTACTCTCAAGTCTTAAGAATTGTGAAATGATGGAGTATATATTTTGATAAGTATATATTGTTAACATTAAAAATGGAATTTTCTTTTCATGGGTTTTAAGTAGATAGAAATGATAAGAGTTTTAGTCTAAAGTTTTTCTAATTTTGCGTGTTTCTTTGTTTTAAATCAAGATCACAAATAGAATCACATATAGCATAATATTATATATAATTATGTCATCATAAGACAATAAAGTCAATTATTACAATCAATTTTTTCTTTTTTTCTCGTTTTTGGATCATTTTGAAAAAAAAGTTTGAAAAAAATTACGAGAATGGACAACTAATATTAATTCATCATTAAGAGAAAATCAAGCACAACACATTGAAATTCATGTCCATTTAGAGGATGGACAACGTTACTACTTCACCTTCTATAGGGAGTGGTGTGTGAACAGCCTTCATTATTTGAACGTGTGAACACTGCACTTTAAAGACAAACATACTGCACTTTCAAGATAAATATATTGCACTTTAATACTACACTTTACGTACTGCACTTTAAAATGCAATATATTTGCCTTTAAAGTACAGTACATTTGTCTTTAAATTATAGTGTTCACATGTTCACACGATAAGAAACTGTTCACATTTGACATCAATAAGACATCCACTTCAACCGATAAACCGTTAGACATAAAATGCAGAACTCTCTTAATTATCAATGAGAAGTGAGAACTAATATTAAATTGAAATAATCCCAACAATATTCCTTCATCATTAAGAGAAAATCAAGCATCACACATTGAAAATCATGTCCCATTAGAGAATAATGATCCCAAAAATAAGATACACACCATCTGAAACAAAAAAATAAAAACCAAAGAGACAAACGTAGCCAAGTGAGACTTCATTACAAACAACCCAACAATGCCACTTCACCTTCTAGCTATCCCCAATCACATCATCATATCCCCGTCATCTGCAAGCATATACATCCACAATTAAACTCTGTAGCATTTCATTTCTAATTCAAGCTTAATATTGAAGATTTCAATTCCTACTAACCCTAACATGAGTGAGATCAACATGATTTCCACGGAGAAACCTTTTCAACAGCTCGAAATTCGCCGCAACAGGCTTGTAGTGGCCGCTTCTATAAGAAATGGACTTTGCAAATACCAACAAACGCCCGTGAGAAGAATTAAACACCATGTAAAACTAGACTGTATTACGAACTAATTGTATATACATACCTCGAGCCTCCCATTATTCACGTGCAAATGGCCACCACAGAAGATGGGTCCGGCGCTCATGAAGGAAGAGTGGTAGAATATCTTACCAATTTTATCAGCAACGTAAAATTTCTTCTTTGGACTGAGGACGTATATGGTATCTGCATGGTTCATCGTATTCACAGCCGTACCATTTGATTTGTACACAAGTCTCCCGTGAGCAAAAACTACTCTATATGGTTTCCTCTGACCCTGTAGTTGAATGGACAATAAAACAGGAAGCGATTTAAATAGAATAGAAACTCAAAATGTAGAACAACACTCTGTCAGTGTTTGGAACAGCTTAATAAGTTGCTTCTGGTGTTTCTCACCGCAGAAGCAGTTTTTCTTAATGTTTGCTTCTGCATTTTTGGAGCCAGAATAAGAAGAGGCCCATAACCTGGTCTGGTGGTGTTTTTCTCAAAGGAGAAGCTAGAAAAAAGCACATTATGAGAGTGTTTGCATTACTATTTTTTTTAAATTTAAACTATGTTTTTTTTCTAATATTGCAAATAGTATCAACTTTTAAAGAAACTTTAATCAACTTTAATAGTTAAAAGTTGTTTATAAAAGTTATTCCATAACTGTTAATTCTGGTTAGAAAGTTGTTGCAATTACTACTATAATATTGATTTTCCAACAATAATTACCAAAATACCCTCTCCTCTGTAACTTTTTGTAACTTGGAGAAAATTTATACTCACTTTACCGACATAGTGAACCCGTTCTCTGTTCAACTGATCTCTAGGACAACTCGGAAGACTCACGGATCTTCCAGCTCCGTGGTCTAGCCTGCAGACATCATCGTAAAAGAAAAAAGAGAGATATTTGAAGAGAAATTGCTCACAGATTCGAGGAGATTTATTTACCATGTAAAGAACTGGCCTTTCACATGTTCAGGTCTAGTCTTCCAATACTCTTTATAAAGTCTCAAGTTTCCATCTTTGCGATGGTATATATCGTGCTGCCGAAGAAATCGAAAACGACACGCTTAATTCGAAGAAATAATGAATCCATACCCGAAACGAGATTGGATTTCGCTTACCTTTTCCAGCTTGGCGGTAGTGTGCAGCAATAGATGGTGGTCTCCCATTAGATGAAGATGAAACTCTCGAGAGGGGAGAAGAAGAAGAAGCGAGTTGTAATAATTCTTTGACTTGGTGGCGGTGGAGAAGGAATATATCATTTTTCTCTATTTATATAAACTGAGATTTTATGTGTTAAGATACAAACTTAGCCAAATAGGTTAAGTTAAACACTATAAGGTTGTGATAGCGATTGGCCGCGCGCGGACTATCGGTTGACGCTCATATAGTAGCTTACAAGCCACATTTAAGATAATAAAATACCTAGGCTAAAACATGTCAAAGACGCTCATATATACTATCGGCTGAGATTTCTACACGTAATATTTAGCAACAAGATATCCACTTCAACCGGTAAACCGTGAGACATAAAGTGCAGAGCTCTTTTAATTGTTAATGAGAAGTGAGAACTAATATAAAATTGAAATAATCCAAAAATATTCCTTCATCATTAAGAGAAAATCAAGCATAAAACATTGAAAATCATGTCCATTTAGAGAATAATGGTCCAAAAATTAGATATACATTTAGAGAATAATGGTCCAAAAATTAGATAACACATTGAAAGTTCCTTTCTGCCCAATTTTCCAACTTGATCAATATCGTCTGTCGAAACAACTTTTGATGTTTGCCCTTTTAGTCGGTTCAAGCTTAATTAATGCTTAAGTTTCAACAGAATATCCAACATGCATTATACATTAATTTGGGGGAAATCCGTACACTAATTCGGAAACCCTAACCCTAATTTAAATTAACCATGATCCATCAATAATATATACGAATTGGTGATGCCTCTAACCGGAAAGAAACAACTATGGCGGAGCTTTGAATCATTCTCAAGAAACTTATATCCTTTTGGACTGTGAAAGAAATAAATGACTTTCTTAAGGGTTGTGCCTATAATTATGGACTTTTAAATAATCAATTTCATTTTTCAAATTCTAGTTCACACACGATCCTCTTACGTATTAGGTGAGATTTTTAGCATGTAACATTCAGCCACAAGATATACGTCTCAATTGATACATTGTTTCAAGATAACCTTTCTAGACAACAAAACATGTGAAAATCATATCAATTTAGAAAAGAATGGCCCTCCAAATGCCACCTAATATAAGATGCAATCTCAAAGAATTGCTCTTAAGTCTCCTCCTTTCAATATAATCCCTCTGTCCAATAACTCTTGTTTTAAAACTTTTCGAAACAGTATTTTATGAGAGTTGTTAGTTGTGCGTAAAGATGTAGGACTCCCAACATAAAATATTTGTAATAAATTGCTATTTTAGAAAATTGAACAAGAAACTATGGGACAACTATAAAAGGAAAATGGAATAAGAATTGTGAAACGATGAAGTATATATTTTGAGAAGTATATATTGTTAACATTAAAAATGGAATTTACTTTTGTGGGTTTTAAGTAGATAGAATTGATAAGAGTTTGTCTAAAGTTTTTCTAATTTTGCGTGTTTCTTTGTTTTAAATCAAGATCACAAATAGAATCTCATAATCTTATTACAACGTTAAATAATTAGCATAATATATACTCACTCCGTCCCGCCAATCTTGCAACATTTCCTTTTCGGGTAGTCCTACAAATCTTGCAACATTACCTAAAATAGAAAAAAAAATGAGCGGACCACATTCACTTAAACAAGTAGACCCCACTATTTTTTTAACTTTACACAATTACTTTATACATTTACACCCACTACTTTACATTTACACCCTTTGCCATATATAAAATGCGTGCCGAGACCCCAATATTACAAGATTGGTGGGACGGAGGGAGTATATAATTATGTCGTCATCAGATAATAAAGTCAATTATTACAATCAATTTTGTCTTTATTTCTCCTTTTTGGGTCATTTTGAAAAAAAATAAGTTTGAAAAAATTAAGATGATCCCATGGAATTTAATTTCTGCCTTTTATTTTGTTTTATTTTTTTCTAGCCTCGGTTGTAACTAGCATAAGGAGATATATATAGGACGCGTGAGGTACGCAAATTGCGTGATTAACTTCGATTTTCTTTATGTGAAATCGTTATTTTTCATACAAAGTATTTCAGATTTACGATGCAACTATTAATCTATTTATATGATCCTTATCAGAATTTAACCAGTTAAATATTTCGGTATACACGTAATTAATCGAGAGGGTACAAATGGAATTACACCTTTTAGTTCGAAAGGAAATACGAAATTTATTCATTAATCTGCTACTAAACGAGGCCCATTTACCGAAATTTATTTCAATCCTCCCCATGAAAATACAAAGCGTCTTGGTCAACACTCAACATTGCCAGTATGAATCCTTATTAAATATAATTATGTAATATTATTTTATATAATGGGATACATACGACGTGTAATGTATCTAATCTTTAGGTTTCTTTTATTTTTTGATTTTACATCATGAATTCTTCCTCAATAGTTTAAAAAAAATGTAAAATGCAATGCCTAATGAAACGCTTTGGAATTTGACTGTGGAGCGAGATTGTCCATGATCTAGAAATGATGGAGATGATTGTTAATGTTTTATGAATTTTATAATATACGTCATTTGTCCCGTAATTCTTGTTTCACTTTTTTTTCTAATTGCTTCACAATTTTTGTTTCATTTTATAAAATAATAAATTATGACAAACACTCTATTTTAGGATCTCAATTTTCGCACACAACTAACAACTTTTTTAAATTACCGCACCCAAAGAAATAACAAAAATTATGGGAAGAAAGAGTATGTTTTAATTTTTCCTACCCTTCACAAATCACGATTGAATTTGTCACACTTAGAAATTATAAAATTATAATAACAATAATAATAATAATAATAATAATAATAATAATAATAATAATAATAATAATAATAATAATAATAATAATAATAAGAATAAGAATAATAGTGTGGTGAAAACGTAAAAATTAGATATATAGATATGGTATTTAAATTATTCCTACATTAGTTTATTATTTTCCCATTCTAATAACAACTTATAAGTTGTTAGAATTTTGTCATCGAGACTATCCGAAAGGGTGGGGATCTTCTATCCCACTCTATGTCCCAGTACATGTCCCACTTTCAAAGTTGACTCAACTAAGGGTTAGATAGAGACATAAAATTAGGTTAAAAGGATACATGTCCTCATCTTAAAGGGTGAGATATATAACGGGACATAAAGTGAGATAGAACCTATTTGAAATCACTTGTAGTGGGGTTGATTACTCAGCGTCAGCGAGTCGAAAAGTCGGTGGAGTATTATTTATTTTTCCCTGGGGTTTCGTGAATTTCCAAATTGACCCCTAAACAATTTTGTAAAGCGTATAAAGTTCATTTGGTATAGTCTTAATAAAGTTTCCACAATTATTATAATCTGGTGGTTAGGACTTAGGAATAAAAAAAGAAAAGAATCTAAGACTATACAATTAAACAATTACTATAATCTGGTGGTTAGGAATAAAAAAAGAAAAGAATCTAAGACCAAACAAACAATTTCTACAATCTAATTAATCTAATTACATCCCCCCCCCCACCATCATTAGATTAATTGGCATAGATCCAATCATCAATCAATTTCTACAATCTAATTATTTTTGTTAGATTGAAAAAACAAAAAGGGATATAAAATAGGAATGGAAGGAGTAACAAAAAGAAATGGGAATTACAAACTAATCTAAAAAAATCATTGAAGATTTGGGCCACATAAATTAACAACACAAACCCAAGTTTCTTAATTTCGTACTGAAAAGAAAAGAACATACGAACAGTATTAACGGGACAGAGGTAAAGAAAGGTTCGGAAAATTTTGAAAAAAAAAGGATTAATAAGAAGCGAGAGTATACAAAGTAGCGGATTCCAAAATCTAGTAAATTAGACGGAAAGTTCCACCTGGCTTCCGCCTATTGTGTTTATACAGGTGTGAACGTAGAAATATTACAAAATCTTCTTTATATAAATAGAGGAAAACGTTATACTCCTTCTCCAGCACCACCTAAGTCAAATAATTATTACCAACTTGCTTCTCCTTCTTCCCTCTCGAGAGTTTCATCCTCACCTAATGGGAGACCACCATCTACTGCTCACCACTACCTACAAGCTGGAAAAGGTAATGCGAAATCCGATCTCGTTTCAGGTACGGATTAATTCGTTCTCCTAACTTTTCGATTTCTTCGGCAGCACGATATCTACCATCGCGAACAGGTAAACTTGAGACTTTATAAAGACTATTGGAAGACTAGACCCGAACATGTAAAAGGCCAGTTCTTTACATGGTAAATTAATCTCCTCGAATCTGCGAGCAATTTCTCTTCACATCGATCTCATTTTTCAAGATGATCTATGCAGGCTAGACCATGGAGCGGGAAGATCTGTGAGTCTTACACGTTGTCCTAGAGATCGGTTGAACAGAGAACGAGTTCACTATGTCGGTAAAGTGAGTACAAATTTTCTCCAAATTGGAAAAAGTTATTAGAGGAGAGAGCATTTCGGTAATTACAGCTTTTTTTGACCAGAATTAATTTTATATATATATATATATATATGGAATGGATCATATAAGAAGTCTTCTTAAAATAAGAAATAAGAAAAAATCTGTACCCTTGATTTCGTTTTTTCATGGTTTAGATTGAATATGCTTTGAAATATTCTTTTTGCATATTCCTTATATGTTTTATACATAAGGGCAAAAATGTAAAAAATACAAGATGTATGCATAAAAAAATAAAGAATATGCATAAAACATATAAGGAATATTCATACTTATCACCTTCCTACATAACTATATATATATAGGTAGTGTTTGAAATAGCTTTTACGAACAACTTCTAACTACTTATGCTTAAAGTTGATTAAAGTTTTTTTAAGAAAAATTGATAGTATTTGAAATAATAGAAGAAGAAAAAAATAGCTTAAGTTTTAAAACAATAGTAATGCAAGCACTCTTATAATTAAGGTTTTTTTATTTTTTGATGGCTTCGCTTTTAAAAGGCAACCCTCGTCAGCATATGAGCGTCCGTTTTTTCGGCTCAGAAAAAGCAAAAGCATACATTCCAAATATTAAAAAAACTGCTTCTGCGATGAGAAACCCTATAAGTGGGTTATATAAGTTGTTCCAAACACTGACATAGTGTCCGTTCTACATTGTGAGCTTCTATTATGTTTAGATCTCTTCCTGTATTATTGTTGGGATTTGTGATTCAGGTATACTATGTTCATTCAACTGCAGTGGTCGGAGGAAACCGTACAGAGTACTTTTTTCGAACGGGAGACTTGTGTACAAATCAAATGGTAGGGTTGTGAATACGAGGAACCATGCAGATACCATATACATCCTCAGTCCAAAGAAGAAATTTTATGTTGCTGATAAAGTTGATAAGATATTCCACCACACTTCCTTCATGAGCGCTGGACCCGTCTTCTGTGCTGGCCATTTGCACGTCAATAATGGGAGGCTCGAGGTATGTATACACAATTAGGTTGTAATACAGTCTAGTTTTACTTGGTGTTTAATTTCTTCTCACGCTTGCTGGCATTTGCAAAGACTATGTCTTATAAAAGCGGCCACTACAAGCCCGTTGCGGCGAATTTCGAGCTGTTGAAACGGTTTCTCCGTGGAAATCATATTGACCTCACACATGTTAGGGTCAGTAGGAATTGAAATCTTCAATATTAATCATGAAATAGAGGTAAAATAGTACTGAGTTTAATTGTGGATTTATTTGCTTGCAGATGACAGCAACATGATGGTGTGATTGGGGAAAGCCAGAAGGTGAAGTGATGGTGTTGTGTTGTTTGTAATAAAGTCCCACTTGGCTACATTTGTCTCTTTTTTTTTTTCTTTTAAATCTCACTTCATTAAGAGCAACAGATTGTGTGTATCTTATTTCATGGGCATTTTGAGGACCATAATTTTCTAATTAAATGGACATGATTTTAATTGTGTTATACGCTTGATTTTTGCGCCTAAATGTTACGAGTAGAAATCTTACCCGGTGGTGTGAGCCTATGTGACATGTTGATTAGTCTAGGTTTTTTATTATCATAAATGTAGCTTGTAAGCTATTATATATAGGAGTGAGGTTAACGATTAATAGCATTTAATTGAAGATTTTTATACGATCGTGTGTGGATTAGAATTGGAAAAATAAAATTGATTATTTAAATTTCATATTAATTCTTGTGCCATTAAAATATGCATTATTTCTTTTGAGACCCAAAACGATAAGTTTCTTGATAAGGTTGTGATAGCGATTGGCTGCGGAGGAAGGCAATTTTACGCTATTGAGGATGGATTGTGGGTAGTTGAAGATGTCAATTAGGGTTAGGTTTTCCAAATTAGGAGGCATTTCCCCCAATTTGATGCTTCTGAAAACGCAATTAAGTACTTATGTTTCCTGGATTTCCAAATCGACCCCATAAATTCTCGTAAACATTGCGGCCACCAAATGGACCTGGTTTAGTATTAGATTAATGACTTTTAATTTGCATTTCCTTCCTAACTAAAAGGTGTAATTCCATTTGTACCCTCTCGATAAATTACGTATAATACCGAAATATTTTGTTGGTTAAATTCTCACAAGGATCGATATACACGTAATTAATCGAGAGGGTACAAATGGAATTACACCTTTTAGTTCAAAAGGAAATACGAAATTTATTCATTAATCTGCTACTAAACGAGTCCCGTTTGGTGGCCGCAAAGTTTACGAAAACTTACGGGGTCGATTTTGAAATTCGTGTAACTCAGGTACTAAATCGCTATTTTCAATGCATCAATTTGAGGGAATTCCGTGTCCTAATTCGGAAACCCTAATCCTAATTTAAATATTCAATTAACCACAATCCATCCTCAATAGAGAGGAGTGCATAGCGTCAACCGATCGTCCGCGCGCGGCCAATCGCTATCACAGCCTAATCAAGAAACCTATTTCTCATCAAGAAATTAATATACATATCTTAATGGCATGTGCCTATAATTTTGGGATTTAAAAATGATCTTATTCTCTTCATTTAAATGAAATTCTTGAATCTTACTCCTATATATATACATTTAAATGATCTTATATATATAGGGGTGGATCATGTGAGAACCCACATTTTTCGTGAGAACTAAGAACCATGCATGATCTTTATGTTTTTCTGCAAAACAAACTTATAATTTTACATATTGCATAATCCTTATATGTTTTGTACAGAAGCTAAAAATATTAAATCTCAGGATTTTTTTGCGTGAAATATATAACGATTGTGCATAAATTATATAAGGATTATGCATGCTTCACAGTTCTCGTGGGTTCTCACAAAATCAACACCATATATATATCAGCTGAAATTTCTACACGTAATATTTAGCAATATGATATCCACCTCAACCGATAAAGCATGAGACATAAAGTGCAGACCTCGCTTAATTGTCAATGAGATGTGAGAACTAATATAAAATTGAAATAATCCCAACAATATTCCTTCATCGTTAAGAGAAAATCAAGCACAGCACATTGAAAATCATGTCCATTTAGAGAATAATGGTTCAAAAATTAGATACACACAATCTGAAACAATAAAAACAAAAAACAAAAACCAAAGAGACAAACGTAGCCAAGTGAGACTTCATTACAAACAACACAACACCACCACTTCACCTTCCAGATATCCCCAATCACACCATCATATCCCCGTCATCTGCAAGCAAATAAATCCACAATTAAACTCTGTAGCATTTCATTTCTAATTCATGATTAATATTGAATATTTCAGTTCCTACTAACCCTAACATGTGTGAGATCAACATGATTTCCACGGAGAAACCCTTTCAACAGCTCGAAATTCGCTGCAGTGGGCCTGTAGTGGCCGCTTCTATAAGAAAGAGACTTTGCAAATACCGACAAACGCGCGTGAGAAGGAATTAAACACCATGTAAAACTAGACTGTATTACAATCTGATTGTATATGCATACCTCGAGCCTCCCATTATTCACGTGCAAATGGCCACCACAGAAGATGGTTCCACCGCTCATGAAGGAAGAGTGGTAGAATATCTTACCAATTTTATCAGCAACGTAAAATTTCTTCTTTGGACTTAGGACGTATATGGTATCTGCAAGGTTCCTCGTATGCACATCCCTACCATTTGATTTGTACACAAGTCTCCCGTTCGCAAAAACTACTCTATATGGTTTCCTCTGACCCTACAGTTGAATGAACATAGTATAACTGAATCACAGATCCCGACAATAAAACAAAAAGAGATCTAAACAGAATAGAAACTCATAATGTAGAACAACATTATGTCAGTGTTTGGAATAATTTAAATAAGTTGTTCCTTGTCTTTCTCACCCCATAAGCAATTTTTTATTTTTTTAATGTTTGGAATGTGTGCTTCTGGTTTTTTGGAGCCAGAATAAGCATACGCCTATAAGTTGGTCTGATGGTATTTTTTTTATAAAAAAAACTTATGAAACTGTTTGTATTATTATCTTTTGTAAATTTAAGCTGTTTTTTTCTTCTAATATTGTCAACTTTTAAAGAAACTTTAATAAACTTTAATCATAAGTACTCCCTTTGTCCCGCTATTATTGTCCTACTTTCTAAATCAAGTTGTCACGCTATTACTGTTCTTTTTTCTAAAATAGCAAAAACTACTTTTAAACAAGAAATAAAGTGGACCCTTCCTACTTAATACCCATCCCCACATTATCATACTTTCTCTCTCCAAAAATTTATCTATCACACGATTTTCGTTTCACTCCGTACTCGGAAATTTAGATTTTTAACTTTTTAGAAATTTAAGATTATTTCTTAAAATACAATATAAAAAAACAGAAAACAGATCGATTACCTCAACTATGCCCTGCAAAAATTTGGATAAATTATCATTTCTTCCACCAATCACTCCTCGAAAACTGTGTTCATTTCTTAATACAATTAAAACTCATACAATACATACTTAAATAAAATTTCTTAATTTTCATACTGAAACCAAAGAAGATAGTAATAGCGGGACGGATGAAATAGTTAAAAGCTATTTATGAAAGCTAATCCAAAAACTGTTAATTCTGGTCAACAAGTTGTTGCGCTTACTACTATAACATTGATTTTCCAACAATAATTACCAAAATGCCCTCTCATCTGATAACTTTTTTCTAATTTGGAGAAAATGTATACTCACTTTACCGACATAGTGAACCCGTTCTCTGTTCAACCGATCTCTAGGACAACTCGGAAGACTCACGGATCTTCCAGCCCCATGGTCTAGCCTGCAAACATCATCGTAAAAAAGAGAGATTTGAAGAGAAATTGCTCGCAGATTCGAGGAGATTTATTTACCACGTAAAGAACTGGCCTTTTACATGTTCGGGTCTAGTCTTCCAATGCTCTTTATAAAGTCTCAGGTTTCCCTCTTCGCGATGGTAGATATCGTGCTGCCGAAGAAATCGAAAACGACACGCTTAATTCGAAGAAATAATTAATCCGTACCCAAAACGAGATTGGATTTAGCTTACCTTTTCCAGCTTGGCGGTAGTGTGCAGCAATAGATGGTGGTCTCCCATTAGGTGAAGATGAAACTCTAGCGAGGGAAGAAGAAGAAGAAGGGAGTTGTAATAATTCTTTGACTTGGTGGTGGTGGAGAAGGAATATATCATTTTTCTCTATTTATACAAGTTGAGATTTTATAATATTTCTACGTTCAGATAGAGCCAGGTGGAACATTCCTTCTAATTTACTTGATTTTTCCCGGAGCAATTTATATTTACCACATTCGTATATTCCTTATGGTGTGGTACACACAAATATATACAAATATGACACATGCAAACTTTTGTGTATTTTTCCATACCTTTCTTTCCATCCGTCCCGTTAATATCTTCTCCTTTCTTTTCATTTCGGATTTTAGACCATTTGGATTTGTGTTTATTAATTTATGTGGCCCACATATTTTACAATTTTTTTAGATTAATTTGTAATTCCTTTTTGACTTTTTGTTACCTTCCTCTAGTATTTTGGCTCCAAAAGTTTTTTTCGAATATGAAAATAAACACATTTGTTTTTTTAAGAAAGACTTTTTGAAGATCTATTTAATTACATAAACCATGAAGAGCAAAAAAGTGAACTGATTTATTTTCATAAATCCAAAAGTGTAAGTACATTACACTAAAAATTAAAAATCAAAAATTAAAAAAGAGGCCGAATTTACAAAAATCCTCTACTTTCTCACACAAAAATCCAAAAAATGGCAAGTTGAAATGTAATTATATTCTATATATATGAAAGTTCTGTAACTAAAAATAGGTTATTACTAGATGAAGGTAGGAAATTTGGTTTGTGTGTGAAACCATTTTTTTTAATCTACTACAGGCATGGTCCACTAATTATGGTGTTGTGTGCATTTTTTATTTTTTATGTTTATTAAATAAAAAAAACTCTCCCCAAGCCGTGCTTGCATTTTTCATTGTACACGGTTTTCCCTATGTATACACCATTTGTTTTTTAAGAAAGACTTTTAAAAATCTCTTTTTCCCTTTCCTAGCCGCCCTACCCCCAAAAAAAAGGTACTAGTTAAAAGAGCGAAACTCCCACTTTTAGATTAAAAAAAATGTTGCGGAAACAAGATTTGAAACCGTGATCTCAAGGACTTCGGGAGAAGGAGTGCCTCCTCACAAAGGGGGTCACTGATTTAAATAAATTGAAAGTCTAATTTTATTAATATCTAATTTTTTTATCTACTACAGGCATAGAATCTCTCTCTCTCTCTCTCATATTAAGGGCTATGTCAAGGCCGTCAGATGTGTGATTGCATAGAATCCACGGTCCAAAATCCATTCTTGAGTTATTTGTCTAATTTTAATATATTAAAATAAATGTAAAATGGTACTCCCTCCGTCCCATATGAAACGTCTGGTTTCTTTTCGGCACGGTAATTTATGCGGTTGACTTTTGTGTGTTAGGAGAGAGAGTGGTGTGAATGGGGCCCACCAAAAGTAACTTTTTGTGAGAGAGATTTATTTCCTTTTTAGGAAACAGGACATTTGTATTGGGCACGTACAAATAGAATACAAGACGTTTACGTGTGGGACGGAGGAGTACTTACAAGTTACACCTAATAAAAAGCAATAGATGCATCGCTAATTTAATTATTGTACCGAATTAATTTTATTTTCAATTCGGCCCATGAAAATACAAAGCGTCTTGGTCAACACTCAACATTTCCAGTGTGAAACCTTATTAAATATAATTATGAACTCTCTACATTCTATTAATAATGGTTCATTATATCTGATATGGGAATTGAGAAAATTGAATAGATAATTAAGTAAGAGATAAGATAATTGAGATAGTGAGAGAGTGAATGATAAAGTAAGAGAGATAAATAATAAAATATGAAAGAATGTAATAAAATTTTTTTTTAAATTGACCATTTCAAATGAGACAATTTGAAAAGACAAAAAAGTCAATATAAATGGAACAAATGGAGTATTATTATTTTTATATAATCGGATACATACGAGGTATAATGTATGTGATCATATCTTGGTACAGTTGTAAATTGTCAAATTTGCCTTAATGCATTTGGATCCACACCCAACAAAATATGCATGTTAGTGACGTGACACATTATCTAATCTTTAGGTTTCTTTTATTTTTTTTATTTTACATCATGAACTCTTCCTCTATAGTTAAAAAAATGTAAAATGCCATGCCTAAAGAAACGCTTTGGAATTTGACTTTGGAGCGAGATTGTTTCGTGAGTTTTATAATATACGTCATCTGTCTCGTAATTCTTGTTCCGTTTTCTTTTTCTAGTTGTTTCATATTTTTTGTTTCATTTTTTAAAATAATAAATTATTATAAAATTTTTATTTGAGTATTTCAATCTTTGCACACAACTAACAACTTTCTAAATTACCGCACCCAAAAAAAGACAAAAATTATGGGAAGAAAGAGTATATTTTTAATTTTTCCAACCCTTCACAACTCACGATTGAACTTGTCACACCTAGATATTCTATTCTATAATAATAAGAATAAGAATAATAGTGTGGTGAAAACGTAAAAATTAGATATATAGCTATGGTATTTAAATTATTCCTACATTAGTTTTTATTCTTTTCCCATTCTAATAACAACTTATAAGTTGTTAGAATTTTGTCATCGAGACTATCCGAAATCACTTGTAGTGGGGTTGATTACTCAGCGACTCGAAAAGTCGGTGGAGTATTATTTATTTTTCCCTGGGGTTTCATGAATTTCCAAATTGACCCCTAAACGATTTTGTAAAGCGTATACCATATTAAGTTTTTCATTTTTAAATGAGATTAGTTTTTTTTTAAAGGCGTTTAAAGTTCATTTGGTAAAGTCTAGTCTAGGTTTGTAAAGTCTTAATAAAGTTTCCACAATTACTATAATCTGGTCGTTAGGAATAAAAAAAAAAAAAAAATCTAAGACTAAACAGACAATTACTATAATCTAATTAATCCCCATTACATACTTAATATATAATCTAATTAACAACTCATAATTGTGGTCAACACCCCCCCACCATCATTAGATTAATTGGCATAGATCCAATCATCAAATAATTAGATTTCTTTTTGTTTGGTGTTAGATAAATTATTGAGATGAGGAATAACTAGTCGTTTATATATCGAACCACGCATACCATTCTTCCGGGAGGGGATCTTCTATCCCACTCCCTATCCCCATTACATGTCCCATTGGTAAGATGACGACATGTGTCATTTTTACTTAACAACTACATGCCACGTGTCTTAATCTTATCGGGTGGGACATGTAGTGGGGATAGGGAGTGGGATAGAGGATCCTTACCCCATTCTTCCGGGGTTTTTATCCATTTTTTTTTAGTCTCGATACATGTACCATCAATCATGTGGCACCAAGTGTATTTGAGAATTTCTTTTTATTACTATTAAATTAGACATTAATAAAATTAGACTTTAAGTTTATGTAAATTAAAATGCACATAACACCACCATGCATGTAGTAGATTAAATACACACACAAATCCTTCCTCCGGCCTTTCTCTTTTGTAAATTTGAACCCTAATTCATTTTCTCTTTTGTAAATTTGGCCTTTTTATTTTATTTTATTTTTATTATTTTTTATTTTTTTTGTAATCTACCTACTCTTTTGGGCTTACGGAAATATATTATGCTTCTCATGGTTTGAGTAATCGATCTTCAAATACTTGTATAAATGCATTTATTTACATATTCGAGAATCGAAGATAGCAAAGAAACTTTTGGAGCCAAAATACTAGAGAAATGTACTACTCATTCCGTCCTAAATATTTATGTCTATTTTCATTTTTCGTATGTCCCAAATTTATATATCTATTAACAATTTTTTTGTGCCGAGTTAAACGTTTTACTGATTTTAATAAGTCTAATTAATATAATGACATAGAAAAATACTATTTTATCCAACTTTTAAAATAGTAAATACAATTATGGCATTAACTTTTTAATAATTTACTTTAATTCACTCAAATTCGAATACAAACATTTATCTAACTTTTATATCATTAATTTTTTTTTTTAATCCGTATGAAAAAACAAATTTGAGCCACAAAAATTAACAACACAAATTCAAGTTTCTTAATTTCGCACTAAAAATAAAGGGAACAATATTAACCGGACGAAGGTAAAAAAGATAGGGAAAAAGTTGAAAAAAAAAGAGGATTAATAAGAAGCGAAAGAATACAAAGTAGCGGATTCCAAAAATCTAGTAAATTAGAGGGAATGTTCCACCTGGCTTCCGCCTATTGTGTTTATACACGTAGAAATATTATAAAATCTCAAACTTGTATAAATAGAAGATAACGATATACTCCTTCTCCACCACCACCGAAGTCAAAGAACTATTACCAACTTGCTTCTCCATCTTCCCTCTCGAGAGTTTCATCTTCACCTAATGGGAGACGACCATCTACTGCTGACTACTATCCACAAGCTGGAAAAGGTAAAGCGAAATCCGGTCTCGTTTTGGGTACGGATTAATTCGTTCTTCTAACTTTTCGATTTCTTCGGCAGCACGATGACTACCATCGCAAACCGGTGAACTTGAGACTTTATAAAGACTATTGGAAGACTAGACCCGAACATGTAAAAGGCCAGTTCTTTACATGGTAAGTTAATCTCCTCGAATCTGCGAGCAATTTCTTTTCACATCGATCTCACTTTTCACGATGATCTATGCAGGCTAGACTACGGAGCGGGAAGATCTGTGAGTCTTACACGTTGTCCCAGAGATCGGTTGAACAAAGAACGAGTCCACTACGTCGGTAGGGTGAGTACAAATTTTCTCCAAATTAGAAAAAGTTATCAGAGGAGAGGGTATTTTGGTAATTACAGCTTTTTTTGACCATAATGAACATATATATATATAGTACTCCGTCCGTTTCACTTGACTTGGCTCGTATCTTTTTGGTACGGAAATTAAGAAGAGTGGTTGGTTGTGTATAGGAGAGTGAGTCCCACAAAGAAAAAGTGAAAGTCGGTGTAATAATTATTTTCTTTTTTAAGAAATGAGGCAAGTCAAGTGGGACAATCCAAAAATGAAAGTGAGACAAGTCAAGCGGGACGGAGGGAATAGCTTTTATAAACAACTTTTGACTACTTAGGTTTAAACCTGATTAACGTTTCTTTTCAAAAAAGTTGATAGTATTTGCAATATTAAATATATATATATATATATATATATAGCTTAAGTTTTAAAACAATAGTAATGCAAACACTCTTATTAGTGTTTTTTTTTCAATTTTTTCTGGCTTCTGTTTTTAAAAAGTACCCTCGCCAGCTTATGAGTTTCTACTTATTATGGCTCCAAAAAAGTAGAAGCATACATTCCAAACATTAAAAAAACTTCTTCTGCGGTGAGAAACCCTAGAAGCAAGTTATTTAAGTTGTTTCAAACACTAACATAGTGTTGTTTTTACATTGTGAGCTTCTATTATGTTTAGATCTCTTCCTGTATTATTGTCGGGATCTGTGATTCAGGTATATTATGTTCATTCAACTGCAGGGTCAGAGGAAACCGTATAGAGTAGTTTTTGCGAACGGGAGACTTGTGTACAAATCAAATGGTACGGCTGTGCATACGAGGAACCATGCAGATACCATATACGTCCTCAGTCCAAAGAAGAAATTTTATGTTGCTGATAAAATTGGTAAGATATTCCACCACTCTTCCTTCATGAGCGGTGGACCCATCTACTGTGGTGGCCATTTGCACGTGAATAATGGGAGGCTCGAGGTATGTATATACAATTAGGTTGTAATACAGTCTAGTTTTACTTGGTGTTTAATTTCTTCTCATACTTACTGGTATTTGCAAAGACTATCTCTTATAACAGCGGCCACTACAAGCCTCTTGCGGCGAATTTCGAGCTGTTGAAACGGTTTCTCCGTGGAAATCGTGTTGATCTCACACATGTTAGGGTCAGTAGGAATTGAAATCTTCAATATTAATCATGAATTAGAAGTAAAATAGTACTGAGTTTAATTGTGGATTTATTTGCTTGCAGATGACGGCAAAATGATGGTGTGATTGGGGAAAGCTAGAAGGTGAAGTGATGGTGTTGTGTTGTTTGTAATAAAGTCCCACTTGGTTACATTTGTCTCTTTGATTTTTGTTTTTTTTTAATCTCACTTCACTAAGAGCAACAGATTGTGTGTATATTATTTCATGGGCATTTTGAGCACCATTATTTTCTAATTAAATGGACATGATTTTAATTGTGTTATATGCTTGATTTTTGCGGCTAAATGTTACGAGTAGAAATCTTACCCGGTAGTGTGAGCTTATGTGACATGTTAATTAGCCTAGGTTTTTTATTATCTTAAATGTAGCTTTTAAGCTATTAGTATATAGGAGTGAGGTTAATGGCTTAATTTCCTTAAATCATCGAGACCATTACAAATGCTTAAACGAATAAAGATTAATTGCGAAACCAAATTTCATGCGAAATCATAAACAACGCATTAGTGTGAACTCTATGCTTAAATGTCAAGAATTGCACAAGAATGAGACATACATGTAGAAAAATAAAAGAACATACATTAATTTCATAAATGCCCTAAATCACACAAAAGCTTGTGTGTACCACTTTCGTATACCCTTGTGTGTATCATACCATCGGGGCGGATCCAAGGGGGGGGGGGGGGTGCGACCGCCCCCCCGAATTTTTGTGCAATACTACGAGTTATCTTTTATATCTAGTAATTTTTATACTTGTTCCAATTAAATTTTCGAATTCGCCCCCCCCCGAAATTTTTAAATTTGTTATCCTAACTTTGAAAAATTTTAAAAAACGTATATTAAGTGTCACATATTTTAGTGGATGTGTAGATTTTGAGTTTTGGATACCTAGTTTGGTAGAGTCAACTTATATAACTTGATGCAATTAATATACTATGTTTTTTGTTTAATGCAATTAATATACTATGTTTGTGTTTTTTTTTTTTATGTACTTACTGATATAAAATTAAGAACATTTGAAGTATAAATAAACTATCATTTAAATACTTATTAATTCCTCAGTTAGATATTGTTATTCTTCTTAATTTCCTCTAACTAAATTTAGAATGATGTCAAAATAGGATTTTGTACTATATTTTTCGAATAAATATAAAAAAATATATGAGTTATTCATGAAAGAAGAATATAATCCTTAAATAAGCCATAAAGAATAAGTATAATTAGATTTAAGTAGAAAAATGTACTAAAAAATTTTTTGGGGGCTCCGCCCCGAACCCCGTATAAACAAAACTCAAGCCCCGATAAATTTCGCCCCCCCTAATCAAAAATCATGGATCCGCCCCTGCATACCACAAGGGAATTGAAAATGTGTTAAATATGACCCACTTGATGTAATGAGAAATGCCACATGTCAATACCCTTGTGGTGTGGTACACACAATGGTATACGAAAGTGGTACATACAAGCCGCTCCGACTAAATCACGGATACCAGAAGTAATTGCATGCGATCAACGAATAAACATAAATCGCCTTTATCATCCTCAATGTCTTAAGCCGTGGATGAAGGTTCGGGTTGGAGACGTGGTAAAAGTAGAAAAGGATCAATTTTTCCCTTCCGATCTGCTTTTCCTATCTTCGAGTTATGAAGATGGGGTTTGTTATGTGGAGACTATGAATTTGGACGGGGAGACAAATTTGAAAGTGAAACGAGCGTTGGAGGCAACGCAACACATTGAGGATGACTCAAGTTTCGAGGATTTTAGCGGAACCATGAAGTGTGAGGATCCCAATCCAAGTCTCTACACTTTTGTGGGGAAATTGGAATACGATCGTAAGATATATCCTATTGCTCCGAGCCAAATACTCCTTCGGGACTCGAACCTTCGTAATACATCATATGTTTATGGCGCAGCACAATCGGCTTGCAGTTGCAGGTTTTTAGTTCATAGTGAGAAGTCAGGAGTCGGAAATTGTTTTTTTTTTTTTTTTTGCAAAATTTGACTTATTAGATGGGTTCAAGAGAATTGGAGCTTAATTGAATTTATTGAAGCACATTTTAATTTTGTAACAGAAACTCCTTGACCAAATTGCCGGAACGTACGCCATGAGGTGCGTTTTCTCGGCCTTGAGGCGCAAGAAAGAAATGTCTCCAGTGAGGCGACCACCTCAGTACGTTTCTGTAATGCCCCGAATTATTTTTTTTATATAAAATGCATTGTATATTTATTTATAAATGTTATCAAGTGTTTTAGTCTTATAAGTCGCGCCTTAGGATTTAGTTATTTGATATAAACATGATCATGAGGTTATATATATATATATATATATATATATATATATATATATATATATATATATATATATTAGGTTTGCGTTTTTTTTATGTGGTGTCTATATATATGTTAGAATTTGAATTTGAGTATTTAAACATAATTTTGTCAAGTATGTGTGATATTTCGTCTAGGATTTCTTTATCAAATAAAATTATATTTAATAATAATAATAATAATATATACTTTATGAGTTGGATCACAAATTTTAAAAAGATGCGCTGGATTTGTGGGTTAAATCATTATGTTTTTAGAATCTTTTGTTTGACAACGTGTATTGATAAGGTGAGCCATATTGTTAGATTATTTAATCTTATCTTTAGTTTAAAACTTTATCTAATTAGTGTTAAACTATTTCTATATATATGTTTCATTGGTAGCCTAAGAGCTCTCATACGCCTCTCTATTTTTTTTCCGCAAAAACTTGTTCTGTCAAAAATTCACTACTTGTTCCATAATTTGCTTCAAGAACTAATCGGTTTTCAAGACTCATCAAGGTATTAGATCTTAATCTATCATGTAAACGATATCTTTTATAAAGCATGACTTTTAATTTGATTTCATGTTTGTGCACGTAGTTGTTCATGGAAAGAAAGTTTCAGCATGTTTTCCTTTAGTCTTTAAATTCCTATTTTATGCGTGCTCAAAAGTTATGTATGTTGTGTCACCGATTTGATTTTTAAATTTTGCGGAAATCATTTAACTAGTTGTTGATATTATATATAGTCATATTTATATATGTTAGATCATGGAAAATTTCAAAAGATAAATCATGATTTAGATTAATTTATTTAGTGTTTTTAGTTTTATCTTCTGACTTGTTTAATCTTTAGAGTAATTAAGAGGTTGATGATAGGCTACTTTACTTTATATGTCCAGAAATGTTCGTAGTCTTAGAAGTTGTCCCCTCAATTTTGAGCGTGAATTCTTTTATCATGAATGATTCAATTGTTTGATTTCCTCTCTTCTTCTACCAAAGGTACAATTGTGGTTTCATTAAATTTCATGTGTAGATCTAGATGTAAGACAACTAGAAATGTTTAAGTTTCATGAGAACATAAATTGTTTTTCCATTTACTTTTTCTGCCGAGATTTCCAGAGCCAAATACACGATCTTATGCTATTTGAAAAATTCCAGAAAAATTATAGAGATATATTTTAGGATGTCTTTAAGGTATCTGTAAATTTTCGTAATTTTTGAAAAAAGTCCTTATATTTTTAACGAATTTTCACTTTTATTCTGCCGAAAAATCATGCATTCGGGATAGAGCTTAGTAAAACATTTATATCTCACTACACAAAAATGGTTTTGATTTGATTCTTTTTCCTAAATACTCTACACACGTAGTGATTTGTAAATATATTTATTTTGTATTTTTAACTTATTTTTACGAAAGCATTTTAATACAAATGTCCGGGTAGTCAGTTGGAGCATGCATTTTCGTATTTGGATTTTGGGAAAAACTATTCTGTATTTTCTGAAGTCGTCACTTACATATAGACATTGAAATTTTGATATGATATTTCTACTTATGTTCCCTAGATGTGTGTTAAATCTTAGAATTTTTAAAGTATGTTTATTCCCTGTAATGTATAGATAACGGACAGTAGGTCAGAAACCGATCCTGTTAGCACAGTAGATATTGTTTTGGTTATAACTTTTAGATGACTTATCATTTTGATATGAAACCAATTCCGGTATGATTTAGACTCATTAAAGAATCTATATATAGAAAATTAGAATTTATGGAATGAATTCATGTTCTGTGGAATTTTTCTAAAATAGGTATTCTGCACGAGTTAAAATAGAACATAGAAGCCTAGTATATAGATATGATATTATTTGCATTCTATGTGCAAAATGATAAATTGTTTCATGCATATCACGACATTAAGATTTGATATTTTCATGTTAGGATTGGCGCGCAGGACTTAATCCATTGTTATCCTCGTTATTTCATTCAAAGTCAAGTTAAGGTGGGGATTGTTACTGTTTATCTTTATTATACATTGTGCTCGATATTTCATGTGATTATAACATGCATGAAAGAAGGGTCGAAATTGAATCCTAAATGAAAAATCGGTCGGAATTGGGCCGTAGGATCGAAATTGGGTCCTCAATGAAAATCGGTCGGAATTGGGTCGTAGGATCGAAATTGGATCCTCTATATGAATAGGTCGGAATTGGGCCTATGGAAATGTTATGGTCTGTGTGACCGAGTATTCTTTGCATGATCTAATTTTCCATGTCTTATTGGTGTGATTTATAATTTTGATAAATGTGTACATCTCCCACTGAGTAGTCGTACTCAACCCACTATTTTAACATTTTTCAAATCATGGGTCGGCAGATGTTTGAAGTGGTGGATGGTGATAGTCACACGAGGAAGAATTTATGAAAGTCATTATTGCATTAAACTATGTGCATTTTATTTTCAACTGTGTATGAAATTAAATTGAGTTTTTCGATGATTCTTTTCAATGAAAATGTTTCGAAAGAGTTGAAATATGCATGTTAAGCATGAGCTGACGTCCCCTTGAAATGTTTCGAAAATTTTGGGGCGTTACAGTTTCACCGCCGCCTCGCCTCAAGGCGCGAGTTGAGGCGTACGCCTTTTTTAAAACCATAACGACTACGGGGAGGCGGGACTGCAGACTCTTGCACTTGCTTACAAGAAACTCGATGAGGCAGAGTATGCCGCTTGGAACGATGAATTATCAAAGCAAAAACCTCGTTCGGTAGCAATCGGGAGGAGAATCTCGAGAGGGTGTCTGATATGATGGAAAAGGATTTGATGCTCATTGGCACGACTACTAAAGTGTTAATTCTTTCTGTGTAGTGCCTCAGTGTATCGACACACTTGAACTAGCTGGTTTGAAGATTTGGGTTCTGACTGGTGATAAGATGGAAACTGCAATTAATATAGGGTTTGTTTGGCTTTACCTACTTATGGTAATTCAGAAATTCTATTATAAACTCTTTCTAAATTTTAAACTAAAAATCGTGTCGCGACGATGCAGATTTTCGTGTAGTTTGCTTCAACAAGGGATGAAACAAATTTGTATAACAATCAATCCTGATGAGCAGGAGTCCAACCAGGCAATTTTGCTGTAGGAATCAATGTAAATTATACTCCCTCCGTCCCAATATTAATCTCCCCTTACTTAAAGAAGGTAGTAAAGTGTGGTGTAGACGTATATAGTGGTGGGGTCCACTTAATTATATTGATTTTTTTTTGGAAAAAAACATTAATAATGGGACGGATAAAAATGGTATACGAGACATTAATATTGGGACAGAGGGAGCTTGCCGAAGTTATGCTAAATTGCTAATTTGGTCCTGCACTTTGAATTTATTTATCTAGAAGTCCGCGAGAAGGCCATCTTAAAGCAAATCAGTGATGGAACTGAAATGGTCAAGCAAGAAGAAGCTCAAATTTCTGAATTTAGCGGTTGAATGTGCTTTGGCTATATGCTGCCGAGTCTCGCCTAGGCAGAAAGCTCTGGTAAGATGCTTACGTTACACTCTCGAAAGTACCGTAACCCGTCTTTTGTGATGGTGCGTTCGTTTTTGGAATATTGTCGGCGTATATGATTTTGGATTTGCAAATTAGCATTCTTTCGAGAGCAGATCTCTTGTCCCAAAAAGTCTATGTCCTAATTATGTCTCAGTCAAAAAGAGTAAAAGGGTAAAAGAACACTTGAATGGATATCGAAGACGATCGTTTGCATCCTCCCGTACTTCGCTCACATCGGCTTCCAACGGTCGTTGAACCCGTTAGACCACCATATCATTCAAGAGATCAAGTACTACAAGAAGGATATCGAAGACGGGCATATGTGGAGCCGGGAGAGGTCTAAAGCGCGGCAAAAGACTAAAATCGGGTTCACTGCTAGAGTCGACGCGAAGATTAGGCTGTTGAAGGGGAGGCTGCATAGGCGATACTCTGTTGTGGTGAGTGGCCATGCTTCTCCTGCAAGGTAAACAACACATGATGTTTATATAACTTTTTAGTTCTTGAAAGAAGATGTGTAACTAATCAACATTTGCTTTCCTATTATCATCACAATGTTCTTTCTCTTTAAACTTGAGGAGAGAGAGAAGAAGGTGAGAGAGCCATTACTCCATGTGTTTTAGTCAAACTTGTGTAAATTCAGTGAATGAATGTCGATTTTGGTTCTATAATGTGGTTCGGTTCAATTTTATTTCAGTATTATGGTCTCTTCTATTTTTTATTCCGTAACTTAAAAAATTGTTCGATTTTGGTCCTCAGAGATTCTATGGCACCCTCTTTTCGTTGTCTAATTTACATGTAATTTATCGTTGAAAATGTGCATGTGAAGTACCCTGTCTACTAAATGACCAGAAAAACGGACGACTTTTTAAAATATACATGACCAAAATCGAAGACATGTCACATTTCAAAATCAAAATCGGAATTTACTCTAATTTAGTGGAAGAGATAGGATTATTTTTTTTCTTTAGAGAGGAAAAAGATTGGATTTTTATGAAGTAAGACTCCAAGAATTCAAAATTCAAACAGTATTCTTAAAATCTGAATCATATAAACCCTCAATTTGGCTATAAACCCTAATCATATAATTTCTGCTTATAGTAACTTTGCAAAAAAATTTTAAAAAAATTCAAAGAAAAACGTTACAAATTGAAAATAAAATTTGAATTTGGAGCTACGAATGCATGGCCCACGGGTCGGCCCATCAGCCCGTTACTTGGAACCCGACCGACAAAGGCTTCGACGCCACGACGTGGTACCGAACATAGTCGTCTCGTCCGACATCGAGTAGACACAGTAAAAAACAAAAGCAGGAAAGAGAAAAGGATAAATCGTACCAATTTAGGTGTGAACGGAACCAAAAATATCCACCAAATTTCTTGATCAGATCGACGACGAAGCAAGGAGCCAACGATGAGTTGACGTTGTTTACTTTACCGGATAGGAATTAGTCGCGCTTTCTCTCTCTACCTGGCTTTCTCTGTCGAGGAATTATGCTGAATTTGGTTTGGATTCGATTGAGTTCGGGAGAAAGTGGACGGAATTGGGGTTTTCTACTAATTTGAACTCGATGGAGCCCAGAGTTGGGAATAAGTTTCGTCTGGGCAGGAAACTTGGGAGCGGTTCCTTCGGGGAGATCTATTTAGGTTCTTTTTTGCGGGTTTTGGATGTTGAATTGATTGTATTTGATGTATTTGGTTCATGTTTCTCTCTCTATTTCCGTCTGGGTTTTTGAAATTTTTAGTGTTTCTGTTTGCAGGAACTAATATTCAGACAAATGAAGAAGTTGCAATTAAGCTTGTGAGTTATTTTAAATATTTTTTTTCTTAATTTTCTTTTTTTTATATTTTCATTTGTTTTCTTGATATGTGCTGAATTTGATCAGGAAAATGTGAAGACGAAGCATCCCCAATTGCAGTACGAGTCTAAATTGTACAAATTGCTTCAAGGAGGAAGTAATGATCCTTTTTACCAATTTGATCTCAATTTCTTTGTATTTGTGGCATGCTTATGATTTCGTATTTTAATTTTACGTTTCTAGCTGGAATTCCGAGTATTAAATGGTTTGGAGTTGAAGGAGACTATAATGTGCTTGTGATGGAGTTGCTGGGGCTTAGTCTTGAAGACTTGTTTAACTTCTGTAGTAGGAAACTGTCTTTGAAGACTGTTCTCATGCTTGCAGATCAGATGGTATTGTTTCGTGTTTGCTTGTAATTCTTTTAGTTTATTGATGGTTTCGAGATTCGATATTTACCTGGAATGTTTGAACTTCTTTAGATAAACCGGATTGAGTATATGCATTCTAAGTCTTTTCTGCATCGAGATATAAAGCCTGACAACTTTCTCATCGGATTGGGGAGACGTGCGAATCAGGTTCCCCTTTTTCGTCTTCACTTTCCGTTTTTTTTTCTAGTTTCGCTTTCCATTTCTTGATTGTGATCTGGTGGAATTCGCAACATTTAGGTTTATGCCATAGATTTTGGACTTGCGAAGAAATATAGAGATACCGCGACTCATCAACACATTCCTTATCGGTAGACTTCCTTCATCGAATATTAAGTGATCCTAAATGGATAACGGGAATTACTCATCGAGATATTTTCTGTGTTTTGCAGAGAAAATAAAAACTTGACCGGCACAGCCAGATATGCAAGTTTAAACACACATATTGGCATTGGTACGTGTCGGGCCTATGTTGTATATTGTTTCAGTTTTAACTCTTGGGAAGTTTTGTATCGGAGTGCGGATTTTATGTCTGATTATGTTCTACTGTGTTTATGAATGCATAGAACAAAGCCGGAGGGATGACCTAGAATCACTTGGATACGTTCTCATGTATTTCCTAAGAGGAAGGTATATCCAATAGAGTTGAGCTTTTCCATTTCTTGATGTCGACTTGTCAAGTGGATATTGATTCTTGGAAATATGTAGCCTTCCTTGGCAGGGGCTGAAAGCTGGAACCAAGAAACAGAAGTACGATAAAATTACCGAGAAAAAAGCTATTACCTCCATTGAGGTGATTAACATTTTATCCTCTTTATCAATAATTGTAGATTCCTGAATTACATGATTCTGACTTGGGCTAAATACCTTTACAGTCTCTATGCCGCGGATATCCTGCTGAATTTGCTGATTACTTCCATTATTGCCGTTCTCTTAAATTCGATGATAAACCAGATTATGCGTATTTGAAGAGGATATTCCGAGATCTTTTCATTCGTGAAGGTTCTGATTCTCCTTTCCAGTATTTTCCTCTTTAAGTTCTACTCTCCTTAGTCCTTCCGTTTACGTACTTGCTTACGCTTGCCTCTTCTTTTGTCTTCACTCTTGCAGGTTTTCAATTCGACCATGTATTCGACTGGACAATTCTGAAATACCAGCGTGCAGATTTTGCCAGTCCTCAATCTAATGCCTTTGTTAGTAACTTCAAATTTTAGTTTTACGTACCTCCTTTCGGCTCCAAATTAAAACCTTATAAATTTTGCGACAGGGAACTGCTGCCGGAACAAGTTCCGGGATGCGTCCTGCTATTATTGGCAGACAGCCAGGTGAATCTTCGGCTTTTAATTAAGATACATTTTATTGGGTAGTGGTTTATTCCCTCTTCTTGCTGCCTATACTCTATCTGCTTGGACTTGAGAATTATTTCAACAAATATTGTTGCAGGCGGCGAGGCAGTTAAGACCCTTGGTTTATCTGGTGATGCTACTCGTGGCAGAAACTTTCTGAACTCTGGAAGCTTTTCTAGAAAGAAAGGTGCATCTGCAAATGACTTCACCATGCCTAAAGAAGTAAGCACACTCTGCACTTCTCCTTGTACATCGAATTTGCTATTATAGAGTTGGCACTTTTGATTTTGCATAATTAAGTAAAATTGTGAGGAAATATTTGATTGGAGATAGAAAATTGCATTTCATGTTAGAGAATTCCTCATATCACCTACATTCTCGAAGGTCTAACAGTGAAGGCTATGGATGATTCAAGATTTATCTTTGCAGTTTCATCTCATGAAATGATTTAACTTTCTAATCTGTATTTCCCTATTCATTTGCCTCTTCTTCTGGCATTTGCAGTTATCCAGTTCTAACATCTTCCGGCAAGTTGGAACATCAAGGCGGCCTACTGTTTCCAGCAGCCGCGATCTTGATATTCCCAGCAACGGCATCGACCACCCTTCATTCACCCGTACAGCAGATCCCAGCCCAAGAAAATACGTAAACACCTCCATCGCAGCACAGAGGAGTTCGCCTGCAGTCTCATCAGACCGCAAGCACTCATCCTTTACAAGAAACCCTTCAAACGTGAAGAGCCTTGAATCGACGCTCAAGGGAATAGCAGGCCTCAAAATCGGCCGTGATGAGAGGGTATATTATTAGCCGGACTGTTGCTCCGTAGCACATAAAATGTGCTAATGGAAACTGATATTGTTATTCGATGCAGAGCTACGAAAGAGCACATAGTGAGAGAGATGATGCGGCGAAATGCAGCAACAAACCAAGATCCAATCTGGTAATGTTGTATCAGCAGTTTATGAGAAGAGGCAGTAGTCTCACTAAAGATATGCTTTGATTTCTTATTGACTTATATATCTCTCTCTCTCTCTCTTCTATTGATGTGCTACTAGTTTATTTGCCTGCACAATGGCTTGTGTTTATATTATGTAACTTGTAAGTGGTTGATATACACTGACTATTTATGATAAATCGCCATATTTGATGCAGACTTGAGCATTCTTTGTGTTGTGGTTTGTCTTGTGTTTGTATATATCAGTCTCTCTCTCTCCTCTCTCTCTCTCTCATGGAGTCAAATAGGATGACAATGTGCATGCATTGAATTAAATGGTAGTTGACAAGTTGTGTATATGGTAGGTTGGAATATGGTAGTATCCAACTTTTTTGGTAGATTTTAGATTTTAATGCATTCTGACAGTTGAATAGTCTGATGTTTTTTAATTTTAATCATCCCATTTCTCCTTTCTTCACTTGGAAGGAAGGGATAATAATTAGCCTTGGCAAAAGAGATTAAGAAAGAAGAAATTTCTAAAGAGATTTACTTTGAAAGCATAAAGTGATTTTGTCTCTTCAACAAATCATATTAACATGCCTCATAGAAGTTTCTCTTTCGTCATCTCATGTCCCTATTAGGGATGGCAATGGATCGGATTTGGACTGGATCCTCCTTGGTCCAGATCTTGATTCGGAATTTTTCACTTTGGTCCAGATCCGGTCTAGATCAATTAGATCTCAAAAAATGAGATCCAGATCCATAAAATCCACAGGATTTCGAGTCTAAATTCGGATCCATATGTTTTTTTTAATTAAAATTAACAAAATTCTAAATTAATTAAAATTTAGCTAGCAAATTATTTTCAATATAGCACCATAATCTATAAAAAATTACTGTTAATAAAAAAAGTTAAAATAGTATGATACTATAAAATATTACAATCATTTAAAAATACCATGATCTTCTTTAAAAAAAGAGCTTCCAAAGTCCTAGATAATGGCTACTCAATCTGCTCTGTCTTTTTTATTTATTAGATACTAATAAAGTATTTCAAGCTTAATAATAATATAATATAGTATTTAAAATATATTAATAATAATATAACATTTAAGATATAATAATAAAATAAAATAATATTTTAGTTATAAAATTAACGGATTTGGACCGGATCCGGATCTCAAAAGACAAAGTCCAGATCCAAATCCGTAATTTCTAAAATGGGTCCAGATTCAACCCGGACTCATTGGATCCAATTTTTTTAAGTTCCAAATTCGAAAAAATGAATCTGGATCCACGGATTTGGACTGGGTCCAAGATCCACTGTCATCCCTAGTCCCTATTTTATCATTGAATCCACTTATTAGTCATAAACACAATAAAACCTAATAATTACTTAATATCAAGAATTTGATTTCTCCTTGAAGCAAGCTTCTCTCACTTAATTGAATTGGTTGACTATAATCAATGTTTCAAGAAATCTTGATCAAGCTACAAAAGTGTCAAGATTGTATCAACATGATATATGTAACATTCTTGAAATCCAAGAGGGTATTAAAATATATGGAAAATATTGATGTAGAAAACAAATATAAAACATAATGAATCACCAAATCCCATGAATAACTTGATTGCAAGATTCTTTGATCCATCTGAAACTCTTCCTAACAGAGCCCTTCATCTTTCCTTCCACAGTATAAGCCTTGTAGCAAGCAACTCTCTTCTTTCTCTGCAGATCAGGATCCACACTAACACTCCAATTCTTTGAAGAAGAAGCTTCATTTCTTGTACTCTTACTTTTCTTGATTCTCATTTCTTTAGAATTGTTTTTATCAAATCTTGGAGCTGGAGTTACAGAGGTGCTGAAACTCCTCAGTCCATTCATGCTGCTTGGCTGCACCACTCTTTCTCTGCTTGAATTGGATCTTGAGAATTTCTCCATTTTAGAGAGAGAGAGAGAGAGAGAGAGAGTAGTTTCTTGTGAACTGGTCTAGTTTGAGTTGAAGTTGAGTTTCTTAAAATGGGCTTTTTATAGGAAGGATTTTTGCTATGCTGATACATAATGTGTTTCATGCTACTCTTTGTCTATATCATTGGTTTCAAGTCTTTCAAGTGTATTTGGTTCGTCCCAATATTTGCGACTCACTTCTTTTTAGCAGAATAATTTAGAAAGTTGGGTTATATGCTAAGATTGTTGACTTTTTAATAATCAAATTTGGTCCAAACATTCTTTATTTTTTTCAAATGAAGCCACTTATATTGGGACGTCTCAAATAAAAAGTGAACCACAAATAGCAGAATAGAGGGAGTAGTTTAGTATTTAGTACTCCCTCTATTCCATTAATACTGTCATGTATACCTAATTGGGTTGTCCCAATAATACTGTCTTGTTTCTAAAAAGAAAATAAAAGAACACTACAAATCACAAAAAATCACGTGGACCCACGTCATTTACACACAAAAGTCAATATTTTTAAACTCCGTGTTGAAACCCTACATGACAATACTAATGGGATGGATGGAGTATTTCTTTACAAACAATATAAACACAAAAAAAAAATGCACAAATTGGAATAAACTTTAAATATCAGCAAGCATCTTCTCATCATCACCGGTCATGAAGTTGATAGCAACTCCCTTCCTCCCAAACCTCCCACTCCTTCCAATCCTGTGCAGGTAATTCTCCGGCTGGGTCGGGAGATCGTAGTTTATGACGAGGGAAACCTGTTGCACGTCGATCCCACGAGCCAAGAGGTCGGTGGTGATCAGAACACGGGACGAACCCGAGTGGAACTCGCGCATGATGATGTCGCGAGTGTTCTGGTCCATGTCTCCGTGGGTGGCGGAGACCGTGTGGTCCAGGCCCCGCATCTTGTCAGTCAGCCAGTCGACCTTCCTAGCCCCTAGGGCCGACCCTTATGAATAGCCCAAGGGGCATGGACCTAGGGCCCCCAAGTTCTAGGGCCCCCAAATTTAAAACATATAGTATAGTTATTATAATCCATAACTATATATATATATATATATATAATATTACTAATAACATAACTATAAGTACAATAGGCCACTAACCACTAATTATTGCCCCATTTCCAAACGGTCAAACCTTGTAAATGAGTAATGTTTTTTGTTCTTTACAGTGTAGGCATATCGGCTTCTTTCTCTTTCAAGAATCAAGACAGAACATAAATTAGTCGACTCTCTTTATTAATTCTCTTCACTCTTCACTCTTCAGCAGATCCTTGTTTTTTAGTTTGTTGTACTTCATGTTTTTTACTTTTAAAGTTATGTAGATACAGTATATACTATCTTTAGCTGACATGATGATTCACGAAGCTTCAATAAGAGGGCCTATTTTTGCTTTTCGCCTAGGGCCTCGGAATGTCAGGGCCGGCCCTAGACCTTCCTTCTGGTGTTGACGAAGATAACGCTCTGGGTGATGGCGAGCGTCTCGTAGATATCGCAGAGGGTCTCGAGTTTCCACTCCTCCTTGTCGACGTTGACGTAGAACTGCTTGATACCCTCGAGGGTCAGCTCGTCCCGTTTCACCAGGATTCGCACGGGCTTGTTCATGAACTTACGCGTGATTTCGAGGGCTTCAGGTGGCATCGCGGCCGAGAAAACGCCAACTTGGACTTTGGACGGAAGCAACCGGAAGATATCGTAGATCTGCAAACGAACGCGTGTTTAGATAAACTATAGAAAGAATTAGATACAATAAGGGGTGATTAGATATGCGCTCGATTAGCTGTTTCGGGCTCGGGCTTGAATTCTGGCTCGAGCTCGATACGAGCTTTTAATATGTGCTCGAGCTCGATTCGATAAATAGTTAGAGAATTCGAGCTCGGATCGAAAGCTCAATTATTTTTGTATTTTTTTTAAAAATTATAATTTTATATATATTTACGAATAAATAAATAAATATTATTATTTAAATAATACTCCCTCCGTCCCAATTATAATGTCCAGTTTTCCATTTCGGGCTATCCCAAACATAATGTCCAGTTTCCCTTTTTGGCAAATTATTACACAACTTTTTTGTAGGGCCCACACATTTACACATCTCTACTCACAACTAACAACTCTCCTTAAAAACCGTGCAAAAAGCAAAGTGGACATTATAATTGGGGCGGAGGGAGTATTATAATTTAATCGAGCCGAACTCGCGAGCTTTCGAGCCGAATAGTTTCAGGCTCGAATTCGGCTCGAAATATTATCGAGCTCGAGCCTAACCTATTCGAATAAAGCTCTGCTAGAATCAGATATAATAAGGCGTGCGTAAGAGATGTACCTGATCCTTGAACCCACGCGAGAGCATCTCATCGGCCTCATCCAGTATTTTTAATCGAAAAATACATAATCCTTTGGCAACAGGCCGTTCCAACAATTGTCGTCTCACTTTCCTTTTTTAATTGTTTCATAATTTGTCTAATTTTCAAAAAAATTAAATTATTACAAATAATTTATTTGAGAGTTTCATTACACACAACTAATAGCTCTTTTAGAATACCGTGCCCAAAAGAAATGATGGGACAAGAATTATAAGATGGAATGAGTATATTTTACTATATTATTTGTAATAAATTTATAATAATAATAATAATAATACTCCCTCCGTCTCCTTCATTTATCTAGTATTTCTTTTCGATTGTCTCGTCTCACTTGTCCAGTTTCTAAATAAGGAAATGAGTCTCATATCTTTACCAACTCAAATCAACTTTAAATAACACTTTTACCACATAAATCAATTCGAAACAAATAATATATATGGATTCCACACGTTTATTATATAAAATAAATCCGTCTAAATAACTACATTAAGTGGACAAATGAAATTGGAAAGAGAGAGTACTACTATTTTATATAGGAAATACACCAACTTTTTTTCAAATTTTCTTTTTGCACACGGATTTTCAATTTAGTCCATAAATACATCAACTCTTAATTTATTTCAAATTGCACACTTATCAAGAATCCGGCGAAATCAAAGCTGACGTGATATTTTTCGGTGTGACGTGGCTGCTGACATGTCTAGTGAGTCATAATCGATCTTATTTGATTTTTCAATAAATACACAAACTCTTCACAGTTTCCATTTTTGCACACAAATTTTAAATTTAATTTGTTTTGCACACAATCAAAACTTAGATTTTTTTTTAATTAATGTTTATTTCTAATAAAAAATTTATAATGAACGACCGAATTAAGTTGAACAAACCGATTAAAATAGGTTTTTTATATATTAAATATGCAATTAACCAAACCAAGCTTAACTATAATTCTCTTATTGAGTGCTCGTTTGAATTTTTGTAGTGATTTAATTTCCTTGTACTTGGTTCTCTCATTTTTCATTGCCCAATCACCACATCGATTTGAATTCAATTCTCAATTTTTTATTCTAAACCTCATTTTTTGTCCAAATAGTCATAAAAAGAATAAAGGAGATTCGATTCCCTCATGATTCTAAACCAAACAAATTAGAAAATAAGGATTGATTTCATTTCTTGAATCACGCAAATTCTCAATTTCTTCCATTTCATTTCATCGAAGAGACACGTTAGATTCAATGATCTTGTCATCTTTCCCTTGCCATGATCTCTTAATCATCATTAAAAGCCTATTTTAATCGGTTTGTTTGACTTAACTCAGTCATTCATTATAAAAGTCTTATTATGAATAAATAATAATTAAAAAAATAAGTTTCGATTGTGTGCAAAAATAAAATTAATTTAAACGTTCATGTGCAAAAAGAAAAATTGTAAATAGTTTGTATATTTATTGAAAAATTAAATAAGATCGATTATGTAAGCAGCCACTTAACACCGGAAAATGTCACGTCAGTTTTGATTTCATCGAATTTTTAATATATTTAGGGATTAAATTGAAAATTAGTGTACAAAAAGAAAATTCGAAAAAAATTGGTTTATTTAGAGAAAATACATTTTTGGGTTATGGGATAGCGACCAAGTTCCGAATCACACTAAAGACAATTTCTGCTATCTCACAAAGTATACTTTCATTCATCAGCCAGTACATTATTCCATTTCTGCGGTCAAAATTATTCACCTTTTCCCTCTCTCAGTCTATCACCGTTTAATTGGTAATCAGAACATCGAGAATTTGTTGATAATTCTGCTTCAGCACCGGCGACCGGATCTGATCATCTGTTTCCTGCGACTCTATTCGCCAATAGAAGGTATGAATTTCTATCTCCTGATGGACATGGCGTAAATGCTACTATTGTTTTCTAATTTGCCTCGACGTTCTTCTACTTTTTGGTGATCTTAGTGGGGGAGAAGGCTACACCTAGTGCATGTTGTAAATTTGTATATGCAAGGATATATAATATGCGCTCGTTTGATATGATTTTGAGTTCGAATTGATTGTTATCCTACTTTGCGATCAATTGGATTCTCGTGACTTCTGAGATTGGTTGAAGGAAGAAGAAGTCTAGCTGGAAATTATTTTCTGTTGTTGGTAAAAATGTGTGGATATTAGTGACTTGTCAATTGTGATCATTAACTTTAAGCAAAAAAAATCTTCTTTTGATTGTAGCTGCATAAGTTGACTTCAATTCACTAGTTCTGGTTTTAGGTAAGAAATTCTTGGGACTTCCTGTGTGAAATGAGCTTTATTCGACCGGAAATGAAGGCAGTAAAGAGAAAACTTGGAAAGTATGAGCTTGGAAGAACAATTGGAGAAGGAACTTTTGCAAAGGTTAAGTTCGCACAGAACATGGAAACGGGTGACAATGTGGCTATAAAAATCTTGGCCAAAAGTACAATTCTCAAACACAAAATGGTTGATCAGGTGTATGCTTTGTTCCTAGATGTTGTTACTTTGTTCCTAGATGTTGTTATTGTTACCAACTTTACTGTTACTGTTTTATGATTTTGTTTATTGGGGGAACATGGAAACCTTATAGTGACTCTAGATGTTTTAGTATTGTCTGAAATCATATGTCAGTAAGGTTTAAAGTTTAATGCTACAGTGAAGGAATTATCTGTACATACTCACTAATACATATTTTTCCATGAAAAAAAAATTCCACTGACATACTATATGATGTATATAGTAAACCTTATTTGTTTCATTCCTGAGAAGAACCTACTTAAATCTTCTGGGATGTGTAAAGAGATTTTCCCAAGCAAGAGATTTGAGAAATTATATGTAGGGTCTTTAGTTTTCTTGAACCAGAATCTCATTACTTTATTATCTTATATGCTGTTGCATTTGAAGCTACTTATCATTCTTTAATAAAATAAATGGGTGTCACTTTGTTGGTTTACAGATAAAACGAGAGATATCCATAATGAAGATTGTCAGACACCCTTGTATAGTCAGGCTGCATGAGGTATGCTTAAATTATTATGCATTTGGTCAAATGCATCAGTATCCTCTTTCTTAGAGTTCTTTATCTAGGATCCCTTGATTTGCTCATTGAACTTTCTTTTCCTATTATCTTCCTAGGTTTTAGCCAGTCAATCAAAGATATACATAGTTCTGGAGTTTGTGATTGGCGGAGAACTTTTTGATAAAATTGTAAGTACCTATGTGTTATTTTTGTAAAATCAATTTATATTTTGTTTTTCCTCAGTTATGATTAAATGAGCATTGAAACCATACATTGTATTTGCAAAATTAAAAATTATATATTTGATTGGTTATATTTGAAAAAGATATGTATGCTTGTGCTTGTGTTTTTAATTTGGTCCTACAAGATTGAGGAAGGTGTAGAGTGGGTATGTTTTGTGGTCACACATTTCTATGACTGTATCCATTTCTGTGCTTGGAGTGTTTCAACCGTGTGTAAGCTTTGAATGAAGTAATTTTATTGCTTCCATGCCTCTCACAATCCTTTTGATGTGGAATATTCAAGTGCCATTTTTATTGATTATATGAATGATTGATTGACTATCATGTCTTTTTGGATACTGAGAATGAATTTCCAACAATCTTTTATATATGGCTGAATATAATTAAATAAGTTATGCATGTGTGGCTCGTGTTTTTTATTTGTGTCATACAAGATTGGGGAAGGTATGGAGTCGATATGATTTGTGGTCAAATATTTCTATGCTGTGCCTGTTTCTATTCTCAGAGCCTTTCAGGCTTCAGCTGTATGGAAGCTATGACTGAAGTCACTTTATTGGTGTCATACCTCTGACAAACCTTGAATATGGAATGTTCAAGTGCCATTTTTTAATAAATTATATGGATAATTAACTGGCTGACATGTATTTCTGGATCATCAGGTTCACCATGGTAGGCTTTCTGAGAATGAATCGAGAAGATACTTTCAACAACTCATTGATGCAGTTTCACATTGCCATAGTAAGGGTGTGTATCACCGTGACTTAAAGGTGAGAGGCCGTCTTTAATGCTGATTTAGTTTTGGTATCCATTATCTCCTAATATAACTAATGCTGAACTATGTGAATAGCCTGAAAACCTGCTCCTTGATGCCCAAGGAAAGTTGAAGATTTCTGATTTTGGACTGAGTGCATTACCTCAAAAGGTAAGAACTAAGAACAATAACCATTTTAAATTAGATGATTCTGAAATGTGTTGCTGCCAGTTGTGTTAAGATTGGAATGTTACTGGAACCATGTCAGGGAGTTGATCTTCTTCATACAACTTGCGGGACTCCAAATTATATTGCTCCAGAGGTATGATTTGGATAGAACTCCTGGAATCCATTTTACTGCTTAACTTTTTGTATACTTATTATTGATCATTTTGATGTTGTTGTGAGTTTTTATGTCCAACTGTTGCAACCTTTTCTTCTTGTATAAGAATCTGAAAAGATATGCTGTTGAACATCTGTTGATTCTACAAGCAATAATCTATTATCCTGTCTGCTTAATTATAATCCTCTGAAATTTTCTATGGGTTTCACTGACGGATGTTATATTTAAGCTTTAGCTGATAAATCCTGGTTCGAGCAACTGTCCTTGAAGAGACCATGTTATCCATTTATGAATCTTTGTTATTGTCTCTGATTCTTCAGGTACTAAGGCACCGAGGTTATGATGGTGCTGCTGCTGATATTTGGTCATGTGGTGTGATTCTTTATGTTTTAATGGCGGGATATTTACCCTTTGAAGGGCCAGACCTTCCTTCCTTGTATAACAAGGTTAATTTATTCAACTACTTGTTAATGTTACTCATATTATATCTGAGCACGGGTCTGCATAATGGTCTGTACACTAATTTATTATCATGTAGAAAGTCTACATTTGTGAAAGCTTCTTGCATTTCTTATCCAGGATACTAGCTGATTCACGAAGGCGTGAAAGATTATGTTAATAATTTTTTCAGACACATAACTTTCCATGTCTTCCTTGGGCATTTATAAAGCTTATATTGTGGACTGTAAATTCGTTCCCATAACAAGAGCGGAAGTCTTTGGCTTCAAACATTAAAAAAAATGATATCATTATAAATACAGTTCCAAATTGAACAAAAAACTGCACAAACTAATAATCACTATCATGCCAGTGACGAAAATCTGACTTTAAATTTCATGCATTTACTTACTATACCTTAATTATTCGTCAGTTTGCTGTCATTTTATTAACATTTTCAAACTTTTTGTATAACCTCTGTTGTAAGTTGTCCTTATTAACATTTATATTCTTCTTTTACAGATTAATGCTGCAGAATTCTCGTGTCCATATTGGTTTTCACTGGGTGCAACATCATTGATACATAAGATCCTTGACCCAAATCCTGAAACGGTGACTACAGAAACCATATTAGGGTCAATTGTTCACAGTTCATGGCATCATACAACTTAACTATATTCAAGCATTGCATTGTTTTACTTTTCCTAGAAATCCAGTTGCAATACTAGTATCTGCCGTTTCATTTACTCTTGTGAAAGTTTTCAAATATCTTCTAAACATTCTATTGTCAATGCAGTGTTCTCATTAGTTCTTAGTGTTCTTAGAATGCTTATCTTTCCCTCCCCTGGAAATTTTCTGTAGTTCCAGTTTTGCCCATAATAAAGGGCTTTGACCCCTCTGAGTGTCCATTATTTGCAGCGGATTAAAATAGAAGGAATAAAGAGAGACCCATGGTTCCAAAAAAATTACGTCCCTGTCAGACCCAGAAAAGATGAAGTGGTGAACCTGGATGATGTCTGTGCTGTTTTTGATGACATTGAGGTTGGTTTACTTTGTCCTTTTGATTTAAATTTTGTGCTGTTTTGATGATGTTTTCCTTGAACTGTTAGTTTTTCTGTAAGCAAACAATTCAACTAAAGATTTTATGCATGTATTTGTGAATTATTTTGCTGTGTATAGTCCTGTGTTTTATGATACCCATTGATACCTATCATTGTTGCTTGTAAATAACGGAAACTTATGTTCTTGATCAAGCCATTATATCTTCAATCACTGTAACAATTTTATTACAGTTTTCAATCTTTGCAACTGCAGGACAAATATGTAAATGAGGAATCACAGAATGATGTCGGTGGACCTTTGATAATGAATGCATTTGAGATGATTACCCTTTCCCAAGGCTTGAACTTATCAGCTTTGTTTGACAGGCGACAGGTATAATTATGATATGAATTCTATACTATGAAGGCTCTGAATCTGCAGTTTCAGCCTATGCCTTTTTAGAAAACCAACTTTATTCTGTCATGCTATGAATTAGAATGGAGTGTAGTCTACACAAGACATCTTGCTGCCATGCACTAAAAACTCAAATATGAGAATTTCTGATGCTACTGCATGTTTATTCCTAACACCCAATGAACTGAAACGTGGCATGTACTTAACTAGGCTAGTATCTTCACCCCTCATTCTGTGTACTCTATTTACTTGTATGTCAGTGCACATAATATCGTAACTTCATCTCCTCCATTCTTGACATCTACCTCCACCCCCTCATTCTGTGTACTCTGATTGCTGCATTGGTTCATTAGGATTTCAAATTTTTGATGTGAGGTGTGACTGAATATTGTTGTATTTGTCTTATCTGCTAGTATTTTGGTTGTCTAAAATGTTCTCCTATGGGCATCTTTATACAAAGTATCTCCTTTTATTATCTAAAATGTGCCTTCGGTTTATGTGTTTATGCAGGACTACATCAGACGACAGACTCGTTTTGTTTCTCGACAACCGGCAAAAGTTATAATTTCAGCAATCGAGGCAGCTGCTGGCTCAATGGGACTCAAGGTTCACACAAGGAGCTACAAGGTATGTATCCCTTTAAACCATTGTGGTTGAATGTCGTTAACTAGATTCTGATTGTTATGTGCTGTCGCGAAAGAGATATTACTGAGATGAAGATGCCCATACATCCAATTCCATTCTTCTTTTTCTCTTTGGGTTATTGACTACGGTCTATTCTCAGTAGATTGTGCTTGGTATTTTGAAAGTTCTCGTAGAGAATGTGTTTGCTCACTATTATGGTGGTAGTATGAAGACAATTGTTACGATTACGTTAATAGGTTTTCACTTTATGGATTCAGCTGTGTTGCTTTTGAGTCAGTTTAGGTAGATACATCTTGGTCTGTGATTTTACCATTCCTCAGTAGTGGCTAATTACTTCCAAAAAATTCCATAATTCAACAGACAAGACTTGAGGGTGTATCTGCTAATGGAAGCAGTCAATTTGCTGTGGTGCTGGAGGTAAATCATAATCTTAACTTACGGTTGCTTGCCAAATGCTAATTATTTGTACTTGGTATCTGTTCCTCAAAGGTTTTTGAAGTCGCCCCATCTCTTTTTATGGTGGATGTCCGTAAGGCGGCTGGAGACACCTTGGAATACCACAAGGTAACTAACCTTGCTTTATCATTCTAAATCAAGCCCTGCTCAATACGGGTGGGGATCTTCTATCCCACTCTATGTCCCACTACATGTCCCACACAGGTTGACTCAACTAAGGGTTAGATGGAAACATGGAGTTAGGTTAAAAGGACACATGTCTTCATCTTAAGGGGTGAGACATGTAGTGGGACATAGAATGGGATAGAAGATCCCCATACCTTCTGATCTTTAAGAAGCTCATGTATGATCAACTGTTCACTATTTTGTCTCTTATTATCGGATCCAGTTTTACAAGAATTTGTGTGGAATGATTGATCATATCATTTGGAGACCAAAGGAAGGTATGGCAAGTCCTACTTTGCTTAGAACAATGACTTGCTGACCCAGTTCTGGGAGATGAAGCATATCTATCAGTCAGCAAAGCGACAAGACACGACACGACACTGACACGAAATCCTTTCTTGGTGAAGACTCCGGTTTCCTAGTAGCATGTGATGAGGATAAATCAGAATGAATGTTGTGATCTATGTTGGTATGAATATTCTTGTGTCTGGGACGATAAGGTTGGACATTAAATTGTGAGAATTGAGATAAATTATGTTGTAAGTGGATGTAGAGTCAATAAAGGAGGACAGAGTTTGCAGTAGATTGATTGGTAAGGAGAAAAATCTCTAATTATTCTGATATGAACTTGTGAAGTGTTTGCAAACTTCAAATGGCATCTAACCCTTCAGACAAGTGCAATTTTTCCCTATGATTTTAAAAGGCACCCCGAGACTCTTACTAGTTTATAAAGAGGTGCAATTTACCTCCTTATGGTTTCACGCATATGCAAATTCCTCCTGAGATTTCACGTAGGTGCACTGAGCCCCCATGCGTTTTGCAGGGAGGTGCAATCCACCTCTTCCATTCAAACGTGATAAAAATACATGAATCGAGCTCCCTTATGGTTTAATTGATTTAATCTTAATATTTATGATATCATCTTTATATACTCCCTCCCTCCTATAGAAAGTGTCTCATTTCTATGGGGGTACGAAGATTAAAAAAAATGGGATTGTGTGATGTATATTGTTTGATTTTTTGACTTGCTAATTTTGGTCCATATATTGTTTGCCTTTTTAATAAATAAGACACTTTTTATGGGACAACTCGAAAAGAAAAACAAAATATTTTCTATAGACGGAGGATGTATTTATATGTTTAGGGGTGTTTTAGTAATTATAAGTCAAAAAATGTATTAAGTACATCTAGGGGGCAGTATGCAACAAAATAAAACCACAAGGAAGTTTACTATACCTTTTTAAATCATAATGAGAAAAATTCACCTAGCTCGAAGTAAATAGATGTAATTTTAACGTATTGAATTCTAAGTTGATATAAAAGTATTCTGTTTGCTGAATTATTGAGAAAATATAGATAAGTTATCTACAAAATTAACCGATAAAAGAGATTATTCTCTTAACAATTTAGGATGACCTAAGACTACTCTCATTCCGATTTTTTAAATAAAATATTCATTACTCCCTCTTTTTGCATTTCCGACTCACCTAACGTATTTTCTTCTTATTATTTTTAACTAATTATTGTTTCATATATTATAAATTTTATTAAATTTAAAATAATAGTATAAAATTCATGATAATAATTAAAATATCATGCAATTAAAAAGTTGAATTTGATCCCTATTTGTTCACACACAGCCCTTACCCAAAAGCCCTTCTGTCTCAAAGAGGCGAATATATGAATAGCTCATAGCTGGTCTCTTCTCCTCAACAACGCAAAAAAAACCTCACAGCTGATGAATTGTTACGTCGTTCAGTACTTGCATTTGCTACATCTAGTGGACAAAAAGTCACAAAATAACTAGGAAGATTTAATTTTTATAAATTTGAGGTGTGAATATGAAACTTTGGGAGGACCAAATGATAAATTTTAGAAAATATTTATAATGCCGATGACTTATATTTAATTTTCGATATAACAACATGCAGACTTGTTTTGAACTAGGGATGTCCATATTTTGCATGCGGAGTGAAAAGTTGGTCATCTGATTGGTATTCGTATCATTTCAAAAATATGTATTTTTATTATCATTCATGCATAAAAACTTAAAAACAACTTTAAAAAATTGCAATTTATATCTGCTAAGTGTTGAGAGAACTTTAGATATAATCTTAATAATTATATTATTATGTTATCATGGAAATGTCTTTTTTATGTTTTCCTTATCAAATATGGCTATTTTATAATAAATGTGTATTGATATATTCCTGCAAAATAATAGTAATTCTTTTCTTTTTGCTAAAAGTTTATCTGTTATAGTGTAGTATGCATGAATTGAATGTCTCTATAATCAAATTTTTCAATTAGTAGTAAATATTAATTTATTTGAACACTACATTTAAAGACAAACGTATTGCACTTTAAAGATAAATATACTGCACTTTACGTACAGCACTTAAAGACAAATATACTGCACTTTAAGTACTGCACTTTAAAATGCGATATATTTGTCTTTAAAGTACAGTACATTTATTTTTAAAATACAGTATTCACACGTTCACACGATAACAGACTGTTCACATTTGAACCTCCTATATATATATATATATATATATATATATTCTGATTCACAATCATAGACTATCAAAAGTAATTGAGCAGCAAGTCGTCCGAATCAATTGCATGTAAACTGCTTAATGTATATATACATACACACAGAGATACATAGAGAGAGAGAGACAGGGAAAATTGCACACATTCACACGTATAGAGGGAGAGAATATGTCTGAATGAAGTGAATTTTGTTCATATTTGACTTATACATGGTAACAGTCAACATGCATGGCTAGAATATGCCAACAAAAATGGCTACATCTTTCTCTTTCTCATTGGAGGAGGCTGCAAAGGGCAAATTTTTGCTGAAGCATCAAAATATGGGAAGTGATGATAAATGAGGTGGTGAATTGAGAGAGATGAAGGATGGAAGTTGGAGAAAATTACCAAGTGGGCTAAACCCGATGCCTTCAGGAGGTTGAACCTGGATCACTGATCACACCCAGGAAGTCATCTTTTATGGTGCCGATGCAGAACTGCAAACAAACACAAAGCACAAATGTATGCTATTCAACTTCTGATACGGCGTTTGGGACCATTAAGAATAAAACACGACACGTTGAACAGAAGTAAGAAGTACGCTCTGGCATGCTGCCAATACGTAAGCAGAGGACGGACATACAATTTCTGTAGCATCAACTCGAGTTCCAATAATCTTCAGCCTAACTTCACTCTCTTTCTGTATTTTGACCTGTCAATGATGAAATAAAAACCGATTGGCTTACTGATTATTCTGATAAATAAATGATCAACTAACATGTTCGTGTGACGAGAAAGAGGGAAGGGGCACATACAGATCCATCAGAAGTAGTGTAATTTGGGATATCACCAGGTTGGAACTCCATATCGTCGGGTATCAACTACAGATGAGAAATAAGAATTTCAAATTAAATGCGGGAAAAAGTAGATTCCTTCATGTTGCGCTTGGATTCAAGGATAGTTGTGTGGATGATTGGGGCAAAGAATAGGAGTGACAGACTTCAATCTCATTGCAAAAATAACTCATCCAAAAAACGTTCATCCGGATTTGCCACATGGATTTTAACCTGCCTCTAAACCCTTCAGTTCATAATACAACCTCAGATCATACCTTTTGATGACCAATACCAAGATTACGGAATGCATGTAAAAGGAAAACTTTCCAAGAAAAGATAGTTGAACATATCCAGGCTAAATATTAAAATAATGTAGATATTAATAGCATAAACATATGATTACTAGCCCAGCGGAAACCTCTAGTCGTCGACAGATGTTCTTATGAATGTGAAGTAGTTAAGAAACACAAAAAACCTTAATTAAAAGATTATGAATTTTATTATTGGGGAAGAGAATGAAACGAGATAGAATAACTTGTCCAAAAGAAATGAAATCCCCCAAGAAGACTTTGAGAGTCTTCGATCTGAATATATCTGATCTCCAAATTATGCTCAGTCTTGTTGTTTCATCTGAACATACTTATATCTAATTATCAATCAAGCCCATTATCAAAACTCTGTTTCATATATGCTTTCCTCTTTTAAGTTCTGACTCAATCGCCTTCATTCTTGCTTTCTTTCTTTCTTTGGGGGCATTTATGTCTTGTTCAAGTGTGGCAGGTCAATCAATAGATGGAGTTAAGAGATGTCAAAATACGAAGAAAAATAAATAAATTCTGGAGAGAATGAAATGAAATCGAATAGTGATTTCCCCAACAACATGGAATATGTTGTACCCAAAGGGAAGATGCCCCCAATCAGACTGACAGTATTGTGCCAAACTGTAAACTGAACTGTCAAGCTCTTGACTTATTGCTGCTGCTCATTAGCTGAGATACTATCTAATCAAAGCCCTCGAATCCCCACCCCGCACCACAACCCGACCAAGCCTTTTTTTATCAATTATATTGATAAATCATACATGAAATCTTTTTAGGGTGTCTTGTAGAAGAAAGGGTAATAATTTCTAACAGAATGAGCACACAAGATCCGAGGAGGAAATCAATAAATAAAAGAGAAAAAGAACTTGCAATTTTAGTTTAGAAGCACACAGTACAATGACAAAAACAAATGAGAACTACACATTTTCGTCTTAATTTATGAAGAGAAAAATCCTTTTAGAGGTTGAGTTTTAAGGCAAGTAAAACAAGATGATCAGCATCAAAGGCATGAAAATCAAATGATTGCTCAAAAGAAGCCACATACTTCTTTGTTGCGTTGACAGGCAAAACCAACACCTCGTGTATTGACACATACTTTTAGTGAATATTCACAACTCTAAACAATCACACGGTGGCTTATCATTTTATGTTCAATTAAGGAATCTCCAAGAAGAACAAGCTAGCTAAACTAAGTGTTTATCAAGATTAAGATCAAGGTTAGACAATTCTTGACAAAAGCTAACATAATAATTGCAACTTCACAATGGAATCACCCAGTAAAGTTTTAAGTTTTAACAAAGAAGCTACACCATAAACTGCCAGATGAAGCTCCTTAGAAGCTGGATTTAGTTGGAAGAATATCCCTTCTATCCAAAACTAGATGTTGATAACCTAGAGGTGGATTTTGAGTGCTTAAAGGTACTCAAACTTTGATTGCTCCATGTATGAAATTTCACTTTTTCATAACGAAATGTTGAAATTGGTAAGAGGGAGTACGCATTGTGATAGTGGACTAAGGTAAACAGGGGAATGCAGAATGAGATGAACACAATTACATCAGACATACTGTTAAATTGCACTAAAACTATAAATCTTGCCTCTGTTCTATAATGGCAATAACTAGACAAGATATTATAATCCTAAGGTAAGAGAAGAAAAGGTGAAGTAAGAAGTACATAAACACCTAGACAAAACAACTTACATGATTGGACACAAAGATCTGGACAGGACCTGCCTCAGCAAAAAAACCCATCTGCAAAGATTCAGAGCACAACATATGCAAAAGAAGAAATGCATAAACACAAAGCACAAAATCAAGATATAACAAGAATCATGATGATCACCTTGTTAACCATTGTAACAACAGCTTCCAGAATCTCCCCCTTAAAAGGCCGAAATACGACACAGTGGTACTTAATGGGAAAAGTAACAAATCCAGTCCCATCACGAATCAACCCTTTCCCTACATTATCAATCCCAGTTATTGCCACAACGAACCCATGGTGACCGCTGTATCAACAGAAATAGCAATTATAATAGATACAAACAAAGAGGGTCAGAAATAGCAATTATAATAGATACAAACAAAGAGGGTGAACCTTGAAAAAAACTTAACACAATTCAATAACCTGCAAGTGCCTTCAACGTCTTTCATGAGCTTGGTCACAAGCTTATCCCGGAGATCACGGCCGAAGTGACGAGGGTGCAGTTGCATGTTTCTCTCCAATAACATGTGGAAAAACATCTCTTTTCTCCACTTGTTGATAAATTGGATTCCTCAGGTTTATTACTGAAATTCAAAATTTTGCAGTGATCAAAGATTATAAGTTTCACAGTGCCAATATCCTGGTACACGACGAATATACATACGGCTCTACCATTTGAATGGTAATTACATCTCAAAAAAAAGAAAGAAAGAAACTAGTATAGTTATTACCTTAAGGTTTAGAGCAATAGAGATGGGGTTATGGCGAGTGGATTAGTTAGTAGGAAAGATGAATCTACTTGCGGCCCCTGTTGCTTCGACGGTCCAGATTTCTGGGACTTGCTAGTTAGGTATTTAACCAGGGGCGACTGGTGAGAGAGAAGAGAGGTGTGAAATGTAATTAATACTCATATTTATCAAAATAATACAAGTAAAGTTGTGTAATGATCTGAAAAAGTAATTTTCCTACTATCTTTCTATTTGTAATATATAAGATATTTATATGAAATAAAAATCATTTCTGATTTCGACTAAATATTATAAAAAAGTTAACAAATTTTATTATCATATAAAAATAAAAAACAGATTGCAAACACACAAGAAAACAAGGCAATATAATATCAAACCTCTCAAATAATTGTCCCCCTTAGCTATTAAAATGAGTGATAAGCCTTGTAAGCTATTTGGTTATATGCAAGTTGCCCCTCTGTTAATTGTGGGTTAAAGGCTTAAAGATAACAGAAAATAGCATTTCAATTCTGTTCGCCATCTTAATCCAGTATACAATATGTAAGTTTGTTTTGGAACTCCCACAATCAAAAACTCATTCTATTATATTTATATGATGTTTATGCGGTTTTGCAAGGACTAGGGGGGAGAGGCATTAAGACAGTTTCGAATGGAATAAGATGTTGAAAATTTGCAATTGAAGAATGAATATGTGATTCAGTCAGCAAAAGACAGTTTGAGAGGTTTGGTGATGAATGTTGAACACATAACCGAGGGTCACTGCTCTACTTAATAGCTAAGAGGGATAATAAACTTGGGGGTTTTAACACACAATTCCTTCATTTCTTCTCTGTAACAACAGAAAACATTCCAACAGATTCCTTTCACCCAAAAAGAATCATACAGCACACCAAACAATGTGATCAGATCAGAGAAAAAGATGAAAACTAGTGGAGTTGAAAAAATAAACCTAACACCCAAAACGAATCCCATTAGACCATCTCCAAAGCTACACAAAAAATGGGGAATCCCCTATTTTTTTTAACTGTTTCTTCCCCTGCTCAAAACCCTCCCATATTATATGGGAGGCCAGATTTTTCCCATACATTTGGGCTCCCCTATCCCTTTTTTAAGAAAATTTAATGTGAAAAAAGTTACAAAATTGGCACAATTCAGTTTTCTGTTACAAAACTGTGAAATCAAAACACAAAATCAAGAGCTTGGTAAAACATGAAATCGAGATCTACACACCAAATACAAAATTGATCTCATGAAAATACTTACCCCACCGGAGATTCCAGCGATCTTCACCGGAATTGAAGAACCGAGATTGTTCCGTGGCCCCAATCTCGCGACTTGGGGTTGGCGAATCAGCTTTTCTGTCTCGTGTTTTCGTCTCGCTGCAGTAGTCTCAACTTCGATCGGTATTGCTTGGGTTTGTGTGTGTGTTGGAGTGTTTGAGTGTAGAGGTTGCTATGATGTACACGATTAAGAGCTTGATGAGAGACGAGCGAGAGAGGGAGAGCTTGATGAGAGACGAGCGAGAGAGGGAGAGCTTGATGAGAGATGAGAGAGAGCGAGAGGGGTGAGACGGCGGATGAGAGAGCCAGAGAGGTGAGTGGAGGGTATTTATATGTAGGTTTATGATTAATAATGGTTTTTAAATTAGAATAAATTAATTACTAATTAATTTTGTTTAGAATAAATCTAGATAATTAATATAATATTAATTGAAATTAATTTTGTTTAGAATAAATTTAGATAATTTTGTTCAATATCTCTTTTTGCTTTTTAAATTGAAATAAAGGGACAAGATTTAATGCAATCAAAGGTCAAGATCTCTTTTTTACTTTTTGAATTGAAATAAAGAGACAAGATTTAATGCATATGGATTGTGCTTTTAGTGATTGAAACCACTATATATTAAAGTTCTTTAACTAATCTTTCATCACAACGTTCCATCACAAACATTTCAAAAATTATAAACTTTTATTGCTAACTTAATTATATAATTAAATTACAATTAAAAATATTATATCATTAAGTTATAATTAATAATATTATATAATTGTATTTTAATTTAATTTATAAGAGTATAAAAAGAGAATATTATGAAATATTCCTTTTTACGGGAAAATATAAGGAATTAGCATTAGAGACGAAATACTGTTTCCGCACTAAAATTGGGATACGGAAACCTTAATATAGGGGAATGCATTGGAGTCTGGAGATGCTCTTAGCAAGATTTACTCATATTTGGACTCCAATAACCAAACAGAAAAGGAACAAAGAGAAGAAATCCAAATAAACCAACCAACCAGGCCTATCACATTAAAGATAAAAATGATAAGTATTCGAACGAACCAAACAAGACCAAAGCCTAAAAATCCAAAATAAAATAAAATTGAAAAGTAGGAGAAGAATAACATAAGAGATCGAACCTTGGAATCGAATGGTAGATGAAGATTATTGTGAGACTGATTGAAAACTGCATAATAACTCCCCGGATCGGCGCCGTGGAATTTGAGCAGGGGAGAGATATTCGTTTTGTTTGTTTGCAAACAAGGCTGCTATCAAACTCTCACCTTTTATACTGGGTTGCTGCTAAGGCACAATTTATACTACTCCCTTAGTCCCATAGAAAATGTCTTTTTTTATATGGTACGGAGATTAAGAAATTTGTATTGTATAGAGTGTATTGTTTGACTTTTAGATTGTTAATTTTGGTCCACACATTATTTATTACTCCCTCCATCCCATTGGAAGCGTCTTGTTTTCAATGGGCACGGATGTTAAGAAAATGATAATGTGTGGTGTATATTGTTTGACTTTTGGATAGTTAAATCTTGTCCACATATTCTTGCCTTTTTTAGAAACAAGACGCTTCCAATGGGACGCCCAAAATGGAAAACAAGACGCTTCCAATGGGACGGAGGGAGTATTTTCTAAAAATACAACACTTTCTATATGACAACCCAAAATTTTATATGACGGAGGGAGTATCAATTATATTTCCACAATTAAAAAAAATAGATTTCGTGTAGGATTATGTGACAAAAATTATCGATTTAAATAAAACTATAATATTTCTTTCACATCTATATATCATTATTATTAAAGAATTAAATTTTATTTAACAAAAAAATACTCTCTCCGTCCCATTATTTATGTCCTATTGAGACTGGACACGGAAATTAAGATAGTGAGTATGAAAAGCAATTGTTTAAAGTCGAAAACAATTGACTATCAAAGTCTAGTTTACGTGTGTCAGACGTTGTAGTCAACTATCAAAGTCTTTATTCTTTATAACGTCATATTTACTCTTAAAAGCAATTGTTTAAAGTCGAAAACAATTACTATCAAAGTCTAGTTTACGTGTGTCAGACGTAATGTCTAGTTTACGTGTGTCAGACATTGTAGTAACTATCAAAGTCGTTATTCTTTATAACATCATATTTACTCTCAAAAGCAATTGTTTAAAGAACTTTAGGGATCAATTAATACATAATGTCTAGTTTACATGTGTCACACGTTGTAGTCAACTATCAAAGTCGTTATTCTGTAATAATATCATGTTTACTCTTAAAAGCAATTGTTTAAAGAACTTTAGGGATCAATTAATCCATAATGTATAATTTACATGTGTGACACATTCTAATCAACTATCAAAGTTGTTATTCTTTCTTCTACTTGTTTTCTTTATTTTTATTTTATTTTATAATTTAGTCAATATAAAATTATTAATTATGATATGACATGTTTTTCTTGGATGTTAGAGAAGTATGAGGGAAGCAAATTGATTTAAGCAAATATGATGATGGGTCCAAGACTTGTGGACTCAATTCACATTGCAATTCATTATGTATGTAAATAACCCAAATAATGCAACTCAATTATTGCTGGACTTATCTGTCTTGGAAATTAGTTAAGTAATATGGTGATGTCAATGGATGAAGCATTTCACTTAAGTTTGATAAATCCAATCGAACAAAATAAACAAGAGATGGACTAGTGTGCACCATGTTGCATGCAACATGATTCAATTTACTTCAGTGTGATTGACACTTTCGTTCGTTGTAATTGACACTTTTTTCATAAACAAAATATACTTTTTTTCGAAACAAATCGCATTTTTTTCATAGTCAATAAATGATATAAATGACACTTTATTCAAATATAAATGACACATTTGTTTGTTAAGATTGACACTTTGGATAAATAACAAATGATACATTTAGTCATTACAAATGACACGCCTACCTTACCAAAAAAATTGGAAAAAAATAAAAAACTTGTTTGTTACGATTGACACTTTTGTTTGTTACGATTGACACTTTCGTATGCAAAGAGTGACACGCCCGTCCTTAAAATAAAAGGCAAAAAAAATTAAAATTAAAAAAAAATTATTTGTTGCGATTGACACTTTTGTTTGTTACGATTGACATTTCCATATGCAAAGAGTGACACGTCCGTCCTTAAAATAAAGAGGAAAAAAATATTTTAAAAAAAATAAAAAAAGGAATAATGATATCATGCTGACGTCAGCGGGTCAAACACGGGTCAAAGCGGATCAAAAATTGGGTAATTGAATTATGTTGCATGTGCACACAAGTTTTTGCCACTAGATCATTCACTGAAAGTTTTAATACTTCTAAAAAATTTAAGATCGTAAGTTGCGTAGGAATCTCACTTGTTAGTTGATTCCGAGACATGTCTAATGATTCTAGTGCTCTCACATCGCCAAGCAAGGATGGTATATGACCAGTGAGACTATTAATTAACAAATTCAAGTACTTTAATTCATTAAGCCTTCCAATAAAATTCGAAATACTCCCAGAAATCTTATTGTTGGAGATGTCAATAGCTATGAAGACTGTCAAGATTCTCACGAGTGACAACTGCGAGCCTTTCAAAACAAATTCCATTGATTCCTCGTAGTTTGTGAACCAATTTATTTCTAATGTCATATTTTCCTTGGCATTAATCATAACTGGGAAGTTCGTCAAATATCTATCTGGCAAAGTGTCAGTATTTCCTTATTTGATGTAGGACATAAATAATAAAACAATTAAAAAAATAAGTGAGACATTAATAATGGAACGGAGGGAGTATATAGAATTTAAGTACGATTAGGTGACAACTATGTTATACCATAAATTTTATGTTTGGCCCTGTTTCAAATAAAATTATTGTGTCGTTTTGATAGCAATTTAGTTTCTTTTGTCGTTTTACCCTTTTGTTGGAAGTTATGTTCGTGATCGAGATGAGACAGTGAAATTTTTCGGACAACAGATCTTATTTAAAATAAAATTGCAATTCATCTCATTAATTTCATTTATATTTATTTAGAAAATAGAATTTAAAAAAACAGAAAATGGTACTTTATGATTTTCAATAATGCCCTTGTGATTTAGGGTTAATAGAGAAAAAGATCCTCCTTTTCATTTTGCTCTCCATCTTCTTTGATTCTATCAGCCAGTTAAACAAAGCGGACTCAGCTCGACTTTCTTGAAATTACTCAACAAAAAAGATCATAGATTTAGATCTCCATTAATTTTGTTCTCGTTTCGCCGCTCTCGAGCCGGGGTTAAGGTGACTATTCTTTCAATTCCACGTTTTTCGTGCATTATCAGATTGAAGTTTTGTTATGTGGTCTGATTTAGATCTTAAAACGCGAATCCTTACATTTACCGGTTGCTTTTTGGTTTTTAGCCGATTGTTTAGTCAGAATTTGGTTGTTTAGATTCAATTTGAACTGGATTGTTTTAAACTCTGAAATTTAGATGATTCTTGCGAGAATATTGAATTAGGGTTTTATACGATTCTACCTTAATACAATTTAGTATTTATATTCAAGATTTAGCAGTGTGAGAACATTTTGTGAATTGGTATATGATAACTTCAATCTCTTCCTAAACATTATAATCTGTTGGCCTAGTAAGAAGTATGTCAATTTCATGTCTTAATTTCACTGTATTTATGTTCTGTGGCTTTATTTTCTTAATGAAAGCATTAAATTCTGTTAGAGTTGATGAATTACTTTCGTATTGATCGACGATGTGAGCATTTACGAGCTGCTTCGGTAGTATCCGTGGCTCATTTTTCCAAGTAGGAGGGATTGTGCTCATTTGAGAACCTTATTGCTAAACATATATGATGAACTTCTTAACATTATAATCTGCTCGCCTTGTAAGGAATATGTCGATTTCATGTGTTGAGTTCGCTGCATTTTATGTTTTCTAGCTGTATTTCTTAATTTTAAAGCATTAAATCCCGTATGTTGATGAATTCGTTTCATTTGAGAACCTTATTGCTATAATGAATAGAGATGTTAATGATGATTTGAATGGTTTGTTATGGCTTCTCTAGAAATATGATGTGTATTTTTCGTATAAATTTCGAATTAGATTGTTTGAGAATGGCTGAAGACAATGCTGCTCCTACCGAGAACATTCTCTCCGGCGAGAATAGCGAACTTTCTGAAAACGAAAGAGAAGCATCAATTGACGCATTAGCAAGAAAGGTTCAAGAATCCCTCTCACTTTCCAAGAAGCACAAATTTTGGGAGACCCAACCCGTCGGCCAGTTCAAGGATCTCGGAGACACAAGCTTACCTGAAGGCCCAATCGAACAGCCAACCCCACTGTCCGAAGTCAAGCAAGAACCGTATAATCTTCCAGCTCCGTACGAGTGGGTTACATGTGACATCGATTCTGAGGAGGTTTGTAGTGAAGTGTACACTCTATTGACCAATAACTACGTGGAGGATGACGAGAACATGTTCAGATTCAACTACTCGAAGGAGTTTCTCCGGTGGGCGCTCCGCCCTCCCGGCTATTTCCGGAGCTGGCACATTGGAGTGAGAGTCAAGACTTCGAAGAAATTGGTGGCGTTTATCACCGGGATCCCTGCAAGAATCCGTGTCCGTGATACTGTCGTTCTCTTGGCTGAGGTGAATTTCCTCTGCGTTCATAAAAAACTCCGATCAAAAAGGCTTGCTCCGGTCATGATCAAGGAAGTTACTAGAAGGGTCCATTTGGAGAACATTTGGCAAGCGGCTTATACTGCTGGAGTCGTCCTTCCCACGCCGATAACGACTTGCCAGTACTGGCATAGATCTTTAAACCCAAAGAAGCTTATCGATGTTGGGTTTTCGAGACTGGGTGCAAGAATGACGATGAGCCGGACAATCAAGCTGTACAAGCTACCGGAGCAAACCGTAACCCCGGGCTTCCGGAAGATGGAGCCACACGACGTTCCTGCAGTGACCCGTCTGCTTCGGAACTACTTGAAGCAATTCGCTGTCGCACCGGACTTTGATGAGAACGACGTGGAGCACTGGCTTCTTCCCAAGGAAAACGTCGTCGACAGTTATCTGGTCGAAAGCCCGGAAAGCCGAGAGTTAACCGATTTCTGCAGTTTCTACACTCTCCCATCTTCCATACTCGGCAACCAGAACCATTCGACTCTGAAGGCGGCGTATTCGTATTACAATGTGTCCACCAAGACTCCGTTGCTCCAGCTGATGAACGATGCTCTTATCGTTGCCAAGAAGAAGGATTTCGACGTGTTTAACGCGTTGGATGTTATGCAGAATGAGGGTTTCTTGAAGGAGCTGAAATTTGGACCAGGAGATGGGAAGCTTCATTACTATCTCTACAACTATAGGCTGAATCATGTGCTGAAATCATCTGAGCTTGGCCTTGTTCTGTTATGAGATTTCTTTTTTTTCTTTTTTTTTTGTATTAGTGATGTTTTTATCTGTTCTTGGAAGAAACTGTCTTTCTGCTGCTGTCTTTACTTGGTTTGGAACTGAAAGAATTAGATGAATTTTGTAACTGGAAATTTCTGTTGAGTTTCATCTATCTTGCTTTGTGTCAGAGTCTTGGCTGATGTTCTTGATTCTGGCTGGTTCCTTATGCTTTACTGGTTGTACCATTGGGGGCTTTACTCATCTGCATGTTAGCTAATTTTATTGGTCCTCAACCTTTTTGGGAAACATTCAAATTGGTCTTCGCATTTCAATTAATCTCTATTAACCTAAATAGTTGCATTCGGTCAGGCACATTAGTCATTCCGTCCTCTTCCTCTTCTCTATTTGCTGACTTGGAGCACATGTGGCATTAACACCGTTAAGAAAAGATCCGCTTATAACGAGTAAACAGTCATATTGGTTTGCTCTTCTCTCTGCTAACTTGGAGCACATGTGGCATTAGCACAATTAGGAAACACATGCGTACATTCGTTTATAACGAATAAACAGTCATTGATCTACTGACTTGGAGCACATGTGGCATTAACACCGTTAGGAAAACATCCGTTTTTAACGAGTAAACAATCATATTGGTCTGGTGCACATGTGTCATTAACACCATTAGAAAACATCCGTTTATAACGAGTAAACAATCGTATTGATCCTCCACTTTTTCGAGAATATTCAAATTGGTCTTCATATTCAATTCATCCATATTAACCTAAAAAAGTTGCATTTCGTCAGGTACATTAGTCATTCCGTCCTCTTCTTCTCTCTCTACTGATTTGGCGCACATGTAGCATTAACAATTTAATTTTATAACTCATTTCAAGAATTGTTTATTTACATATTTGGTAGAAGGGGTTCGGGATTCGCATAAAATTTGGATTTTGTCACCTGATTTTCGGAGAAGGACACGATAATGAGAATGAGACTGAGGGTTGGAGAAAAGAAGCAGGGAAAAAAATAGTGTTTGTATTATTTGGAATAAATCAAGCAGAAAGCCCGATAAATTATGTAACAAATCTTTCAATAGTGAACATGCTAAAACAAAGATGACAACAGTACTCAAGAATTTTATATTCAAAGATTCGACTCATATCGAGTCTTTAAGCAATTAATCATAATCATCAAAACAAGTATCACATGACCCAAAAATAATACACAAGATAAGCTCATCAGAGTTCTTAATAAAAGTATTCGAACTTAAGCGGAAGCAATATATAATATAGATATACAACAAAAATCCTCTCCTCAGCTTCGCCTGTCACCAGCCGCCGCTCAACCTAAAATCATTTGAAAAGTATTTAGGCTGAGCACTAATGTACTTAGTGGATGAAGCAGTTCATAAACATTTTTATAAACAGTTTATCCATGCATAAACCGTATAACTTTGAAGGTTTAGAAACAAAAGTCACTCACAGTCATACTACTTTTATTTCCTTGCGTGTGCACTATCATGTTCTACTGTTACTCTTACTCTATACCTCCTTACTCTTGGACTTTGGGCTACAACCCAGTGAGTCCCATAAATATCTAATCTCGGGTCTTGACCCAGAGATCATAACCGTTATGACTTAAAGCCGAAGCCCATAGGTCATCTCCAACTTGTTAGCACACAATGACGATCAACCCATTGCACCACTAACAAAGGTGTACATAATTTTCACTAGCGTGTTAGGCCAATCGAGAATCTCAATCGATTGAATTCAGAGCATTAAACAAGTAGAACACACAAAAATATTTTCATGGATAAACATAACATTTCATAGAGCTTAATAACTCAAAATAGTTTTGGAAAGTAAAACCCACGTCGAAGCTGCAATAATATTAATTTATTGTAAAACCGAATGCTATTTCTCTTCTTCAATAAAGCCTTAAAGAAAACTCTATGCTTAATTGTAATACCAAAACTTAAGCTAATATAATATAAGATTTAATTTGAATTTGAAAACCAACACCGCTACTTCCCACTTTAATTCTAACCCATCCGACCATCAGTTTATGGAAACAAGATTATGGTTGGAATATATGCTATTTAGATTATAACGCTTTTCAACTGACTCTTTGATCCGGCACCGATTTGATGCTCGAATCTCGACCCGAACCTACATCGAAAACTATGCGTGCAATTCTGCCACATGGATTTCAAAGGCTCATAACTTTTGAGTTTGAGCTCCAACTTACAATTCGAGGATAGTATTGTAAGCCAACGACCAGAACTTTCCAACGTTATATAACATGATAGGGTTTGGACAAAATAATAGCTCAGAAATTGAGTAGAAACATTCAAAGGAAAATTGAGTTTCATCAACAAACCCACAACTTGTAGGACTTATATCTTTCACCTCCGAACTCAGTTTTACAAGCCGAATGTGTTTCTAGAAAGCTAATAGTGAGAGGTTTCCAACGATATATCATACAGTGGGATTTGATTAACAGAAACGAGTAGAAACAGGGCTGAAAGCCGCTGACATGTTTCAGCGAAAACATAAAACACAACCCGCTACCCCAACTTTTAGGACCCATAACTTTCGGGTACGATTTCCAATTTACAAACCAAAAGTGGCATTGGAAAGACAACGAAAAGAGCTTTCCGATGATATATAATATGTAGCAGAATTTTGATTCAAAGTTGCTGATGTACTCACGGGAAAACAAAACCCGCAACCGTCTACTACTACCTCAACTTTCGGGAGCCATAACTTTCAAGTTTGAACTCAGAATTACGAATATGAGGTGGCGTTGGAAAGCCAGAAATGATATATTTCCAACGGTATCTAACATGATAGATTTTGAATGATCAATTTGTTCATTAAATGAACTCAAAACTATTGATCCGTACAAACTACAAACAGGGTAACAAACGAAAACCACAACTCAACCGTGGCGGCAAGCAACGAGCTGTTGCAGCCTCTGCCTCTGTATCTCCAGAGGTTATTTTCCCCATATAATACAACCTGTGTTTTGAAACCCGGCCCGGCCGGTTCAACCGGTTTAATCCGGACCCGATCAAAAATCCGGGGCGGGTTACATATTGGCTCGTTTTGGCTATCGACCCGGTGCGACCCGGCCGGTTCGGCCGGTTGAACCGGTACCCGTGAACCGGGTCAACCTGGTTCGAATGTAAAAAAAAAAAAATTGAAAAAAATAGGTTTGCAAATCGGTTCGATTTCAAAAATCCAAAATCGATTGGTTTTTCGGTTGACCGATAACCGAAATGCTTAATAAATTTAAACTGCATTTATGTTAATGTTGGTAGACTAATTATTACCAACTGTTGACAGATTGTTAAAACAGGGAGGGAGGAATTTATAGGTTAATTTTCTGTTTGGTTTTCTTCTCTATTCGATGTGGGATGATTTCTCCTTCTTTTTCATTAACTTTTTTCCATCTAACTACTTACACTCATCCCACATCGGTTGGGAGTTGTAAATATAATATATATTTGTTTTATATATTTGTAAGTCATTTTTAATATTTATTAGTATTATTAAAATACCTATGTATTTATATAATTTAATCATATATTTATGACGTCACACCAGGTCAACCCAACCGGTTCAACCGGTAAAAATTATTTTTCCGGGTCAATGACCGGGCCGGTTTTAAGAACACAGAATACAACCATGAAGCAACTCAACTACCAGCCAACACAAAACTATAACCAACGTTCGAAAATATATTAAGAGAATCACCACAGTTTGTCTCTACAACTTAGAAACTGAACTACAAGGAAGGGAAACAAAGAAAAGAGAGAAAACATTTGATTACCTGCACTTCTTCTCGAATTGATTAAGGCTACACAGAGAGAGAGAGAGAGTTTATGGAGAGAGTTCAAGACGAAAGAATGAGAATTGAAGACGAGAGTACATGTGGAATGAGGGTGGGAGCATATACGTTATCATAATCTCTTCTGTCTTGATCTATTTGCTATTTTTAGTAATGTCCACCTTTTCTTTTTATCTTACCTAAGAATCTTAATGCTGAAGACATCTTAATATATACTCCCTCCGTCGCATGATTCTTGTAACAAAACTTTTCGGCACCGTATTTTAGGAGGCGATGGGAGCATATACATTATCATAATCTCTTCTTTCTTGATCTATTTGCTATTTTTAGTAATGTCCACCTTTTCTTTTTCTCTTACCTAAGAATCTTAATGCTGAAGACATCTTAATATATACTCCCTCCGTCCCATGATTCTTATAACAAAACTTTTCGGCACCGTATTTTAGGAGAGTTGTTGATTGTGAGTAGAGATGTGGGGCCCTCAAATAAAGTGTTTGTAATGATTTTCTATTTTAGGAAATATTACAAGAATGGTGGGACGTCCCGAAAAGGAAAATGTTACAAAAATTGTGGAATTGAGGGAGTATTATAGAAGTTCACTAATTTATGGTGTGAATGAATACTCTCTTCCTAAGGTATTAAAAAGATAAGTTCCTTAGTCATTAATCTACTCTTGCAGACTTGGTTAGTCACCTTCTCATGCTTTTAAATATCGGTATAATCTACTCTTGCAGACTGCAATGTCAAAAGTATATGTGCAAGAATAGCCAAACCACAACAACTAATTGCAAAAATAGTCAAATTGTATCATAAATGCAATAATAGTCAAAAATACATTTTCACCCCTAAAAACATGTCTAGCTACTAGTATTATATATATCATGTAATTATTACTAATGTTTATCATTAAATCATTTACGTAATGTTATAAATAAATTAAGATATTTATAACATTTACGTAATGTTATAAATAAATCCTTAAATTAAGATAATCACGTTATTTATGAGGTTTGAAAAATTATATGTGCAGATTTATCAAAAGTGATGTCATATAGGGGTATAATGGACTCAGTGACTATTTTTGTTATTACTCCTATACAATGACTATTTTTGCAATTACAACATTAGTTTTGACTACTTTTGACATCGCAGTCTATCATATAAAGATAGTACTAGTTTAACTATTTATATAAGTTTACATATTTGTTCTTCTAAATAATAAAAATACTCCACTTTGTACAAATACATATGCATATATAAAATTTAGAATCACTAATTCCTCTCTTCCTTTGAAACGTTATAAACAACAGGAGGGTCAAAGTTTCTTAAATTTTATTATGGATTCATCTCATTTATTTATTGCAGAAATACGGAATATTATAGATTTTTGTCCAAAATTCACAAATACGGAATGTATGTACTCGAATTTAAATTCGATTTTAAGTTGTGAACCAAAATGTCGACAAAATATAGAAAAATAAACAAAATTCTCTTTCATAAACTCAACTTGAATTAGAAAAAGGAGCTGAGAATGGTATAATATACAGTTAAACCTCGATAAAGTAATAATCTTATGACCGAGAAAAAATATTCATTTAACGAGGTTATTATTTTATCGAATATTATTTTAGTGCATTGATCCATATTAGGATCGAAATAAATTATTATTTTTACGAAATTATTACTTTATCGAATATTATTTTATTGAGGTTCAAGTGTAGGAGCCCTATGTTACACACACAAACACACAGTCGGAAGGGGAGAATTTACGAACTCACAACCGAAACTGCAGCGCACCCATACCACCAACCACAGAGTACCCTTTTCGACGGTTGAAAAGCCAATCCCCCAAAGTGCCATAAATCAACCATCCGAAAGATTGGATCTTGATTCGGCGAAGAGCTAGCGTATTCCGCCATGATGTACTCCGTTCGAATTGCTCATCACGCTAAAAAGGTTTTTAATTTCGCCGTTCATCGATTTTCCGGGGGCATCGGTGCATTTGTTTTAGGGTTCTATTTGTTGTTCTGCGTTCGTGTTTTTGTGATTGAATCATTGAATCGCTTAATTTTGGCTGGGAAATTGCATCTATTTGTGTATTTTGTGGGGGAGGAATACAGAATGTGGAGTTCAATCTCAGATTAACGCGATGTCTATTTGGGATCTCGATTAGGGTTGCTGGAATTATGTTTTATTTTGTTTAGAATTTTCGCAGCACTATCAGATGCTTAAGATTTTGTTAGCTGTTGAATCAGAGGGAGATTTGTTGTTGTTGTTTGGTGTTAATCTTGATAAATGATTTGTTAATTAGTTAGCATTTGCTAGAAGAAGCTTAGCATCCCTCTTAAATGCTTGGTTTAGTGTGGTTTGCTGCTGGAGGTTTTCTTGCTAGTGGTTGAAATTGGCTTGGTTTATGCAACAATTTTTTGTGGAGTTTTGCAGGCATGCCATTTTCATGCCAAATTTAGTGTTTGCGATCCAAAATCATTGAAGTTGTTTGCATTTTAGATGGAACTGGCCCGTTGGTGGTGTTTGTAGACTCTTGTTTGGCTTCCTGCTGCATTAGAAATTCAAGAACTTCTCTATAATCATTGCTTTTGTGAGGGCTGTGTCGGAACTTCTGTTACGTTTCTTAAAATATTGATATGTTGATTTCCTTCTGTAAATTTATCTTACTCAACTTCCAGGACTAATTGTTTGTTTACTTCAATGAACTGAAAAAATGAGTGTATTTAAGTATTTAGACTACGATTAGTTATTTCCGTGACATAACCATGCGACATGCTTACAGCTCAGACAAAGCCCTAATCTATTACGAGGTCGGGCAATCTATGTACACTCTTTTGCAAATGATGCTGGGACGAAAGTTGTCAAACCAGATGGTAAGTCATGATTACATGCTCTTCTCTTGGCAAGATTGGTGTTTGCTACCAAATTTGATATTTCTTTTTGTGTGCTTATACTTTTAGATTTTACATAATCAATGTAGTGTTGATTTTTGTATAGATATTTCAAGACACTCCAGGATAGGTTCTTTCGGCTCCAATCATGTATCCGTCAACAGAATGATGGTAATTGGCACTTGAGCTTCATAGTGTTTATGTGCATTTGAATTCGTATTTTGTGAAGATTCTGATAATTTGAAGTAATGTAAATCTGGCTACTGTAAAATAGAGCCATGGAAATGCTTTCTGGACAGCAAGGAGTCATGCACCCGCAATCGGCATGCAATACAACAGGTTCTCTAAATCTTTCAACCATATACGGTTTCTTATAAAAAGACTTTTTCTAACTGACCTGTTTGATATGCCAGCCAATCTGAAAGAGGGGTTAGAAATTTTTCGTCAGGTTCAGGTTAGTTGGTTGCACTTCGGTTATATTTTATTTAGTGTGAACTTAGTACTTCAAGAGATGTTTCTTGTATAATGTTGGAGGAAGGTTAGGAGTTAAATAACTTGATCACCATGCTTGTGAATTGTTCATATTTCACTATATCCATCTGACTTGTTTACGCAAAGTTTTATTAGTAATATCCAACATAATAAATTGATATTTTTCTTTTGTTTTCCAGCAAGTGGGGTGAATGTTTTTATGTTTTATTAGGCCTCTTTCTCTATAACCTTGGTCCTTGGTTGATGAGTTAAATCTACTGCTAAACATGTTGCTATCTTCCAGATCTTCCGCCACATCAAGAGATTGGAATGCCTTCTCTCTCACCTACAATGACAGAGGTATGCATCATTCTGATAATCATAACGTTTTTTGGCATCTTCAACTACCACACTAAGTGTTCTTTGTTTTTGTGTAATGTAGGGTAATATTGCAAGGTGGTTGAAGAAAGAGGGTGATAAAGTTGCTCCCGGAGAAGTGCTTTGTGAAGTGGAAACCGTAAGTTCTATTGAGTCTCTATTTACTCAACTTTATGTAACATAATACAAATATACCATAATTGTTTGTGCATCAAGGACAAAGCAACAGTCGAAATGGAATGCATGGAAGAGGGATATCTTGCAAAGATAGTGCGCGGAGATGGATCTAGTGGGATTCAAGTTGGTGAGGTATGTGTCTGTATACGTATTTCTTCCGTATTTCTTTATTGATCTTTCTTAACACGTTTAGAGTAAAGAAAACACAAGAATCAAAGTCGTTTGCTTGTTTTATTTACGGCTTATAAGATGACCTAGTATATGGTGCATTTACCTTTACATATTTTCAATCGCTTTCCTAATTACTTATTTGACTAGATAATTGCCATAACCGTTGAAGAAGAGGGCGATGCTGCTAAATTCAAGGACTATACTTCATCATCAGATGCTGCACCCGCACCCCAACCTAGCGAACCGTCTGCTCCAACTCCACCAAAGGAAGAAGTTTCTGCCGCTCCAGCGGAACCAAAAGCTTCCAAGCCTAGTATGCCTTCTTCATCTGGGGATCGTATTTTTGCCAGTCCGCTTGCCAGAAAACTTTCGGAAGATCATAATGTAAATTAATAATCTATTATGAAACTTATCCGACTGTTTTTCCTCGGATACTAGGTTTTTCATCTCTCGAGGTTGTGTGGTAATGCAGGTATCTCTTTCGAGCATCAAAGGAACTGGGCCCGAAGGACGAATTGTGAAAGCAGATATTGAAGATTATCTCGGTAGTTCTTTCATTCTCTTTGTTGCTGTGTGGTCTTCATTTAGATTAGATCTCCTAGTTTACCAATTTACGTATTTGGAAATGGAGTTGATTTTTTGAAGCCATATTCTAAATCTGTTTTACATCCTCCTCCTTGCAGCTTCACGTGGTAAGGAAGGATCACAAGCTCCTAAGGGTGCTACAGCAGCAGTTGCTGGATTAGATTACACTGACATACCACATACGCAAATTAGAAAGGTAATATTTTCACAGCATTCACCTATTTTACAAGTGTTGTTTAGTTCGTTCATCATCACATTTCTCGCATATTATACTTTGCTTATGAAATATCACATTTCTCGCACATTTCTCTCTCTCTCTCTCTCTCTCTGATTGTCTATTACTCCCTCCGTCCCATTTGAAATGACTCTTTTTCCTTTTCGGAATGTCCCATTTGAAATGATGACCCCTTTCCAAAAAAGGCAAAAAAATTACAACATTCTCTCATATTTTATCATTTCTATCTCCTACTTTATCATCCACTCTTTCACTATCTCACTCATCTTCTCTCTTACTTTATCATCTACTTTATTTTCTTAATTCCCGTGCCGGAAAGCAAAAGGGCCAATATAAATTGGACGGAGGGAGTACTATGTACTGTTGGGGTTGGGCCACTGGTTTGCAAGTACCTTACACGTTCAAGAAAATCCATTTGCTGAACTAATGTAACGTCTCAGTTGTTATGAACGGTACTTATTAGTTACCTTCATATACACCATCTGTATGGCGTATTACATACGCAAAAGTTCTAGAAAAAAATTTAATCAGATAAATAAGACTTTTAATATTATATATAGTGATACATAATAGCTAACATATGCAATGTTTGTACAGGTGACAGCAGCGCGGTTATTACAGTCAAAACAAACAATTCCGCACTATTACCTGACTGTAGATACATGGGTTGACAAGCTAATGGAGTGAGTATGCTCTGTACAAGCAAATTGCAATTGTGTCCATCAAAGCCACCTTTCCTATTTGTATTAATCTCTATCTTCTCTTCAGATTGCGCTCCCAATTAAACTCATTGCAAGAAGCTACAGGTGGGAAAAGGATTTCCGTTAACGATCTTGTTATCAAGGTACAATAGAATTATGCAAAGCACGATCTTGGTAATGATTTTGTTAGATAGATTTTCTCACCTGCAACTTCTTAAAAACTATTCAACTGCAGGCCGCGGCATTGGCCCTTAGGAAAGTTCCTCAGTGCAACAGTTCATGGACCAACGATTATATTCGCCAGTAAGTGTACTCGAAAAGGAAAGTTGTAGGTCACTTCAAACATGTTTCTTACTTGCAAACCTTCTTCTATACGTATAGGTTTAACAATGTGAACATCAATGTGGCCGTGCAAACAGATAATGGGCTATACGTACCAGTAATTAGGGTAAGTCATCTTAGGATTTATAGTAGAAGCTAATGATTTGATAATCGTGCCACTCAACTCTATTCCCTAAAACTTGCAGGATGCTGATAAGAAAGGTCTATCAAGCATCTCTGAGGAAGTTAAGCGTGTAGCTCAAAAGGCCAAGGAGAACAGTTTGAAGCCAGAGGATTATGAGGTGAAAACATAAAGTTTATTTACGGTTCTATAAGAGTCAATTTCCTTATATCAAGCTTTAACATATATTCCATTTGCAGGGTGGAACATTCACAGTATCAAACCTAGGCGGGCCTTTCGGCATCAAGCAGTTTTGTGCCATTATCAATCCACCCCAAGCTGGCATTCTAGCAGTTGGCTCCGGTAACGTGAAAACTCTTATCTATTACTCCCTCCGTCCAAAATACATATGCCTACTTTCCTTTTTCGTTTGTCCCAAATTTATATGCCTATTATCAATTGTTTGTTGCCTAATTAAATGTTTCACTAATTTTAATAGATCTAATAATATGATAATATAGAAATTGACTATTTTATCCAACTTTTATAATAGCAAACACTATTATGTAATTAACTTTTTAGTAATTAACTTTAATTTACTCGAATTATCATTAAATTTTTTCCTTAATCTTTGTGAAAAAGCAAATGGACATATAAAATAGGGATGGATGGAGTATCACAATGCAGCAGGTTTCAATAGTTAGCTTAAAAGCTTATATATTTTTTTTTCTCTGTCTGAGCAGCTGAGAGAAGGGTGATACCCGGTGCTGGCCCGGACCAATATAAGTTTGCTTCGTTCATGTCCGTGACACTGAGCTGTGATCACCGTGTCATCGATGGTGAGTTGCTTATTACACACAGTTCTAATATTGGATAACAGTTGATCCCATGATGTGTAATGACTGAATGATAATGTCTATATAGGTGCTATTGGAGCAGAATGGCTGAAGGCCTTCAAAGGTTACATTGAGAATCCAGAGTCAATGTTGCTTTGAAGCAGTAAATGATTCTCTCTCCACCAACTCTTTCTTTCAAAACTCTGTTTTGGCTAGATGAGGTTTATGCCATCTCTCTGTTTTTCTGATTCACCAAGAACCAATTTTTATTAGGGTTTAACATGTTTTGGAATAATGGGTCTTGCAAAATTTGATGAACCAATTTTTTGCTATTGTAGAGTGTAAAGTCTCCCCTACCATGAGATAATTTATTTGCCATGGGTTTTTCTACCTTCCTATACATATGTGAAGGAAATAAAAATGGGATGCAATTACTTCTTGTCCAATTGTTTCACTATTTCTCAGATATGTGCTGCCAATTTTGGGTTTAGTCTTGACTTCCATGTTTCATGTTACTCCCTTCGTCCCATAATTCTTATCCATTTTTTTTCGGCACCGTAATTTAGGAAAGTTGTTGGTTGTGTGTAAATATATGGGATCTATTAATAAAAGGTGTGTAATAATTTACTATTTTAAGAAATAATGCGAGAATTTTTGGACAACTAAAAATGAAAAATGGGACAACAATTACATGACAGAAAGAGTATTAAGTTTCTCAAATGAAAAGGAAAGATAATGGCGCAAGTAAACGAATCAAATCAAATAAAACAGTATTCTATTCAGTATTTGATTCGATCGTTATTTATTTTCAAATTATTCGATTCAATTTGAATATTCAATTCGTTTTTTATTGAATATCTTATAAACAATATTATTCAAATATTTGGTTCGAATTCGATACGTATTTAATACTATTCTATTCAATTCAAAACTATTCGATTCAAAATTAATATTTTTAAGAAACAAATTTATAATAAATTTTATAAAACATATTTAATATATAAATATTTTTATAATATTTATATTAATCGAATATTTTTGAATATCGAATCAAATATCATAATTTTATATTCGTATTTGAATACTTATCGAATCAAATCGAATATTTACATTCAAACTCGAATATCAAAAATTCGAATACGAATATCAACATTCGAATACGAATACTGAATCGAATAAAAAATATTTGATTCATTTACAACCCTAGACGCAAGGCCGCACAGTACAACTTATATCTCTCTCCATATGCGGATCATTGAAAAGCATATATCAAGCATATACTATTGTTCGAACCGGATCTCATAACAAATTAGTCTTTACTTTGTAATCAAGCACAAGTGAGAAGGAAGGCATAAATCATTTTTTTGTCCAACAAAATACAAGTAATCATTTGATCATTGGAAGAAACACACCTAATAGAATGAACAACATTCTCATTGCTTGTTGGATATAGAACGGATGTTGAACTAACAAAAGAAATGACCATAGATAGAGGATAGCAAAAACATTATTAACTTAAATCACAACACTAACAGGAATTGAACACTAGATCAACTACTACGCACAGAAATGAGAATACCAACTACACTACATGTTGTGAGTAGATAGAGTATAGTAGACGAAGTTGATGAAGAAAAGCTCCACTAGCACATGATAATGGAATTGGTCTAAAGCTCCACGGGTGGCAAAGAAATGCACATTAACATGAAGTCATAACAATGAGGCATTGCAATCAGCTAGATCAAGTGCAAATAAAACTTGACTAGAACATCTTTAAATTAAGATGGATAGGCACCAATTGGTGTATAAAATTCAGTTCAGATTTCAAAAAATAAGCGAGATGTCATGGGATTATAAGGAATACCAACACTGATCAAGACTATTTACATCACTTCACAGATAATCACCCCATTCTCCCATCCTCAAATAGAGCATATACCCGAAAGTGTATAACGATGTGGAGTCACATTATCGAAGTTAACCTACTGTGAAGAACACGAACAATACACAAAGAAAGACAATCAAAATCTTGCACAATGCAGATAATTGGCTCAAAGAAAATAGGGTAGAACTCATCCACTATCCAAATAACTAAGCCCACATAAACAGTAGAAACAAAAGTAACTGCAGAAATAGATTTACTATCCAAGCATTCCATCTGCAAACATACAATATGATAAGCATAAGAAGTACACAAACTTCATTCGAAAATGAGATATCAAGAAATACCAGAAGCCAATGTTTTCCTGGTCTTTATTCAGGAACCTATTTATCTTCCCACAAGACTAAGTTGATTACAATCCAACTGAGTAGAAATATTGATAGTCATTGACTACTAGTATTATCTAGTACCAATGAAAATTCATGCCTCATTTATGCCAAAGACTCAATTCTCAGCGCCACAATTATCAAAATTGCACCCTTAAACCACAAATCAATTGATTAGAGCATCATCAAAAGGCCAACCAAATCAAATTCCAAGATATCAAAAAGCAAGAATAGAAAGTGAAGAGAAGAAAATAGACCACCGCTCAAAACGGAACATGCCGTTTCAACACTTGCTTCCCAGTAACCACAGCCCCTACAAGCACGCCGCCCAGCGCCCCGGCCAGCGCCGCCGACCTCGGACCCGACGCCGCCTTGAAAAGCGCTCCGGTTCCCAGCCCTGCCACCACGCTGTTGATCACATCATCGGTGTCTCTCGCCGCGACCATGCCGCTCTCGAGCCCGGCGTACATCAGCCCGATCACGCCGCACCGATTGCCGATCTGCCGCCCGGCGTGGCCCGATCCGTTGAGGATCCGGTTGATTTTCAGCTTCAGAGTATCGGTCGGCTCAATAGCCTTCACCGCGGATACGAAACCCTTGGCGGCGCCACCGGTGGCGCCGGCGAGGTAGCCGATTCCGGTGTAGTAGGTGAGATTCTCCCCCCACGATCGGCGCTGCGCGATTGACTCCTCCTGAAAGAGGAACTCCGGCTGCGTGGGGAGGTGGTATAGGGTTTGCTGGGGGAGGTGCAAATCTTGGTAGGGATTGTAAAGTCGGCGATTTGAGGTGGTTTCGTCGTTGAGGTTGTGATTCGAGGAGTGAGGCGGTGGGTACGCCATGGAGGGGAGAGAGAGAGTTCCAGAGAGAGGAAAGCTAGGTCAAATAATGAAGCAGAGAATGGAGAGGAGGGGTATAAATTGAACTGGACCGGACCGGTTCGGAATTGCTGAATTCTCTGTCACCGCGAGCACAATACGACATCGTATCGGTCAGAGTATACTAAAAGCACACGTGGCAATTTTATGGCTTCTTTCAATTACTTGCATTGGGGGCTATTGCTGTTAGGTCCTCGCTTTATTTTTTATTTCACATTAGCACCCTTTACTTTTCAACGCAGCCAATTTCTGCTGCTTCAGCTTCAAGCCAACCAGGAAATTAAAATTACTAATTCCAGGACCGGGAAATAAAATTACTAATTTCAGGCACAACATGTAAAATTGCAAATTCGAGGCACTATTCTTGCAATAATATTTCCAAGTCCAAGAACTAAATGCAAATTACTATTTTCAGGCTCAGAAATGAAAATTACTAAATCAAGGTCCCAGAAATGCGAATTAATTAAAGTAGTATTATACTAATATACCCATCTACACTATATCAAATACAAAATTATCCAACTTTATAAAAACTATCCACTATATACCCAAATTTACTAAAATACCCCCACTTTTTCACTTCTCTCACCTAAAAGTGTCAGGTCATGATCGGACCATGATCGGTCGTGTCCGATCGATCAGACATGACCGATCAGTCGGATCGGCACAAACAAATCGTTGCCGACCATGCATCGGCACAAATTTTTTATGTGCCTATCCATCGGCACAAACAAATTGATATAGTGTATTCGGCACAAACTTTTAAGTAGTATTTTTTTTTTGTGATCGGCACTATGATCAGCACCGTCGACCGACCATGCTCGGTCATGTCCGACCGATCGGACCGTGATCGGGCCCTTTGTTCACCGTGATCGGACCATCCCATAGTAGGAGTATTTTCGTCTTCTTGGGTATATAGTATAGTTAAATATAAGAAATGTGTATAAATGTGTTTGTCTTTTCCCAAATGGGCATTTCGCCGCCGGACTCTTAATTAAATGGGACCATAAAATGATAAAATAGCCTAAACAGCTGGGCTTGGAAATAGTGATTGGACTGGGCCTGAAAAAAGCAAGTCATAGATCAGCTGTCCCACTTATGGTGTCCCAACCATATCCCAAAAACAGAAAGACGCCGTTTCACCTTTTTTTTATTTTATTTAATTTATTTATTTTTAATATGTCTTAAAACGACATCGTTTTGTTTCTGGGACATGGTTGGGACACCATAAGTGGGACAGTTGATCTGAAGCCCTAACATTCAACTATAAATTCATTTTTACTGTTACAAATATCAAATTAATTCAATAATCTCTTTTAATTTCTCTTGGGTCTGGAATTAGTATTTATAATTTCCCAGGCCTAGAATTTGTAATTTCAATTTCGAGTTTCTCGATTAATCATCGGCGTTGGTAGCATTTTTCCGGCAAATTCGGCGTCGGTTAACGGAGAGGCGGTTCCCATTTTACCGAAACCGACCCGAATTCTACACTTAATTCTCAGGCAAAAAAAAAAAAAATGAACGAATTATCGTTGTTGACTCAACCATATCAGCCTCAAAATCATTTAGAAATTTGTTTGAACGAATCACTAACAAAATGATTAAAAAGGTAGTGGCTCTACATATGATTATCGACAATAAAAACCAGCGACGTGCGAAATTACTCTTCTGCCCCTCCTACCTCTCTCAACCTCTGCAACTCCGGCAGTATCTCCGAGTCCAGATCCGGCCGGTCCCTCCTCCTCAGCTCACAGCACCTCAACGCCATCTTCGCCATCGCCAGAGCCTCCTCCACCGGCCAATCCGCCACCGTCCGATCAAGAACACCCGCAAACTCCCCGCTCTCGATCGCCGTCTCCACCTGGTGCGTCAGCCCCATCGCCGGCTTCGCCGTCAGGATCTGCAGCAGCACGATCCCCAGCGAGTAAATGTCCGATTTTGTCCCCAGCATCCCGGTCTGCTGATACTCCGGATCGATGTAGCAGAAAGTTCCGGCGGCGGCGGTCATGCAGCACTGGGTGATGCTGTCGGCGACGGCCTGTGGGACCAGCCTCGAGAGGCCGACGTCGGCGATCTTGCTGACGAGGTTGCGGTCTAGGAGGATGTTGGCCGGCTTGAGGTCTCGGTGGACGAGGGGCTCGGGGCGGGTGCGGTGGAGGAAGTTGAGGGCGGTGGCGATCTCGACGGCGATGCGGAAGCGGGCCCGCCACGAGAGCGGGGCGGAGCCGTCGAGGCGGTTGAGGCGGTCCTCGAGGCTGCCGTTGGACATGTACTCGTAGACGAGGCAGCCATACTCCGGGCAGGCGCCGAGGAGGATCACCATGTTCGGGTGCCGCATGCGGCTCAGCACGTCGACCTGCGACCAAGAAAAAGTAGACGTGTTCATTTGAAATTACGTTAACTTAGTTATCGTGCAGAAAATGCCGTGTATGTTGAACAATATTGTTGTACGGAATCTATTCTAGTGTGAAATGTCTAAAATATCCTTGTAATTGCTAATATTAAAATGTGAGTAAGGGCCTCAATTTTGATTTGTTGGTAAGAAAAGTCAAAATTAGGGCAAAGAATAACTAAATGACTCCGTCCCATTATGGGATATAAATAGGAAGTATTTTCTAATGTGAAATGTCTAAAATGAACTTACAATGGCCAACATTAAAAATGTGAAAGAAAGAAAAATAACCCTCGCTTTTGATTTGTTGGCTAGGAAAAGTCAAAATTAGGGCAAAGAGTAACTAAATTGGATTCTTAACTAAATATACGAAACAAACAAACGGAGAAACTAAAAAAAAGAGGTTATAATATTAAAGGACAGTATCGTCATTTTATTGACAAAGGAACGGGTTAAAGGATTCAGAACGCTCGGTATAATAAGGATTTTGTGCATCATTATTCAAGAAAATGGAGTTTTTACGTAACCGATTGACACATGCATGATAGTCGACGTAATTTCATATAAAAAAAGGTATTTTAAGCCTTTTTCGCGCTCGTGGAATCGTAAATCATGTTTAAGAATGAGAATAAGGAACATTACCTCTCTTTGGAACTGCTTTTCACCTTGCGACATGTCCGGTCTAAGCACCTTAATAGCAACCGGCGTGTGGTCAAGAGTGGCATGAAAGACCGGTCCGTACCCACCTTCACCGATCTTCTCCGTACCGGCAAAGAAGTTCGTAGCGTGTTGAATCTCTTCCATCGTATACCTCCGGTACTGCGTCTCGGTATTTGCTAGCGCATTGATCGCCTTCTCCTTCTCCTCCGCCTCCGCTTTGAACTTCATCTCCGCGCTCCTCCTCTTATCCGACTCCAGCTCCGCCATGCGCTGCGCGGCTTGTGCGAGCTCCATTGCGGTCTTGCACTTCATCTTCTCCCTCTCCACCATCGCCATTGTAGTCTCGGTCGAGTCTTTATCCTCCTGTTACAACAGTCGTGAGATTGTAACGAGATATATAGACATGGGCGGATATAGGGTTCACGTTGGGGCCCACCGCACTGCCTAAATTTATACTCCTTTGCCTTCTCCCCAAATTGCATATTCGCAACTAAAAGTTATAAATTCAAGATTTCGGACCCTCGAATTCTTAGATACATGTCTACACTCATGAGGTTGTAACGAGATACATTAACAAGGACAAATACAGGGTTCGCAGGGCGGGCTCTAGGGGTAAAGCCGGTGAAGCCACCGCTTTAGGCCCCCGGCCGAGAGCAAGGCCCCGTCGAGCATGTGTCTTGAGGGTTAAGGCCTTATATTCTTATATATACTTTTGTTTCTCATAAAAAAGTATTATTGAAAGGTCTAGTTAAGTGGTAGAACACTATTTTTTGCTTCTCAGAGGTCTTCGGGTGACTTAATAAAAATCATTAGTATTCTTCCACTAAAACAAAACAACTCATTGTACTTTTTATGTAACAAAATATATTTTAATGTTGCGGTTTAGGCTCCCGAAAACTTTGAGCCGACTCTGAGGGTTCGTGTTGCCTCTGATTTGCCCCTCGAAATTGCATATTCACATTCCTAAAGATATAAATTAAAAGAAATTCCTAAATTATAAATCCTAGACCAAAATCTAGTTACCCAAGTGCAATATAAGTTATGTAACTTCTCTTGCACATAATATTTTTTGACACAATTCATACTACCATGCATGCTTGTTTCCTCTCTACGCCCAAAAAGAACATAAATCACACAATATGTTAAAAACATTGGATTTTTGAATATGTAATAAGATTTCGATTTGTACTTGGATGTTCAGGTTCGTTGTAATCGCTTTCGCTTCTGATTTAAGGTACGATCGAACCCGATTAGTTAACGTTATAATTACTCAAACTCTAATTGTAACTTAATACATACCTTTTCTTCTTGACAAACCATATTGTACATCATTGTGAGTCTCTTCATCTCTTGTTTCAATCTCTTCAACTCATCCTCCACATCCTGCAAAACACACCTCTTTCAACACTCACTACAAAAAAAAACTATCTTTACTACAAAAAAACTGTCTTTTACCGACAAAATTTCTGTCGCTAAACATGAAGTACAAAATTGGGCCGTCGTTATAAGCTTGTTGGTAAATTTTCACCGACGGGTTTTACAAAGAGAGTACTCTCTTGGTAATAAAATCAAGAAAGCATCTAAAACTTACAGCCGGTTGGGAGGAGGTGGAGCTCCTCGACGCGAACGACATCTGCGAATGATGATCAAGATTCTCGTACGACACGTCCGAACGGAAGCTATGATCACTCGATTCGGAGATGGAGTACGACACGCTATCCTTTGTCCGGACTTGAAGATTGTGGCTCTTCATGGTCTGCAGCATTGCCGGGATATCGCTTCCGCTCGCGGCAGAGAAGTTGGCGGAGTTGTAGGAGCTGCCCACGCCGATGGACTCGTAGCTGGTGGCCGCTGAACCAGATCCCCTCTGGAGATAGCCGGTGCCGGCGGTTGAGTGCTGGGGTGAAGGAATCTTGCGGAAAGGTGAAGAATTGTTTTTGGCGGCTTCTGGATAACCTAGGTCGGAGCCGTCCGAGGTTGTACTCTTCCAGCTCTCTTGTCTGTGATTGGACAAGGAAGATTTAAGAGACCCAATAAGTCAATTTTCAAGAAAGATTATTTATATCTAACTAGCATCATAAGGTACGGCAAGAAATCACGCAAATAATGAGGAAACTCACTCTTGTAAGTCGTGTCTATTCTTGATTTTTAGTGTTTTTTTTTGAAGAGATTAAGATTTCCCCCTCGGGATTGTTAATTTTGACCCCCTTAATTATCTCAAAATTGTAAATATTGCTCCTTATTCATATTCTTAGACCCGCCCTTTTCGTCGTTATCTAGCAACGGATACCGAAAAATTATTGTCGGATTAATAATCGTGAAATTTAAATACCAACAGAATGCTATAGCAATGGGCTATTACCGTCATTAATTAATTATGAAATTTTCAAGTAATTACTAATAGATTAGTGACGGAATGCTGGCATGTTTAATGATAGAGAATTCCATCACTAATTATGATTTTTTTTAAAATTATCGACAGATTAGCGACATAATCTTTAGTACTATGAATGGAAGTTCACTTACGGGCGGAATTTTCCGTGCATGCTATCTTGGGAGGAGGAGCTAGTGGCGCTGCCGGGGGTACCGGAATCGGTGGAAGACTTGACCTTCTGAACTTTTCCCTTGGATACGGAATAGACGTTGCAGAAGTCGGGTGCGAATTTCACGAGAGAAGTAGGAACGTCTGCATTCTTGAAAGCCCTAGCTATGGCGCCTCGGCTCGCGGCTCCTACGACGAGGTTCGTGATGTGGGCCCGGGTTACGTACTCCGATAGCGCGCTCGCAATGTCGAGGCCTTGCAAAACCACCTCCTTTACGCGAATCTGGAGTCATGAAAGAATAGAGAAGTTCATAAGAAAGAGAAGAATTTTATTTTTATTTTTATTTTTTTAGTTATTACAACATTATGGGAAGGATTTGAATTCTAGGGTTACCCCTTTTCGAGCGCAAAAACCGCGGAATGGGAGGAATAACTGCTGTGCTTCAGCTGGAGTAGGCTCTCTGCCTTCTCTAGGAATATCATCTGCAGAAGTAAAAGAAATAATGAAGGCAATTGGGTGAAATTATTACAAGAATGAGTCATAAATTATTGCATGGCATGCATGTTGTAATAATATTGTAATGAAGATCGATCGAAAAATAAATAAATAATGGAAGTAATTTGGTGCACAAATGGGTTGGTTCTTATGAAGCAATAAATATAAAAATTCTTGATTATGAGTTAATTTGCATATTACTTAGAAAAAATATAGTAAATTAACAAACAAATATTAGAAAATTAATTTAAGATCATCAAGAAAGCATACACGAATCATGTTGGACTTGAACGTGCATGAGGAGAATCCGATTATCCTTCAGCCTCAATTTCTCGAGGGCCCATTTCACGGCGGCTTGGCTGTTCTTGTCTTTGTCGATCGCCACCGCCGTCGAGATCCGCCCGTCTTCAAATGAATTTGCCATTTTAAGGATCCGTATGAAATACGTTTAATTTGTACGATGTTTCTGCACGGCGGAGGAGCGGTGGCGCTGCACAGCGGGGTGGTTGCTGGTTCTGCGCTACCGCGGCTGCTCAGCCCATGCAAGTCGGCGAGCCCCACCGCCGGAGAAATTTACAGTTATTGTCGAAACTTCAAGAAATTATTTTTGTGTTTTTATAATAATTAATAACTAAATTTGGGTGTATTTTGCTCCATTAGAAAATTCTGGCATCCCTTGAAACACTGGATAGTCATATCATTTAATCTTAAATTGGAAAATATTAAATTTGAATTAAATTATGTAATTAACCAATTAAAAGCTCAAAGTTAGAGAGGTATAAATTTTAGATCGCGCAATTGGTTTTGACTTTTGACATGAATAAAAAATTAATCTAATTATAAAAATAGCTTTGGAGGACACGTGGCGTTCTTGAGGTCCATATTAAGAAGATATTTATTACTTCCTCCGTTCTGTTATTTGTGACTCAATTGGTTTTGACACGGGAATTAAGATAGTAGATGATAAAGTATGAGAATAAGGGTAGATGATAAAGTATGAGAGAGAAGATAAGTAAGATAATGAGAGAGTATGAGAGAAATGATGATAAAGTAGGAGAGAGAGAATGTAATAAAGTAGGAGAGAGAAGATGATAGAGTAGAAGATATGATAATAAGTTTTTATCAAATTAAAAAAATGACCACAAATAACGGGACATCTCTTTCGAGAAAGTGAACCACAAATGGCGGGAGGGAGGGAGCATAACCACAATCCTCTTAGGATTGATTTGTCCCTTATTTTCTCTGTGCAATGTTGTTTCCTTTTGTGCTCAGAAGCATTGATTGGAGTTGGATAATTGAGTCTACACGTGTCCTCTATCGCAGTTCTTCGATAAGTAAAAGCCTCCCCACACACATCTCTTTCTCTCTCCACCCTCTCTCTCTCTTTCCTCCCTTCAATCCCAGAAGGGGAATACAAATCTAAGGAGGGGAGGCATTATTACTCAGCATAGTTCAAGTTATTGACATGTAAACGGTGCTTCACCTTTGGTAAGATTCCTTAACCTTTCTTTGCTTTGATCAAACGGTTAAAAATTGATTCTTGGATTTGATGGGTCAGTCCCATTTGATGATAATTTGTGGGTTTTTCTTGATTTATCAAGAATTCGCTATTAAAGAATGAATCTTGATTGATATGGGGTTGGAAAAATGAGGGATTTGTTTGATTATGAAGAAAAAGATATCCACATTGTTCGAGAGGCTGAGAATTGTTGCCTTAGATCTATGAAACCCATATACCATGTGGCAAAAAGTTATCATCTTTCTTGTGAATCTTGAGGGGGTTTGGTTTTCCTTTATCCTAGGTTGTCTCCACGAGTCCCTTCTTTGGCGTTATGGATAAGGGTTTCTCTTGTCCTTCTCTGCATCTCGTGAATTATATAAGGATTGGCTGTGGGGATGTTAAATTTCAAGAATTTGTGAATTCTATATTGAATTTTCTACTTGTGTGAGGATAATTTGATGTTATGAATCAAGATATCTAGCTTTGTTGTGTTTCTTGTTTTCTTGGTGTAAACTGTTTTCTTGATCTCTTGGTGGTGTGCCCTGTTTTGCCCTTTTGTTTTAGTTCTTGCTAAGACTCTCCCGGGCGCGATACGGCTCGTTAGTTCTTGATTCGGTACGGTCCAACTCAGTTCTTCAGCTAATGTATGTCTTCAAGAATCTCCAAAGCTGTTTGTTTCATAGCCTTAAGGAAGGAAATTGATGGAAGAGATGTCCCCAACAATCGCCACTACGATTAGCTTAGATAGCCCGGTATGTGAAAGCCACACGGAGACTACACGTCTCAAGCTAGAGGCGGATCCATCAACGGTGCTAGATTCTAATTATTGTTCTAACGATGAATCATTAGTTCATGGGGGAAGTGAGGTGAAACCCGAGTCGCTACAGTTTCAAGAGAGTGAAGAAGAAGAGGTTTTATCCATTGGAGAGGACCCTAGCTTAAGTAGTGTGGAGCTGCTACCACTAGAGTCTAGTACGGATCTAAGCGTCCCTTTACTTCCCGAATCCACCTTACCAATCGCTGTCGAAATTGAGGGCACTGATAACGGTGAGGTAGTTGCAAAAGTCATTAGTGTGGAAGAAAGAAACACGAAGCAGAGATTATTTCATGATGCTCTAACAATAGCCACTAAACCGGATCAAGAATGTTCGAGTGGGCCCACTATAAAGGCTTCCGTAGTTTCTCTGAAGTTACCCGGTGATAAAGACCCCAACAAAGGTGGGGTTAAGAGTGTCTACGAATTGGATTGTCTGCCTCTTTGGGGTTCGGTATCTATATGTGGACATAGGCCCGAGATGGAAGATGCTGTTATATCCGTTCCTCATTTCACGAAAATCCCCATCAAGATGTTCATTGGCGACTATGGAATTGATGGGATAAGTCAGACTCTGACTCGCCTTACTTCGCATTTTTTCGGGGTTTACGACGGTCATGGTGGATCTCAGGTATGTAATGTTTCTATATGTGGAAAAGTCATTTCTCATGAGGAAAAATCATAAAAGACTCGATTTTTACGTTGTATCCTTATGGGACACGTCGCTATATCTATGCGTGCTTGTGTTTTATATATGTTTTGATTTGAATTTAAAGCTTTGGAAAGTAAGGCATGGAGCAAAATCATTCAAATTGTTTCATGTTTTGTTTAGCTATAGTTCTTGAGAGTATAATTACATATTCTCATTCTATTGATTCATCGTTAATAGTATCCTTTTTCTAGGTTGCTAATTATTGTCGTGAGCGTATCCATTTAGCTTTGATAGATGAGTTAATAAGCATCAAAGATACTCTGTTAAATGGTAGTACGGTGGACACTCGACAAATGCAATGGGAGAAAGTCTTCCACAATTGCTTCACAAAGGTCGATGATGAAGTCAGCGGAAAGGTGAGCAGAATCATCGATGTAAATGTGCCCGATTCCACCTCTGTTGTGCCGGTTGCCCCTGAAACCGTCGGATCCACAGCCGTTGTTGCAGTTGTTTGTCCATCCCACATAATTGTAGCAAATTGTGGAGATTCTCGGGCCGTCCTTTATCGCAGTAAAGAAGCCATTCCACTATCTGTTGATCATAAAGTAAGCTAATCTTGTTTCTTTCTACTTGTTCTCTTTACTCTCGTTTAATTCGTTCCAAATGCATTTTTCAGCCAAATAGGGAGGACGAATACGCTAGAATTGAGGCATCGGGTGGAAAAGTCATACAATGGAACGGACACCGTGTTTTCGGTGTTCTCGCGATGTCACGATCCATTGGTACGTAAATGCACTCCACGCTCGTGTGCCATTATTATCCGTTACGGTTTTTATTATCCGTTATGGTTATTATCTGTCTTTTTTGGTCATATCTCCCTCGTTACTTTTTATACCATCCTATTCACAATCTTCATGCATGTGCTTATACAAGTTATGTTATATTCTCCTTGTTGGGTTGTGGATGCTGAGTACTATTCTTGTTTTTAGGGGTATCTTCGGAAATCTATGAAAAATTTTAACCAAGGTTGCTATCCTAGTATAAATAGTGTCAAGCCTCTATAACCGCCTATTATCGAACATAGCGAAAATCCCGACTTGATAGCGCCCAATACGTAGTCTTTAAAGTCGAACTCGCGAACAAATTACGTGTCTTTTATTGATTTTCGTTATTGCGTATCTTTTCTAGGCGACAGATACTTGAAGCCATGGATTATACCGGAACCCGAGGTCACGCTCGTGGCACGGGCCCGGGAGGACGAGTGTCTCATCCTCGCCAGCGATGGCTTATGGGACGTGATGTCGAATGAGGAAATATGCGAACTTGCTCGGAAACGCATTTTGATCTGGCACAAGAAGAACGGGACGAACCTGAAACCCGATCGGGGCGGAGGGGTCGACCCGGCCGCGCAAGCAGCGGCGGTGTACCTCTCGAATCTTGCCATCCAAAGAGGGAGCAAGGATAACATATCCATAATAGTAGTTGATCTGAAAGCACAGAGGAAGTTCAAGAACAAATCTTGATGAATTTCTACTGATATAGCAGCACAAGCATAATTAACTCATTGTTACATAACTTGTCCATTTATTTTTTTTAATGTGGGCTTGAGTTGTTTATGAGAATAGTGTATCAGTATGTAAGATATATATAGATGCAGTATGAGGAAGGATCTGGTGTATGAATTTTTGACTATGCTGTGTAAATTTAGGATATACATATATTATATTGATGGGATGAAATAATGAAATATTGCAGATTTTAATATATTATTCCAACCTCACAAAAATTCTATTAAAATAGATTAGTATCATGTCGTATTGAAGTGTCGGAACGTTTGATCTTTTTATTTTTAGTATCCGTACTTTATAAGAGTATGTAAATAGAGGCTGGATCACTTTTCTTTTGTTGCGATGGTTGTGGAAGCCTGCCTTTTCATTGCCCAAGCCACATTGATCACCCTTTGACACTGATGAGGAAGCCTGCCTTTCCATTTTGTTGTGATGGTTGTGGCTATCAAGATGTGGATATGGCGCACATATGTGAGTTTTGGATTCATAAGACTTGTGCTTCGTTACCCTAAATCTTCAATCTTCCAAATCTCTCTATTAAAATTCACATGACTCCAATATATAGAAAACTACTTCTAAAACCCTAAAGGCCCAATAGAAAAAACTCATAAAAATATAATTAAAGAGCCCAAATCCAAAAGCCCAACAATGATTAATTAGCTCCGCATCAGAATGTGCATTGTTTAACTATCTTATGTGCATAAATTGTGCACAAGAAGAGTTAGTTGCCCTTAGTTTGTCACCTCAATGATGTATATATGTATGTGCTCGATTGTTCAACTTAAGTTTATTGTAACTCTATCTAATATCTACTACTATTGTAAAAGACTATTATCTAAACATTTTGTTTTGCGTAAAAAATGTATTATTTATTTTTTTTATTTATGGAATTAAGAAATAGCCACTACACTTTGAATATTCATTTGGTTTTTTACGTAATTGTAGTTATAGATAAATAATAAAATATGTGCCAATTTTATTTTTATTTTTTCGAAAAAAAATTGGGCCGATTAAGTTCTGTGTTTAATGGAGCTAGGTGTAATTTAACCCCTATGGTTTCGATAAGGTGTAATTTACCTCCCTATAGTTTAAAAAGGTGCAGTACACCTCCCTATAGTTTTTTTTTCAGTGCATATTGCCCCATACATATTATTTTGCCCGATTTTCGGCTTGTTTCGACAAATATACCTCAAGCATATAATACATATGTTAAGATGATACTATAAATATTAAGATAAAAAATTATTAAACCATGAGGTGGCCTTTTAATTGTATTTCACCATATATAAGCGGAGGGGTGGATTGCACCAATTTACAAATCACAATGAGACTTAACGCACCTATGAGAAATGATAGGGAGAAATTTGCACCTATGTAAAACCACATGGAGGTAAATAACACTTCTATGTAAACCATAAGGGGGCTTGATACACCTTCTAAAACCATAGGGGGGAATTTGCACTTAAGTAAAATCATAGGGAGGTTAGCTACTATTAACCCGTGTTTAATGCTATGATCTAAATTGCGTCGCCAAGAAGTGTTGGGCTTAAGTAGACACTATTTATGGTCCGATTATCTTTATTAATTTTTAGTGATAAAGTAATTGGCCTATCTATTATTAATATTACTTAAAAAATTGAGACGTTATTCTGTCAATATAATCACAAATTGGAGAATTATGAGCTAACATTATTCACAAAACGTTGCTTAAAGCCTTAAATATTAAATAATTATTATTGCACTTATTTTGTTTCCCAACATCTTTCTCTAACCAAACATAATTATTAAATAATGAATTTTTGACGATGTTATGTAAATTTAGGATATACATATATATTGATGTGATGAAATAATAAAATATTGCAGATTTTAATATATTATTTCAACCTCACAAATTCTGTTAAAATAAATATTATGTCGTATTGGAGTTTATGCATTTAATACGATATGTTGAATTTTTTACTATTCATTAGTTATAGTGTGTAAACAATCCATATTGTAGAGGCTGAATGAGCATTTTTCTAATATTCTTTTTTTGATGGAGAAAACTTCTCTTTAATAGAGCATAATATTTGTTCCTTGCTTTAGTATAAAACATATGAAGTCGATCATTTCAAAAGACAAAGTTTGAGTTTTCAATGTTTTCTAATTTATTTTCTAGTTATATAGTATACTTTCTAGAAAATTGAAAAAAAATAGATAAGTTCTCTAACGAATAATAGATTATTTTTATAATTTTGGATTTAACAAGACACATGCCACCGTTCTATTGGTGACTCAACTTAGAAACAAATTCATTAAGGAAAAACATATTTACAAATCCAGTTCCAATTTTATCATTTTGTATAAAATCATAAATAATTACTTCCCTTCTGATGACATTAAAGTATTAAGTGTTTAGCCGAAGGTTATAGATCCAAAATCCACTGTGACCGTTAAATGTGAGTTTACCCTATATGCACCAAATATATCGGACGCGGATCACTCGTCATAAAAGAATAAATAAATATAAAATAAAATAAACCATCTAACTATTAATAAATAAAATAATAAAGAAATAATTTCGTCATGCCCGTAGATGAGTTTCTTGAGGCTTTTTAATATTTTTTAATGATCATTGAAATGATTTTCTTAGTCTCTGAAGAAAAATTGTTTTGAGGTTGATATCTTTCGAAACAAGAAATCTCTTAAAAGAGAATAATTGATTACTTAAGATTAAAGAGTTCGCATAACAAAACTTTCAACTTCAATATAAGTGAAACTAATTTTCCATTACACATGTCAATTTTCAACATAATTCTTTGCTGAGAATATGTATCAAATGTTATGTTCTTTTCTTCCATGTCTATCTAAGGTATATTTACTTTAAAGAAAGTGTATATATATAGTGGTATATTAGATCCTAGTATTATTAATTTGCCCAATTCATACATTATCACAAACTCTATTTTTGTTCTTGTTTGCTCAATACTTGTGTGCAGTTATGCATCTCGTAGTTTGTGTAGTTTCAAGATCCACTAATATGCATACATGTCACTGCTTCAGTTGCATGCACAAATTAGATCTCTAGAATATTTGTCACCTATATATGTTTCTTTAGTTTTCTAAACTATTTTTGCGTTTACACACTATTTATATATAGAGAAAGAGATTTACTCATGGGGAAAAAGCTTTGTGACTATTACTTTCATGGTCATCCTTTGTTTTTTATAGAAAAAGTGAGTGACATGGAGCCTACAGATTGTTATGGGTGTGGTGAAGTTGTAACTAATTTAGAGGCAGCATATGTTTGTGAGGAGTCATGTAGTAATAGGGTTATTCTCCACAAGAAATGTGGAGAGTTGCCCTATGAAATATGTCACCCTAAACACCCTCAGCATCCTCTTCTCGTACGTGATTACCATAATCTTACTCTTAATTGGTGTGATATTTGTTTACGTGATTTTTCTTCGCTTGGGTACGAATGCTCTAGTAGTAATTTTTTCATCGATTTGAACTGCGGAAAATTGGTAGTAATGGAGAAACAGCTACCACACCCAAGTCACCCCGATCACCCTTTGACATTGATGAGAAGGCGGCCAGCCTTTAAATTTTGTTGTGATGGTTGTGGGGATGAAAAAGTGGACATGGTGTACATATGCAGCAGCACATGTGAATGTTGGATTCACAAGGCTTGTGCATCGCTCCCCCTCGTTCTGCCCACAAATCGCCACCACCACCCCGTTTCCTTGTTATTCTCTTTACCAGCAAAACTACATCTCAAATATAAGATTCGTTATTGTGATGTTTGTCTTAAGAGATTGAGTAAGACATGTTGGGTGTATTCTTGTGGTGATTGTAGTTTCTATGCCCATCTCAAGTGTGTTACATCCAGATCTGACACCACAGAACGAGTCTCCAACTTGTAAGATGTTTACTGCTAAGCAATATCTTTCATTTAATATTAATTATTCTTGTTTGCTTAAATTCTGATATCTTTAATTTAAGCTTTTCTTTCTTGTCCCAACCTGTCCCAATCAAAATTACGTAATTTAGATATAAGAGAGAAAAAAAAATAAGTAGTTTTAATTGGGACATGATTGAGACAGAGACTTTTTTGGGACAATAGATATTTTCTCCTCTTTCATAAGCAAAAGTTGATGACTAATTACTTAAATATCATTCATTTCAGGGAGGAAGATGATAGTGACGGCGGTTCCAATGTGATTGAATTCCCTCTTCATCCACATGACATATCAGTGAAGTTAATCACACCTTTTGTCAAGAGAGAGAATAAAATCATCCCAGATCTAGAAAATATGCCAAGAACCAATGCACCTTATTCATTTTTATTCAATTATCACAAACATCCTCTAACTTTGGCCTCAGAGTTCTCACATGATGACGAACAAGTCACGGATGGGGAGGAAGGCAGCAATGCAGAAGAAGATAAGTTGAAGATATGTAATGTTTGTGTCACACCCATATCTTCTCCTCCAAATTACGAGTGCAATGCTTGCAAATACTTCGTCCACTCGATTTGTTACTTTTTGCCCAAAACTTTTTCATCATCTTCTTCTCTCGACTTCTCTCGTCTACACGGCCACTGCCCAGTCACACAAAATGAAAACCATAAATTCACACTTCGTACAAGCCCAGAATACGAGGAGCTGTATGAGGCGATGCATGAATGTATGCATTGTTTCAGTTTAACGAATGGAATTGTGTACGAGTGTGAAGGCTGTAAGATGAAGATGGATGTGAAGTGCGCATCTCTGCCACCAGCTATCAGACATGCATCTCACCCGCATCACAAACCACTGACAATCACCAGAATACCACAAGGAAGTGAAAAGAAGATGCTCACCAATTGTTGCTTAGATTTGACCGACATTGCATATTGCTGCAGCAGCGAAAATTGTGATTTCACATTACATTGGGAATGTGTGATGCTGCCGGCGAGTGTAACGATGCTTGAATGGGACAAGCATCCGCTTCTGCTGACATTTGACGCCTCTTTCGACCATCCCTCCAGTTTCATTTGCGGATTTTGTGAAGAAGATATGCATCCCAAGGCGTGGATGTATCATTGTCGCCAATGCGACAACTCATTCCATCTTTTTTGCTTGACGGCTGCATCTGGTCCGTACAGAAACATCAAATTTGGGCGCCAGTTTGTGTTTGAAGGGATTCACCCGCACCCTCTCACGTTTAACTGCGTCACTATCAAGAAAAGGTGTGACATATGTCGTGGGGATGAGTATAACTACTGTGGATTGGAATGTGCATTGTGTAACTATCTTATGTGCTTACGGTGTGCACGTGAAAAAGCTTCTCTTAGTTCGTCATCCAAATGATGTGTATATGTATGTGTTGGATTGTTCAAATTAAGTGTATTGTATTTGTTGCAATTAATGATATGTTATTTATATCTACTACTATCGTAAAAAATAGCATTATCTAAACATCTTGTTTTACGTGACACGTCCATAAATATTTAATGTTTTTTGATATTTATGGAAATAATAAATCTCCACTACACTTTAAATATTTCATTTTTGTTACTTACGTAATTGTACTTGTGGATAAATAAATATCTGAAGTATTTGGGCCGATTATTGCATTATGTGTTTAATGCTATGATCTAAATTGCATCACAAGGGAGTGGGGCCCAACATAAAACGGGTCACTGCAACAAGTGATTCAGTCTTTTTATGCAGCTGAAGCATAATTAACTCATTGTTATATAACTTGTCTATTTATATATTTTTTTATGTGGGCTTGAGGTGTTTATGAGAATAGTGTATCGATATCGTAAGATATAGAAGTAGTAAGAAGAAGGATCGGTTGTAAATTTAGGATATATATGATGCTGATGATATGAATACTCAATAAACGCGGCCTGCATTTGTGATCGTGATATACGAGATGTCTTAACCCGACAGACATCTCAAACCATCTCCTTTCCTTGCAATAGGAGATGTAATAAGAAACATTATAACATCTTCATTTGTTGCATTAGGAATAGGGATATCTATAAATGCTATTGTTCTTGATGCTTTATAGCCGTTTGTTACGATCCCTATCTTATTCCAAATGATGCTGCAAAAGTTGAAAACTCGCGTCATCAAGAAGGATGTCAATATATAATCCAACATAACAAATTTTCACATTGACCAAAATTCCAATCGTGAACACATAAAGATTTTGCTCCACCGCCTCCGTAAAGCCTTAATGGACTTAATCCAAATCAGAATACCAACAAAGTCGCAACGTCCCTCGAATAAGGATCCTTTATCATTTAAATCTTCAGAACTGGAATCTTAAAACGGTACCCCGATAACGAGAAACTTTACGTCATGGTGTTTCCTCCTCAAACGTGCTCCACCTCCTTCAAAAGCCTTCAAATTTCTCGACCACAATCTTGACCACAATCTTTGTTATTGCCATTATCACAACACCTCCACCTCCTTCAAAAGCCTTCAAATTTCACGACCACAATCTTGACCACAATCTTTGTTTTTGTCATTATCACAACACGAGCCAAACATTGGCTCTGATACCACTTAGTAGGATTTTTGGACCCTCAAAATTTTACGAACGGGTTCTTAGAACCAAATGGGGACAAAAATAAATAACACAAGGAGAAAATAAACGTGGTTTTGTCAATTGACCTACATTCAGGGGCGGCGGAGAGACAATCCACAGTATCCACTAATATAGAGGAGAATACAAAATGGGATTCCGATCCTAGACCCAAAAGTGCATACCCACAAAAACATGGACAACTAGTCCAACTAACTAATCCCATAACATGTGGGTTATGCTGCGTAAAAACACACTTAAAACAATTAGAGAACTTAACTATTTATAGGTGAAATTAATGATAAACTTCATTAATTCTCCGATGTGGGATATGATTCAATTTCCGGATTATAATTTGAGCCACAACATAACAGCCTCCTGTTTTGTGAAAAAGAGATACATTGTTATTGCTTGAAGATTGCATCCGGTGAAAAAGAGCCACAACTTTCATATGCGAGTTTTGTGAAAAAGAGATACACCCAAAGCTGTGGATGTATCATTGTCGCCAATGCGACAATTCTTACCATTGTTATTGCTTGAAGATTGCATCGGGTGATAACACAAATATCAAATTTGGGCGTTCGATTGAGTTTTATGGGATGGTCCTCATCCTCTCACGTTTAACTGTGTCACTATCAAAAAAATGTGTGACATATGTGGTGATGATCGGTATGACTATCTTGGATGGGAATGTGCATTGTGTAACTGTCTTTTGTGCGTACCTTGCTCACTAGTAGTATGCAGAGTGTTATCTTAATATTTTTATAGGAAGCGGATCACATATCTAATTATTTTATGTATAATTTGTGTTCAATATTATTCATTAGTAGAATGGTGACATCGTCTTTATTTCATAAAAATGTACCCTATTATAGATTTGTTAACGGATAATAAATTATTTTTAATTATTTTGGATTTAACAAGACACATGTCAAGGTCATATTGGTGACTCAACTTAGACACAAATTCATTAAGGAAAAACATAATAACAAATCTAGTTCCAATTTTATCATTTTGTATAAAATCATAAATAATTTCGCCCCTTGGGATGACATTAAAGTGTTAAGTCGTTAGCCAAAGGTCATAAATTCAAAATCCACCGAGACCGTTATATGTGAGTGTACCCTATATACACCATATATATCGGACGCAGGTCACTTGCCATAAAAGAATAACTTAAAAAATATAATAATAATAATAAACCATCTAACTATTAAAAAATAAAATAATAAATAAATAATTTCCTCAAGCCCGTAGATGAGTTTCTTGAGGCTTTTTAATATTTTTTAATTATGATTGAAATGATTTTCTTTGTTTCGAAACAAAAATTGTTTGAGGTTGATATCTATCGAAACAAGAAATCTCTTAAAGAGAATAATTGATTACTTAAGATTAAAGAGTTCGCATAACCAAACTTTCAACTTCAATATAAGTGAAATTAATTTTTCATTACACGTCAGTTTTTACTGTATGTAAATAATTTACTGTTGAGGCTGGATCTCTGTTCTTTAATTAGTACTACTATTTTATGTTCTTTTCTTGAGGAAGAACACTTCTCTCTAAAAGAGCATATTACTTTGCTTTTTCATTGTGAATTTTACAGAGAATTCTTTGCTTTTGTGTGAAACATGCGTATCCAAGAAGTTTTGAATGAGGGGCCAATTCTTTTCCTAATTATAATTTGATTAAAATGCAACAAAATTAGAACAATAAATTACACGAGAAGATTACTTGAAATAATATTTACATTACATGAAAGTAAAAGAGAGAGTATACATGTACATAATTATTTCCTTAAGTGTTATGCAGTTGCGTGTTTTAGCATCTAGCAAAGTTTATAGACCGAAGACAACATAATTGTTTGCCGAGAATATGTATAAAATGTTATGTTCTTTTCTTCCATGTCTATCTAAGGTATATTTGCTTTAAAGAAAGTGTATATATATAGTGGTATATTAGATCCTAGTATTATTAATTTGCCCAATTCATACATTATCACAAACTCTATTTTTGTTCTTGTTCAATCTCCAAAGCTCTTGTTTGCTCAATACTTGTGTGCAGTTATGCATGTCGTAGTTTGTGTAGCTTCAATTGCATGCACAACTTAGATCTCTAGAATATTTGTCACATATGTTTCTTTAGTCTTTTTTGAACTATTTTTGCATTTACACACTATTTATATATATATAGAGAGAGAGATTTACTCATGGGGAAAAAGCTTAGTGACTATTACTACCATGATCATCCTTTGATTTTTATAGAAAATGTGAGTGACATGGAGCCTACAGATTGTTATGGTTGTGGTGAAGCTGTAACTAATTTAGAGGCAGCATATGTTTGTGAGGAGTCATGTAGTAATAGGGTTATTCTCCACAAGAAATGTGGAGAGTTGCCCGATGAAATATGTCACCCTAAACACCCTCAACATACTCTTCTATTACGTGATTTCCATAAATGTATTCTTAGTCAGTGTGATAGTTGTTTACGTGATTTTAATTTGCTTGGGTACCAATGCAGTAGTTGTAGTTTTTACATCGATTTGAACTGCGGAAAATTGGTAGCAATGGAGAAACAACTATCACACCCAAGTCACCCCGATCATCCTTTGACACTAATAAGAAAGCCAACCTTTAAATCTTGTTGTGATGGTTGTGGAGAGGAAAAAGTGGACATGGCGTACATATGCATCAGCACATGTGAATGTTGGATTCACAAGACTTGTGCGTCGCTGCCCCTCGTTCTAACCACAAATCACCACCACCACCCCGTTTCCTTGTTATTCTCTTTTCCAGCAAAACTGCATCTAAAATATGAGATTTTTGATTGTGATGTTTGTCTTAAGAGATTGAATAAGACATGTTGGGTGTATTCTTGTGGTGATTGTAGTTTCTATGCCCATCTCAAGTGTGTTACATCCAGATCTGAGACCACAGAACGAGTCTCCAACATGTAAGATGTTTACTTTTGATATTAATTATTCTTGTTTCCTTAAATTCTGATATCTTTAATTTAAGCTTTTCTTTCTTGAGGGAAGATCAGTTATCCCAAAAAGTCAATGTCTCAACCTGTCACAATAAAAACTACGTAATTTTGATAGAAGAGGAAAAAAATATGACTAATTAAAGAGGGGAATGTCAAGAGTATACATTTCCATGTTTGAAAATGCAAAAATATACAAACTTTTCCATAAATGCAATAATATACAAATGACCCTACTTCACCTCCAATGTGTGTGCAGTGTGTGTGCAGGTGTGTGTGCAGGTGTGTATGCAGTTTGTGTCGGAATCTTTTTCTTGAATATGTAGTCTCGAAATTAGAAAAATAAAAGTTGGTGATTTTTTTTAAAAAAAGCTAAAGTTATTTAAAAAAAAATTCTTTAATTGAATATTTTCGTAAAACAAAAAAACTAAACATATTCGTTTAAATATTTTAAAAACCTGAGTCGACCACCGCCGCCGAAAATTTTATATTTTAAAAACCTCAGTCGAAAATTTTATATTTTTGTATATTTAATTTAATTTAACGAAAATTTAATATTTTGTTAATTTAATTTATGAATTGAATTTGAGGAAATTTTAATATTTTAGTAAATTTAATTTACAAAATTTATGCAATTTTGATAATTTAATTTAAGAAATTTCATTAATTTAATTTAGGCATTTTCGTTAGACAATTTCGAGAATTTACTTTTTGCAATTTCATTAATTTAATTTAGGCAATTTCATTAATTTAATTAGGCAATTTTGATAATTTATCGAAAAACCGGTTTTGTTAATTAGGTAATTTTGTTAATTTAATTAGGAAATTTTGAAAATTTAATATAGGAAATTTTTGAATCATAATTTAATTTAGGCACCTTCCGATCGATCGGTTATAATTAAAAATATATATATATATATATATATACATAAATTAAAAAAAAATTATTTGTGCCCGATCGGACGAAAATAAAATTATATATAAAATAAAAAAAATTATATGTGCCGATCGATCGGCATCGGCACTATATATAAAAATATACATAAATTTTAAAAAAAATTATGCGATCGATATAAAAATATATATAAAAATTATACGTGCCGATCGATAGGCACGGCCGATCGAGCCCGATCGATCGGGCACATATAAATATATATAAATATAAATATATATAATAAAAAATTATACGTGCCGATCGATCGGCACAGCCCGATCGATCGGCACAGCCCGATCGATCGGCACAGCCCGATCGATCGGCACAGCCCGATCGATCGGCACTAGATATAAAAATATATAAATTTCGTAAATTAAAAAAAAAATTATACGTGCCGATCGATCGGCACAGCCCGATCGATCGGCACATGATACATAATATTTAAAAAAAAATTAAAAATATTTATATATATATATACATGTCGTAAATTAAAAAAAAAAATTAAAAAAATATATGTGCCGATCGATCGGCACAGCCCGATCGATCGGCACACAAATTACATAATATTAAAAAAAAATTTATAAATATATATATATATATATATATATATATATAAATGTCGTAAATTTTAAAAAAAAAAATTATACGTTCCGATCGATCGGCACAGCCCGATCGATCGGCACGATATATAATATTTAAAAAAAATTATAAATATATATATATAAATGTCGTAAATTAAAAAAAAAAAATTAAAAAAATATATGTGCCGATCGATCGGCACAGCCCGATCGATCGGCACACAAATTACATAATATTAAAAAAAAATTATAAATACATATATATATATTTATATATCGTGAATTTAAAAAAAAAAAAAATTATACGTTCCGATCGATCGGCACAGCCCGATCGATCGGCACGATATAATATTTAAAAAAAAAATTATAAATATATATATATAAATGTCTAAATTTAAAAAAAAATATATATATATGTGCCGATCGATCGGCACAGCCCGATCGATCGGCACACAAATATATAAATATTAATATATATAAATATAAAATATTTATATATAAATATTTATATAATATTTCATAATATAAAATATATATATATAAAATATATATAAATACAATAAAATATATATATATAAATATACATATATATATATATATATATATATTCATAAATAAAAAAAAAATATATATATATTATTAGCACACACACACACCGACACTAAACACACACACACCATCGGCACACACCGATCGGCACACACACACACCACACTTCGGCACACTCAAATCGGCACATTGAATCGACGGCACCAAAGCTACTTACATCGGCACGCCTAAGATCTTTCAGACCGCTCGAAACCGCTCGTAATAATGGATGAGGTTAGTATTTATTTTGAAATAAAATTAAATTTTAGATGTGAAATTAATGTATAATTACATGTTTAAAAGTGGTTTTTTATGAAATATATATGTTGGGTTTAGTGTGTATAATATAGATTTGTTTAGATTGGGTGAAAATTGGTGAAATTGAGGTAGAAATCGCCGGAAAAAATGGTTGAAGCGGCGGCGGCTGATACTCACTTGGCCGACCGGCTCGACCGGTCTCGAACCTGGCCCGACCGGTCAGCACGTTTTTTTTTTTTTTTTTTTTTTTTGAGTTTATTTTTAATTATTATAACTGTTAATTATAATTTAATTGCGTATGCCCATTATCGAAATTTGTCTTTGCTATGTTCATAGAGAATTGACATGTGGATCGAAAGATTGAATATTTTCTCGAGGGATTTGCTTGAAAGCCGATTACTGCTATACTTAGATTTCATAATTTAGTCTTAAGAAATTTAACTTAGTCAGTGTTGATTTAAGATGATTGCTACTTTTGAAGTTTTACTCGTTCTGTTAATGTTTTTCTTTATGCCATATTTCTATGTAAGCTGGCCATTGTGCATCATGTCTATCCTTGCTTATTGTGAATTTAACGAAATTGGATCATTGGCTGAGACTTCCTTATTGGAAATTGATTCAAGTCCCTCTAGATGTCTAAGTAATTTGCACCGTATCAGGTAGAGCTAAAAATGGTTGAAGCGGCGGCGGCTGATACTCACTGCCGACCGGTCTGAACCGGTCTGACCGGTCAGCACGTTTTTTTTTTTTTTTTTTTTGAGTTTATTTTTAATTATTATAACTGTTAATTATAATTTAATTAAATATTAATTGTTATATATAGGTCAATTTTAAACGACTAGCACTACGAGACGTTTCTCCGAGGATCACAATATATTATAAGCATAATTTAGGGACTTTGATTAGACAGAAATTAGGTTTGCAGGGTGGTGTGGATTTAATCAAACGGTTTGTTTGCGGCCAGTTCGGGGGCATAGTGGGTTGGCCAGAAGGTAAGAATGCTATGCGGGCTCTTCACCAGCTATTATGCTATGAGATTTCGGTACGACCTTCGGAGGTTTGGTTTAATTATGTTGGTCAGAACATCCGTTTCTCTCATCCGGAGTTTGCATTGGTTACTGGGCTCATGTTCGGCGAGTGTAGTTTTGACATGTCAGCATTTTATCATCCTACTCAATCCGGGGTCTACGATAGATTCAATGGTGGGAGACCGATTGAAGCAAAGCACTTGTTAAACTGGTTTTGTAAATATGAGCCCGATGGCGTTTCAGATGATGACTTGATTAAGTTGTCGAATATTTTAGCTCTTTTCTTCGGTTCTATGCTCCCGCAGAGACTAAGAAAATTGATACATGGATATGGGTATTGGGCGATGATATGGACCAATGGAATGCGTTCCCATTGGGTGCTTTTACCTACGAGGCCATGTTGCACTACCTCAGTTACGTACCAAATTCCTTGGACCTCGTAGGATCTAAGTATAATCTCTACGGGCCGATTTGGGCAGTACAGGTATAATATTTGTTGACAACTTAATTATTACTAATTTATAATTTTTTATTAGTTGAAATAATTCGATATATTTATATTGTAATATAGGTGTGGGCATATGAGGCCATTCCAAGTTTTGGAGCTCGTTGTGCGACCCTTCTAAATCCCGATGGTTATCCTCGTTATTTACGGTGGTCGTTTAATGACGCCCGATCAGCGTGATATAGCCCGTTTTTTTAAGCGCCGTGTAATAATTTTTTTATTATTTATTAAGCGATTGAATATGTTATGGATTTTCTTATTAATATTTAATGCACAAATATTACGTATTTCAGATGAGAGACTCGGTAGTGTATGAAATGTTAGTACCGACCGAGATTGAGGAGAATTGTCCATATTGGCAGAGTGCAGTTGGTAGTAATCCATTTGGTCTACACTTTCCTGTGCCCTTGAATCCCCTACAGCCGGCGCAATATGACCAAGATGGACGGCGTATATTGATCGGGCGCACCGAGGAGAGCGAGACGTAGTTCGAGTAGAGGAGTTGTCGGTGAGGAGGAGGAGCAAGAGGAGGAGCACACTGTGGTAGAGAGTAGGAGAGTTCAGAGGCGGGCCCGCCGTACACAAGCATCTTCATCAGCAGCTAGAGATGCATCAGGTAATAAACTTAAATTCACAGTAAAAATTTTCTGGTCAATTCCTCTTTTAATAATCGTCCTCTTCTGTGATAATTATTAGCCGTTGGTGAGACATCTAGTTTTCTTGACCCAAGAATAGAGGCCATGATACGTCGATCTATTGAAGAAAATTTTGAAAGATGCGAGCAAAATATGATGAATAGAATTGATGATTATCATCGGACTCTGAGTCGGGAGCTAGTAGTCGGAGGTGTGAGGAGCTGCTGGATAGAAGTAATATGTCATTTCAGTCTGGATATAGCTGGCACGCTCAGGCTACGCAGTGGCCCCGGTGGGATGAGCCCGCACCACCGACCTTTAATCAGCATGGTCAGGCTATGGATGTAGAACCTGGCGGCGAGTTGGTAAGAGAATTTTTCAATTATTTTAATTTCTTTTCCTAATTTAATAATTGTCTTTTGTAGGATATGTTTGAGCCGAGTAACTCGTTGGCTCGTAGTTTTGAGCAAGATTTGTCCAGGTGAAACCTTGGCCTTTCGACGTCCGGATGGTTTTCCACTTCAACGAGAATGGTTCAAGGATTTTCTAAAAATTGATTACGAAATGGATTGTGAGATGATAAACCGCTATATCCGGTCCACCGCGGGTCGGGCTAGCTCAAGGTAACCTACCCATGACTCCGGATGCCCAATACACGATCGTAGCGGACTCTACAAGATTTGTAAGTATATTTCATATTCGAGTATTTTTTGCCGATCCGGTATTTGTTTAGTTTAATTTTATCATTGAATAATTGTTTATAGATGAGTATTGTGAATGCGTGGGTCAAGGGCGTGAAGAATCCCGGAAAGTAAAAGACACGAGAATGATAATGATTATAAATGGGTTCCGAAAGAGGAGGATTTGCGGTGCGTGAAGGGGAATCGGGAACTTGGGACAAGGGATTGGTACTCCGCCAAATATGTGAGTACTATTTATATATTTTATATATAATAATTTTAAGGTTCTAAATTATATATTTATATCTATTGTAGATCATATTTCCAATCTTGGTAGCACACCATTGGTTCGTATTGCGGTTATGTATTTTGATTGGAAGCTTGAGATGTTTGACTCTAAAAATGATTTTAGAGATCCAAATGTATTCAATTGGCGCGTCAAATGCCTTATAGCTTTCCGGAAATGTATAGCGCGATTCTTATTGCACGGGAACTATTGGGCGTGTAATGCATATGGTTATCCATTCCCCGGGAGGTAAGAGGCCCTCAGTTGTGCTTATAGATGATGAAGAGCAAGACTTGCAATTGGATGCGTATAGTTGCGGGGTATTTACATGCATGACTATAGAGCGTCTCCTCACCGGTTTTCCCACTCGGGTATGGGGTAATGAAGAGCGAAACATGGTGAAATATCGTAATTGGATGGCTGTAAAATGTTTTGAAATGTGTGATATTGGTAATGTATGAATTTTGAAGTGTGTATGAATGAAACATTAATGTATGAATTTTAGAACTGTGTATGAATTTTGAAGTGTTTTGAAACATTAATGTATTTTGATCGGCACATATATAAATATAAATATACATAAATATTAAAAAAAAAAGTATACGTCGATCGGCTATGTAATATAAATATAATATACAAATATAATATAAATATAATATACAAATATAATATACAAATATAATATAAAATATATTTACGTGCCGATCGATCGGCACAGCCCGATCGATCGGCACTATAATATCTAAATATAAATATAATATACAATATAATATGTAATATACAATATACAATATAATATAAATATAATATAATATGTAATATAAATATAATATACAATATATTTATATTATATATAAATATATAATATAAATATACAATATATAAATATATAAATATATAGATAAATATAATATACAAATATAATATAAATATAATATACAAATATAATATAAAATATATTTACGTGCCGATCGATCGGCACAGCCCGATCGATCGGCACTATAATATCTAAATATAAATATAATATACAATATAATATGTAATATACAATATACAATATAATATACAATATAATATAAATATAATATAATATGTAATATAAATATAATATACAATATATTTATATTATATATAAATATATAATATAAATATACAATATATAAATATATAAATATATAGATAAATATAATATACAAATATAATATAAATATAATATACAAATATAATATAAAATATATTTACGTGCCGATCGATCGGCACAGCCCGATCGATCGGCACTATAATATCTAAATATAAATATAATATACAATATAATATGTAATATACAATATACAATATAATATACAATATAATATAAATATAATATAATATGTAATATAAATATAATATACAATATATTTATATTATATATAAATATATAATATAAATATAGAATATATAAATATATAAATATATAGATATAATATTAAGAAAAATTATACGTGCCGATCGATCGGCACAGCCCGATCGATCGGCACAATAATATAAAAATATATATATACATAAATAAAAAAAAAATATATATATATATATACTCAAATCGGCACAATATTTTTTTGAATTTTAAATTTGCAAAATTCTAAATATATTAAAATTACGGATGAGCTACTGTTGATTTCTAAATAATCAAAATTTCTAAATTTCTAAATAATCAAAATTATTTAAAAATCAATATAATTGAAATAAACTCATAAAAAATTATAAATTTTAAAATAAATATTTGATAAATATTTTAGGGGAATATTATGAAATAGTGTAATAAAGCTTTATATATATCTATACATTAGCAAAATTAAACATGAATCATTCTTGAATGATATAAGTACTTATGACTTTATACAAAAAATGAACTCATTTTTCAAAATATGAGAAGAAGTGGATTTTTTTTTTATTATATCTCTATTATTATATTTCAAGGTTATTAATGATATCATCAATATCCTCTTCGTATATCACTTTTCCTTGCTCGAATTCGATTTTTTTAGGTTCCGATCGATAGTATTTGGGGTTTTGATCAAGGGTTTTGAGGGTTTAGAGGAATAGTATTTGGGGTTTTAATGAATAGTAGTTGGGGTATCCCCTAATCATCCTATCGGTCGGATTGGATTGTATATACAGCTGTCGGCACGAATAGTTTTATAGTCAAATTTCAATAAAATAATATAGCTGTGACAGCTGTCACAGCTATCACGTTTTTTACTTAAAATTAAAAAAATTAAAATTTATATATGGTCCGATCGATCGGCCTTGTCCGATCGATCGGGCCATATTAAAAATTTTATATATTAAAATTTCATATTAAAAAATTAAAATTTATATATTTAATATAACCGTTCCGATCGATCGGCCTTGTCCGATCGATCGGAACATATAAAATATAAATTTAAAAAAATATATATATAAATGTGGTAAATTTAAAAAAAAAAAATTAAAAAAATATATGTGCCGATCGATCGGCACAGCCCGATCGATCGGCACACAAATTACACAATATTAAAAAAAAATTATAAATACATATATATATATATATATAAATGTCGTGAATTCTAAAAAAAATAAAATTATACGTTCTGATCGATCGGCACAGCCCGATCGATCGGCACGATATATAATATTTAAAAAAAAATTATAAATATATATATATAAATGTCGTAAATTTAAAAAAAATATATATATATGTGCCGATCGATCGGCACAGCCCGATCGATCGGCACACAAATATATAAAATATTAATATATATAAATATAAAATATTTATATATAAATATTTATATAATATTTCATAATATAAAATATATATATATAAAATATATATAAATACAATAATATATATATATATTCATAAATAAAATATATATATATATATATTATTACATATATATTTCAGATTGCGTTTATTTGTGCCCGATGGGACGCAAATTAAAATATATACTTTTAATTAGGATGTTATTAAGTAGTTGGGTATCCCCTAATCATGTTATCGGTCGGATTGAATTGTATATACAGCTCTCGGCACGAATAGTTTTATAGTCAAATTTCAATAAAATAATACAGCTGTGACAGCTGTCACAGCTGTCACGTTTTTACTTAAAATTGAAAAAATTAAAATTTTTATATGGTCCGATCGATCGGCCTTGTCCGATCGATCGGGCCATATTAAAAATTTTAAAAGTCAACTAATTAAAAAAAATTAAAATTTATATATTTAATATAACCATTCCGATCGATCGGCCTTGTCCGATCGATCGGAACATATAAAATATAAATTTTAAAAAAAATATATATATAAATGTGGTAAATTTAAAAAAAAAAAAAATTAAAAAATATATGTGCCGATCGATCGGCATGCCCCGATCGATCGGCACACAAATTACACAATATTAAAAAAAATTATAAATACATATATATATATATATATATATATATATATAAATGTCGTGAATTTTTAAAAAAAAAAAAATTATACGTTCCGATCGATCGGCACACGGCCCGATCTATCGGCACGATATATAATATTTAAAAAAAAATTATAAATATATATATATAAATGTCGTAAATTTTAAAAAAATATATATATATGTGCCGATCGATCGGCACGGCCCCGATCGATCGGCACATAAATATATAAAATATTAATATATATAAATATAAAATATTTATATATAAATATTTATATAATATTTCATAATATAAAATATATATATATAAAATATATATAAATACAATAATATATATATATATATATATTCATAAATAAAAATATATATATATATTTAGGGTTTTAAATGGGTATGGCCGATCCATCGGAACATATATATTTTTATTTTTTTATTTTTTAATTAGTGAATGTAAATCTAATTAAATAGTCCGATCGATCGGACAAGGATCCATGGATCGGCAATTTAGGGTTTCGTTAAACAACCATACCGGATTAGGGTTTCAACAATTTATGGTTTCGTTAAACAAACTTCATACTTCAAATAATATAGGCACAAATAAACTTGAACTAAGACACCACAAATTTAATCTTGTGTCTCCCTCGCTGAACATGTCCTCCTTGTGTGGCCTCTTTCGTGACAAACACCACACTTTCTGCTACGACCTTGAGTTGAGCTTGTGGAGGCCTCCGCTCCCGATCGGTAACGTCTCTCGCTTTGGGCGACCGGCCCGACGCTTCGCTAGGGGTGGTAACAATGGATCTGCATCTCGAATATGGTCGGGAATGGTCCAAAGCTCCAATGCAGGTAACGAATTAAAGTGATGTTCGTAAATATCCCTGTGGTAACTTGTAGTGTACATACTGTGGACATAGTTGTAAAATTGGTCTCCGCTCTCCCTGTTGTCAAACAAAAAATGTGTTAGATATATAATAAGTGATTAAAAAGTGTAAAAGAATTTATACGTAATCGAATCGCGGCGCGTGGGAGCATGGTATTAGGTCCATATCAAATTCGTGACACGTGCACGTTTGGTTCTCCAAATCCACCTTATAGTTGTGATTTCTCCCGTCGTTGACTTTGTATCTTCCTCTCGGCGGTTAAGGTGACAAGTATATGAGCGTGCAAGTTCAATCTGCGCGCTTAACTTCCTCTTCGCAACGTCCACCAACAAATGGCTATTCTCACTCGGCGGTTGACGCCTTTCATCCCACCATGACTCCATAATTGCTCGTATCGTGTCTATCATCGAGCAAATCGGCAATCGACGGGCCCACAAAAGTCTTCCGTTGAAAGACTCGACACAATTTGATGATAGAAAGCCGTAGCGACGCCGCGGACATTGCGAACGTGCCCAACGTTCGGGACCAATCTCTATCGGCTTGTTGTATGCTCCTTCACTCGCCACGAGGATTGATGCCATGTACTTCCTAAACTCCGACTCACGGTATGCGTGGCTGCCCTGACGGAACATGTAGGGTACTTCATTCTTGTAAGAAGTGAGCTTGTTATTAAGATGGACGTTGCAAAGGCAAAGTGAGGAACTCCGAGAAACACCGCTTCGACAAAGCATTTTTAATACCGACGTGCCTGGTCGACACGATCAGCAGGTCACCGCTCGAACCGTACACTCGCTTAAGATTCTCAGAGAAACCACGCCCATGAGTCATTGTTCTCAATTGGTCCAATGCCAATGGCGAGCGGTACAAGCTGTTCGTTGCAGTCTTTAGTAACTGCAGCAAAGAGAATGTCGGTATTCTTTCCCTTCAGGTGAGTTCCATCAACTACAATCACCTTCCTTAAATGCCACATAAATGCGGGGATGCACTGGCCCCATGCAACAAACGCGTACTCGAACCTCCCGTCGCTGTCGACACGAAGATTAGTTACCGTTCCGGGGTTTACCTCCTTCAACATGTGCAAATATCGAGGGAGCATCTTGTACGAGTCTTCGTGACTCCCATAAATCAATTGAATCGCATTATTTCTAGCACGCAGGGCCTTATAATACTCCACCTTCACACCAAATTTCAGACGCATCTCATTGATCATGTCTCGAGGTCGCAACATCGTTCCCTCCGTACGCATTCTTTGCCCAAAATAGGCTCCGATAGTCTTCGCGATGAATGTGATCGGTCCGGCATTATCAAAGTCGTATCGACATCTGTGCTCCGGCACAAAATCGTAAATTGTCCAATACATACCATTATGTCGTGCACGTACTACGAATGGACAAAGATCGCCCAACGGACATTCAAACCACCGATACCGAGGACTTGCCCTCTTCACTTTATAAGACCGTCGACACTCTAAATGCCGGAGACCAACGGCTATTGTTAGGGGCGTCCTTCGTCCAAAAGATGTTGCCGTTTCCGAGAATGCCCTCTTCAATCTTCTCTATATCCATACAACCAATGACACCTGCTTGACCTGGCGGAATAATTGGCACTAGCCAATTTCTGACTTCGTCAACAACTTCATTATCTTCGTCTTGTAGGGCAACCGCTCCGTTCCGCGGCTGCTCTAGAAGTGTCATTAGCCGGTTTAAACCGCCTTCCCCACGAATCCATGATGCAAACTCATACATGGTTCCATAAAAGTTTTTAGCGACAACATGTTCGTCTTCCTCATCCTCTTCCTCTGCCGTATAATCCTCGTCATACGTATCATCATCATCATCGTTATTATCATTCGCACCTTGATCCTCGCTCGTTCGCTTCTTCTTGCTCCTCTTGTTGCTCTTCTTCTTCTTGCTCCGGTTGTTGTTCTTGCCTTCCAAACTCATATGCAGCTCCGCTTTGACCATATGCATCACCAAACATATTTGGGAAACTAAATTGGTAATCAAATGAAGGGACGTAATCTCCTTGTTGTGATGTTCCGGCACGATCACCGTCAAAACGACGCAAACAGTTGGATCGGTCTCTAAGTTGATAAGTCGAACCAAGTCATCATCCGTCATCATTAATGACTTAATCAACTTTCCAGATCCAGCATGCTCCAACGAATAAAGCGCATAGGGGGTAAGCCGTGAGTTAATTTGTGTACGGGCTTCGATGCTTGCCCTTAAGGATAACAATGTTAATTGGTCGATCCGAAGTGGGGCAAGCTGTTCATCCCCACCTTTGTAATCTGAACCCAAGAAACAACCTCCATACTTTACAGTTACACGTGTCCAGGTAGCCATCTGGAAAGAATTAAAAAAGAAAAAACTATCTTAGTACTCCGCAAAACCAAACTTAGTACTCCGTAAACGACACATAAGATAAGCTAACACGCGGAGAGCAAAGATAAGCTAACATGCGGAGAACAACACATAAGATATTTTATAACTAATAATACGTACATATTTACTCCTCGAATCAAGCAAAATCAAGAAAAAAATTCGTTCAAATCAAGCATAGATATTTACCCTCAAATAAAGCAAAAATCATACGTATATATTTACCCCTCAAATCAAAGAAAATCATACGCCCTCAAAATAATACATAGATATTTACCTAAAATCAAGCAACAAATATAACAATTTATGGAATATGTTACCTTTAAAATTGTTTCACACTCTCGCTCCCTCGCTCTCGTTCTCTCTCGTGTTTAAAGGACCCTCGCTCCCTTGCTCTGAAATAAAATTTTCGCTCTCTCGCACCCTCCGTGTCTTGCTCTCCTTGTTATATAGTTCAATTTTTTTGCATCTGAAAATAATCATAGAATAGTATACTGTGTTGCGTGTGAAGAGGAAAAGAATCAGATTCCTCCTACTGTGTATAGAGTTCAGTTTTTTCTGCAACTTTATTGCATGTCACTAGGTAAAAAGGTAAGTGAATATCTTTTCCAGATTTTTTTTCTTTGTAAATATACTATTTACAGAAAATTCTTGATTAAAAAACTAAAAAAAGCTGCATGAGGACGAAATTATTCTGCATGCATGAAGACAAAAAAGGCTGGCATGAAAATAAAAATGTAAAAAAAAAAATAAAAATGCTCCGATCGATCGGACTTAAAAAAATTGGTCTGATCGATCGGCCTATATTTTATTTTTAAATTATAAAAAAAAATTTAAAATGTTGTCCGATCGATCGGCCAAGGCCGATCGATCGGACCATATTTTATTTTAAATGCTATATGTCCGATCGATCGGCCAAGGCCGATCGATCGGACCATATTTTATTTTTAAATTATAAAAAAAATTTAAATTGCTGTCCGATCGATCGGACCATATTTTATTTTAAATACCATATTTTATTTTTAAATGCAAAAAAGAATACGTTTTTTTTTTTATAATTTAAAAGGCTGCAGAAGGAAAAAAAAATCAAAGTCAACAGAGAATTAAATAACTAAAAGACAAGACATTCTCTGCAAAGTAAGAGGAAATAGAAAACCTATTAACCTACCTAACTTTATAGGTTTCAGAGGACAAAATGTACATTTTTGCAATTATGGAATCTCATGTATATTTTTGCATTTTCACATGTTTGTTTTGTACATTTCTGCACATCCCCCTAAGAAATTTAACTTAGTCAGTGTTGATTTAAGATGATTGCTACTTTTGAAGTTTTGCTCGTTCTGTTAATGTTTTTCTTTATGCCATATTTCTATGTAAGCTGGCCATTGTGCATCATGTCTATCCTTGCTTATTGTGAATTTAACGAAATTGGATCATTGGCTGAGACTTCCTTATTGGAAATTGATTCAAGTCCCTCTAGATGTCTAAGTAATTTGCACCGTATCGGTAGAGCTAAAAATGGTTGAAGCGGCGGCGGCCGATACTCACCGCCGACCGGCTCGAACCGGCCCGACCGGCCAACGCACGTTTTTTTTTTTTTTTTTGAGTTTATTTTTAATTATTATAACTGTTAATTATAATTTAATTAAATATTAATTGTTATATATAGGTCAATTTTAAACGACTAGCACTACGAGACGTTTCTCCGAGGATCACAATATATTATAAGCATAATTTAGGGACTTTGATTAGACAGAAATTAGGTTTGCAGGGTGGTGTGGATTTAATCAAACGGTTTGTTTGCGGCCAGTTCGGGGGCATAGTGGGTTGGCCAGAAGGTAAGAATGCTATGCGGGCTCTTCACCAGCTATTATGCTATGAGATTTCGGTACGACCTTCGGAGGTTTGGTTTAATTATGTTGGTCGAACATCCGTTTCTCTCATCCGGAGTTTGCATTGGTTCTTGGGCTCATGTTCGGCGAGTGTAGTTTTGACATGTCAGCATTTTATCATCCTACTCAATCCGGGGTCTACGATAGATTCAATGGTGGGAGACCGATTGAAGCAAAGCACTTGTTAAACCGGTTTTGTAAATATGAGCCCGATGGCGTTTCGGATGATGACTTGATTAAGTTGTCGAATATTTTAGCTCTTTTCTTCGGTTCTATGCTCCCGAGAGACTAAGAAAATTGATACATGGATATGGGTATTGGGCGATGATATGGACCAATGGAATGCGTTCCCATGGGGTGCTTTTACCTACGAGGCCATGTTGCACTACCTCGATTACGTACCAAATTCCTTGGACCTCGTAGGATCTAAGTATAATCTCTACGGGCCGATTTGGGCAAAGATGGTATAATATTTGTTGACAACTTAATTATTACTAATTTATAATTTTTTATTAGTTGAAATAATTCGATATATTTATATTGTAATATAGGTGTGGGCATATGAGGCCATTCCAAGTTTTGGAGCTCGTTGTGCGACCCTTCTAAATCCCGATGGTTATCCTCGTTATTTACGGTGGTCGTTTAATGACGCCGATCAGCGTGATATAGCCCGTTTTTTTAAGCGCCAGGTAATAATTTTTTTATTATTTATTAAGCGATTGAATATATTATGGATTTTCTTATTAATATTTAATGCACAAATATTACGTATTTCAGATGAGAGACTCGGTAGTGTATGAAATGTTAGTACCGACCGAGATTGAGGAGAATTGTCCATATTGGCAGAGTGCATTTGGTAGTAATCCATTTGGTCTACACTTTCCTGTGCCCTTGAATCCCCTACAGCCGGCGCAATATGACCAAGATGGACAGCGTATATTGATCAGGCGCACCGAGGAGAGCAGACGTAGTTCGAGTAGAGGAGTTGTCGGTGAGGAGGAGGAGCAAGAGGAGGAGCACACTGTGGTAGAGAGTAGGAGAGTTCGAGGCGGGCCCGCCGTACACAAGCATCTTCATCAGCAGCTAGAGATGCATCAGGTAATAAACTTAAATTCACAGTAAAAATTTTCTGGTCAATTCCTCTTTTAATAATCGTCCTCTTCTGTGATAATTATTAGCCGTTGGTGAGACATCTAGTTTTCTTGACCCAAGAATAGAGGCCATGATACGTCGATCTATTGAAGAAAATTTTGAAAGATGCGAGCAAAATATGATGAATAGAATTGATGATTATCATCGGACTCTGAGTCAGGAGCTAGTCAGTAGGTGTGAGGAGCTGCTGGATAGAAGTAATATGTCATTTCAGTCTGGATATAGCTGGCACGCTCAGGCTACGCAGTGGCCCCGGTGGGATGAGCCCGCACCACCGACCTTTAATCAGCATGGTCAGGCTATGGATGTAGAACCTGGCGGCGAGTTGGTAAGAGAATTTTTCAATTATTTTAATTTCTTTTCCTAATTTAATAATTGTCTTTTGTAGGATATGTTTGAGCCGAGTAACTCGTTGGCTCAGAGTTTTGAGCAGTATTTGTCCAGTGAAACCTTGGCCTTTCGACGTCCAGATGGTTTTCCACTTCAACGAGAATGGTTCAAGGATTTTCTAAAAATTGATTCTGAAATGGATTGTGAGATGATAAACTGCTATATCCAGTCACTGCGGGTCAGGCTAGCTCAAGGTAACCTACCCATGACTCCAGATGCCCAATACACAGTCGTAGCGGACTCTACAGTATTTGTAAGTATATTTCATATTCGAGTATTTTTTGCCGATCTGGTATTTGTTTAGTTTAATTTTATCATTGAATAATTGTTTATAGATGAGTATTGTGAATGCGTGGGTCAAGGGCGTGAAGAATCCAGAAAGTAAAAGACACGAGAATGATAATGATTATAAATGGGTTCCGAAAGAGGAGGATTTGCAGTGCGTGAAGGGGAATCCAGAACTTGGGACAAGGGATTGGTACTCCGCCAAATATGTGAGTACTATTTATATATTTCATATATAATAATTTTAAGGTTCTAAATTATATATTTATATCTATTGTAGATCATATTTCCAATCTTGGCAGCACACCATTGGTTCGTATTGCGGTTATGTATTTCAGATTGGAAGCTTGAGATGTTTGACTCTAAAAATGATTTTAGAGATCCAAATGTATTCAATTGGCGCGTCAAATGCCTTATAGCTTTCCGGAAATGTATAGCGCGATTCTTATTGCACGGGAACTATTGGGCGTGTAATGCATATGGTTATCCATTCCCCGGAGGTAAGAGGCCCTCAGTTGTGCTTATGGATGATGAAGAGCAGTACTTGCAATTGGATGCGTATAGTTGCGGGGTATTTACATGCATGACTATAGAGCGTCTCCTCACCGGTTTTCCCACTCGGGTATGGGGTAATGAAGAGCGAAACATGGTGAAATATCGTAATTGGATGGCTGTAAAATGTTTTGAAATGTGTGATATTGGTAATGTATGAATTTTGAAGTGTGTATGAATGAAACATTAATGTATGAATTTTAGAACTGTGTATGAATTTTGAAGTGTTTTGAAACATTAATGTATTTTGATCGGCACATATATAAATATAAATATACATAAATATTAAAAAAAAAAGTATACGTCGATCGGCTATGTAATATAAATATAATATACAAATATAATATAAATATAATATACAAATATAATATACAAATATAATATAAAATATATTTACGTGCCGATCGATCGGCACAGCCCGATCGATCGGCACTATAATATCTAAATATAAATATAATATACAATATAATATGTAATATACAATATACAATATAATATACAATATAATATAAATATAATATAATATGTAATATAAATATAATATACAATATATTTATATTATATATAAATATATAATATAAATATACAATATATAAATATATAAATATATAGATAAATATAATATACAAATATAATATAAATATAATATACAAATATAATATAAAATATATTTACGTGCCGATCGATCGGCACGGCCCGATCGATCGGCACTATAATATCTAAATATAAATATAATATACAATATAATATGTAATATACAATATACAATATAATATACAATATAATATAAATATAATATAATATGTAATATAAATATAATATACAATATATTTATATTATATATAAATATATAATATAAATATACAATATATAAATATATAAATATATAGATAAATATAATATACAAATATAATATAAATATAATATACAAATATAATATAAAATATATTTACGTGCCGGTCGATCGGCACAGCCCGATCGATCGGCACTATAATATCTAAATATAAATATAATATACAATATAATATGTAATATACAATATACAATATAATATACAATATAATATAAATATAATATAATATGTAATATAAATATAATATACAATATATTTATATTATATATAAATATATAATATAAATATAGAATATATAAATATATAAATATATAGATATAATATTAAGAAAAATTATACGTGCCGATCGATCGGCACAGCCCGATCGATCGGCACAATAATATAAAAATATATATATACATAAATAAAAAAAAAATATATATATATATATACTCAAATCGGCACAATATTTTTTTGAATTTTAAATTTGCAAAATTCTAAATATATTAAAATTACGGATGAGCTACTGTTGATTTCTAAATAATCAAAATTTCTATATTTCTAAATAATCAAAATTATTTAAAAATCAATATAATTGAAATAAACTCATAAAAAATTATAAATTTTAAAATAAATATTTGATAAATATTTTAGGGGAATATTATGAAATAGTGTAATAAAGCTTTATATATATCTATACATTAGCAAAATTAAACATGAATCATTCTTGAATGATATAAGTACTTATGACTTTATACAAAAAATGAACTCATTTTTCAAAATATGAGAAGAAGTGGAATTTTTTTTTTATTATATCTCTATTATTATATTTCAAGGTTATTAATGATATCATCAATATCCTCTTCGTATATCACTTTTCCTTGCTCGAATTCGATTTTTTTAGGTTCCGATCGATAGTATTTGGGGTTTTGATCAAGGGTTTTGAGGGTTTAGAGGAATAGTATTTGGGGTTTTAATGAATAGTAGTTGGGGTATCCCCTAATCATCCTATCGGTCGGATTGGATTGTATATACAACTGTCGGCACGAATAGTTTTATAGTCAAATTTCAATAAAATAATATAGCTGTGACAGCTGTCACAGCTGTCACGTTTTTTACTTAAAATTAAAAAAATTAAAATTTATATATGGTCCGATCGATCGGCCTTGTCCGATCGATCGGGCCATATTAAAAATTTTATATATTAAAATTTCATATTAAAAAATTAAAATTTATATATTTAATATAACCGTTCCGATCGATCGGCCTTGTCCGATCGATCGGAACATATAAAATATAAATTTAAAAAAATATATATATAAATGTGGTAAATTTAAAAAAAAAAAATTAAAAAAATATATGTGCCGATCGATCGGCACAGCCCGATCGATCGGCACACAAATTACACAATATTAAAAAAAAAATTATAAATACATATATATATATATAAATGTCGTGAATTCTAAAAAAAAAAAATTATACGTTCCGATCGATCGGCACAGCCCGATCGATCGGCACGATATATAATATTTAAAAAAAAATTATAAATATATATATATAAATGTCGTAAATTTTAAAAAAATATATATATATGTGCCGATCGATCGGCACAGCCCGATCGATCGGCACACAAATATATAAAATATTAATATATATAAATATAAAATATTTATATATAAATATTTATATAATATTTCATAATATAAAATATATATAAATACAATAATATATATATATATATATATTCATAAATAAAAAATATATATATATATATTATTACATATATATTTCAGATTGCGTTTATTTGTGCCCGATGGGACGCAAATTAAAATATATACTTTTAATTAGGATGTTATTAAGTAGTTGGGTATCCCCTAATCATGTTATCGGTCGGATTGAATTGTATATACAGCTCTCGGCACGAATAGTTTTATAGTCAAATTTCAATAAAATAATACAGCTGTGACAGCTGTCACAGCTGTCAAGTTTTTACTTAAAATTGAAAAAATTAAAATTTATATATGGTCCGATCGATCGGCCTTGTCCGATCGATCGGGCCATATTAAAAATTTTAAAAGTCAACTAATTAAAAAAAATTAAAATTTATATATTTAATATAACCATTCCGATCGATCGGCCTTGTCCGATCGATCGGAACATATAAAATATAAATTTTAAAAAAAATATATATATAAATGTGGTAAATTTAAAAAAAAAAAATAAAAAAATATATGTGCCGATCGATCGGCACAGCCCGATCGATCGGCACACAAATTACACAATATTAAAAAAAAATTATAAATACATATATATATATATATATATATATATATATAAATGTCGTGAATTTTTTAAAAAAAAAAAATTATACGTTCCGATCGATCGGCACAGCCCGATCTATCGGCACGATATATAATATTTAAAAAAAAATTATAAATATATATATATAAATGTCGTAAATTTTAAAAAAATATATATATATGTGCCGATCGATCGGCACAGCCCGATCGATCGGCACATAAATATATAAAATATTAATATATATAAATATAAAATATTTATATATAAATATTTATATAATATTTCATAATATAAAATATATATATATAAAATATATATAAATACAATAATATATATATATATATATATATATTCATAAATAAAAAAATATATATATATTTAGGGTTTTAAATGGGTATGGCCGATCCATCGGAACATATATATTTTTATTTTTTTATTTTTTAATTAGTGAATGTAAATCTAATTAAATAGTCCGATCGATCGGACAAGGATCCATGGATCGGCAATTTAGGGTTTCGTTAAACAACCATACCGGATTAGGGTTTCAACAATTTATGGTTTCGTTAAACAAACTTCATACTTCAAATAATATAGGCACAAATAAACTTGAACTAAGACACCACAAATTTAATCTTGTGTCTCCCTCGCTGAACATGTCCTCCTTGTGTGGCCTCTTTCGTGACAAACACCACACTTTCTGCTACGACCTTGAGTTGAGCTTGTGGAGGCCTCCGCTCCCGATCGGTAACGTCTCTGCTTTGGGCGACCGGCCTGACGCTTCGCTAGGGGTGGTAACAATGGATCTGCATCTCGAATATGGTCAGGAATGGTCCAAAGCTCCAATGCAGGTAACGAATTAAAGTGATGTTCGTAAATATCCCTGTGGTTGCTTGTAGTGTACATACTGTGGACATAGTTGTAAAATTGGTCTCCGCTCTCCCTGTTGTCAAACAAAAAATGTGTTAGATATATAATAAGTGATTAAAAAGTGTAAAAGAATTTATACAGAATCGCAGCGGCAGCGTGGGAGCATGGTATTAGGTCCATATCAAATTCGTGACACGTGCACGTTTGGTTCTCCAAATCCACCTTATAGTTGTGATTTCTCCCGTCGTTGACTTTGTATCTTCCTCTGGCGGTTAAGGTGACAGTATATGAGCGTGCAAGTTCAATCTGCGCGCTTAACTTCCTCTTCGCAACGTCCACCAACAAATGGCTATTCTCACTCGGCCAGTTGACGCCTTTCATCCCACCATGACTCCATAATTGCTCGTATCGTGTCTATCATCGAGCAAATCGGCAATCGACGGGCCCACAAAAGTCTTCCGTTGAAAGACTCGACACAATTTGATGATAGAAAGCTGTAGCGACGCCGCGGACATTGCGAACGTGCCCAACGTTCGGGACCAATCTCTATCGGCTTGTTGTATGCTCCTTCACTCGCCACGAGGATTGATGCCATGTACTTCCTAAACTCCGACTCACGGTATGCGTGGCGCCCTGACGGAACATGTAGGGTACTTCATTCTTGTAAGAAGTGAGCTTGTTATTAAGATGGACGTTGCAAAGGCAAAGTGAGGAACTCCGAGAAACACCGCTTCGACAAGCATTTTTAATACCGACGTGCTTGGTCGGACACGATCGCGTAGGTCACCGCTCGAACCGTACACTCGCTTAAGATTCGCAGAAACCACGCCCATGAGTCATTGTTCTCAATTGGTCCAATGCCAATGGCGAGCGGTACAAGCTGTTCGTTGCGGTCTTTAGTAAGCTGAAGCAAAGAGAATGCCGGTATTCTTTCCCTTCGAGTGAGTTCCATCAACTACAATCACCTTCCTTAAATGCCACATAAATGCGGGGATGCACGGCCCCATGCAACAAACGCGTACTCGAACCTCCCGTCGCTGTCGACACGAAGATTAGTTACCGTTCCGGGGTTTACACCTTCAACATGTGCAAATATCGAGGGAGCATCTTGTACGAGTCTTCGTGACTCCCATAAATCAATTGAATCGCATTATTTCTAGCACGCAGGGCCTTATAATACTCCACCTTCACACCAAATTTCGGACGCATCTCATTGATCATGTCTCGAGGTCGCAACATCGTTCCCTCCGTACGCATTCTTTGCCCAAAATAGGCTCCGATAGTCTTCGCAGTAACAGTGATCGGTCCGGTATTATCAAAGTCGTACTGACATCTGTGCTCCGGCACAAAATCGTAAATTGTCCAATACATACCATTATGTCGTGCACGTACTACGAATGGACAAAGATCGCCCAAATGACATTCAAACCACCGATACCGAGGACTTGCCCTCTTCACTTTATAAGACCGTCGACACTCTAAATGCCAGAGACCAACGGCTATTGTTAGGGCGTCCTTCGTCCAAAAGATGTTCTTGTTTCCGAGAATGCCCTCTTCAATCTTCTCTATATCCATACAACCAATGACACCGCTTGACTGGCGGAATAATTGGCACTAGCCAATTTCGACTTCGTCAACAACTTCATTATCTTCGTCTTGTAGGGCAACCGCTCCGTTCCGTGGGTCGCTCTAGAAGTGTCATTAGCCGGTTTAAACCGCCTTCCCCACGAATCCATGATGCAAACTCATACATGGTTCCATAAAAGTTTTTAGCGACAACATGTTCGTCTTCCTCATCCTCTTCCTCTGCCGTATAATCCTCGTCATACGTATCATCATCATCATCGTTATTATCATTCGCACCTTGATCCTGCTGTTCTGCTTCTTCTTGCTCCTCTTGTTGCTCTTCTTCTTCTTGCTCCGGTTGTTGTTCTTGCCTTCCAAACTCATATGCAGCTCCGCTTTGACCATATGCATCACCAAACATATTTGGGAAACTAAATTGGTAATCAAATGAAGGGACGTAATCTCCTTGTTGTGATGTTCCGGCACGATCAGCCGTCAAAACGACGCAAACAGTTGGATCGGTCTCTAAGTTGATAAGTCGAACCAAGTCATCATCCGTCATCATTAATGACTTAATCAACTTTCCAGATCCAGCATGCTCCAACGAATAAAGCGCATAGGGGGTAAGCCGTGAGTTAATTTGTGTACGGGCTTCGATGCTTGCCCTTAAGGATAACAATGTTAATTGGTCGATCCGAAGTGGGGCAAGCTGTTCATCCCCACCTTTGTAATCTGAACCCAAGAAACAACCTCCATACTTTACAGTTACACGTGTCCAGGTAGCCATCTGGAAAGAATTAAAAAAGAAAAAACTATCTTAGTACTCCGCAAAACCAAACTTAGTACTCCGTAAACAACACATAAGATAAGCTAACATGCGGAGAGTAAAGATAAGCTAACATGCGGAGAACAACACATAAGATATTTTATAACTAATAATACGTACATATTTACTCCTCGAATCAAGCAAAATCAAGAAAAAAATTCGTTCAAATCAAGCATAGATATTTACCCTCAAATAAAGCAAAAATCATACGTATATATTTACCCCTCAAATCAAAGAAAATCATACGCCCTCAAAATAATACATAGATATTTACCTAAAATCAAGCAACAAATATAACAATTTATGGAATAGCTTACCTTTAAAATTGTTTCACACTCTCGCTCCCTCGCTCTAGTTCTCTCTCGTGTTTAAAGGACCCTCGCTCCCTTGCTCTGAAATAAAATTTTCGCTCTCTCGCACCCTCCGTGTCTTGCTCTCCTTGTTATAGAGTTCAATTTTTTTGCATCTGAAAATAATCATAGAATAGTATACTGTGTTGCGTGTGAAGAGGAAAAGAATCAGATTCCTCCTACTGTGTATAGAGTTCAGTTTTTTCTGCAACTTTATTGCATGTCACTAGGTAAAAAGGTAAGTGAATATCTTTTCCGATTTTTTTTTCTCCGTAAATATACTATTTACGAGAAAATTCTTGATTAAAAAACTAAAAAAAAGCTGCATGAGGACGAAATTATTCTCGCATGCATGAAGACAAAAAAAGGCTGGCATGAAAATAAAAATGTAAAAAAAAAATAAAAATACTCCGATCGATCGGACTTAAAAAAATTGGTCTGATCGATCGGCCTATATTTTATTTTTAAATTATAAAAAAAAAATTTAAAATGTTGTTCGATCGATCGGCCAAGGCCGATCGATCGGTCCATATTTTATTTTAAATGCTATATGTCCGATCGATCGGCCAAGGCCGATCGATCGGACCATATTTTATTTTTAAATTATAAAAAAAATTTAAAAATCTTTGTCCGATCCGATCGGCCAAGGCCGATCGATCGGACCATATTTTATTTTAAATACCATATTTTATTTTTAAATGCAAAAAAGAATACGTTTTTTTTTATAATTTAAAAGGCTGCAGAAGGAAAAAAAATCAAAGTCAACAGAGAATTAAATAACTAAATGACAAGACATTCTCTGCAAAGTAAGAGGAAATAGAAAACCTATTAACCTACCTAACTTTATAGGTTTCAGAGGACAAAATGTACATTTTTGCAATTATGGAATCTCATGTATATTTTTGCATTTTCACATGTTTGTTTTGTACATTTCTGCACATCCCCCTTACTTAAATATCTTTCATTTCAGGGAGGAAGATGATAACGATGGTGGTTTCGATGTGATCAAATTCCCTCTTCATCCACATGACATATCAGTGAAGTTAATCACACCTTTTGTCAAGAGAGAGAACAAAATCATCCCAGATCTTGAAAACGTGCCAAGAACCAGTGCACCTTATTCATTTTTATTCAATTATCACAAACATCCTCTAACCTTGGCCTCAGAGTTCTCAGATGATGCCGAACAAGTCATGGATGAGGAGGAAGATAAGTTCAAGATATGCAATGTTTGTGTAACACCCATATCTTCTCCTCCATACTACGAGTGCAATGCTTGCAAATACTTCGTCCACTCGATTTGTTACTTTTTGCCCAAAACTATATCATCATCTTCTTCTCTCGACTTCTATCGCCTATACGGCCGCTGCCCAGTCACACAAAATGAAAACCATAAATACAGACTTCGTACAAGCCCAGAATACGAGGAGCTGTATGAGAAGATGCATAAATGCATGCATTGTTCTAGTCTCACAAATGGAATTGTGTACGAGTGTGAAGGCTGTAAGATGAAGATGGATGTGAAGTGCGCATCTCTGCCACAAGCTATCAGACATGCATCTCACCCGCATCACAAACCACTAACCATCACCAGAATGCCACATGGAAGTGGAAAGGAGATGTTCACCAGTTGTTGCTTAAATTTCACCGACATTGCATATTGCTGCAGCAGCGAAGATTGTAATTTTGCATTACATTGGACGTGTGTGATGCTGCCGGCGAGTGTAACGGTGCTTGAATGGGACAGGCATCCGCTGCTGCTGACATTTGACGCCTCTTTCGACCATCCCTCCAGTTTCATTTGCGGATTTTGTGAAGAAGATATGCATCCCAAAAAGTGGATGTATCATTGTCGCCAATGCGACAACTCATTCCATCTTTTTTGCTTGACGGCTGCATCTGGTGTGTACAGAAACATCAAATTTGGGCGCCGGTTTGTGTTTGAAGGGATTCACCCGCACCCTCTCACGTTTAACTGCATCACTATCAAGAGAAGGTGCGACATATGTCGTGGGGATGAGTACAACTATTGTGGATTGGAATGTGCATTGTGTAACTATCTTATGTGCTTACGGTGTGCACGTAAAAAAGCTTCTCTTAGTTCGTCATCCAAATGATGTGTATATGTATGTGTTGGATTGTTGCAATTCTATTAAATTAGATTATGTCATTTCATATTGGATATCATTTTATTTAATCAATGGATATCATTTTTTAAATATTTATTGTAGTTATTTAATTTCAGTAACTACTAAGAGGTTATGATTGTAATTTGATTTATTGGATTCAATAAATGATGAGTTATTTATGGGTTACGAAATATTTTATGATAACTTATTTAATGTTTAAATTATGCAATCATTATAATTGTTTTTCCTATTTAGTGGTTTAATTATTTTTGTTATATTTCTTAGTATTAATTATAAATTCTTAGTATATTTATTATTCATAATCTATTTTTATTCTTGATTTTTTTTTTTATGTTGTAGATGTGATTAAATGTGTTTATTAATTTTGTACTAATTGTTTTTGAATATGCACACAATCAGTTTTACTGTTTTCATTCTTCTAGTGATTATTTAAAGAGAAATTTGTATTTTTATTATTCTTATTCATATGCATCTATAATTATTGATGCATAATATTAAAGTTATTACTGAATGTATAGTGCATTTTAAATTGTTATTTGATGCATAACTTTGTAACGCATAATTCAATTAATATGCATTATAAAAGGCACATGCATAATTTCTTATTTGTTAATGCAACAATTTATAGAATATAATGCAACAAAATATGGATATATTTTGTTTTCGAATTTTATTCCTACTTCATAATATTAATCTTTGGACTATATTCCGTTTGAATATATTCTTTACAATTTTTTTGATTTATTGTGCAATAGCACTAATAAGGTAATTACCCGCAAATAAGCAATAAGTAATGTATTGCTAATGTGAACCATATACATCAATATTAATCACATATTGCATTAGCATGTACTAAAAAATGCATCACAAAATTATTTTAATTGCATTTCCATTTACAAACGATGAGAAATGTATAGCACCAAAAGATATCAATAATTTATGCAAATCTTAAAATGTACCGGTGTCTTATTAACGATATTCATATGCATATATAGTGAGAAATAAATTAAATTAAGATATGGTAATAAAGATTTAATAGATAAGAATACAAAATATAAGGAATCAAATATTTGATTTTCAATAATTACGCCAATCACGATTGCATGATTTCAGTTACCATATCTCATGCATAATCTCATTACAAATATACCCTTTCATAATTTAAAACTAATAAAAAGATAATTTTTCTGCAATAATTTTGACCGTGGATTTAATAGCGATCAACGATCATTATTAGTTCTTATTTCTTATCTAGATAATGGTTCTTATATGAACCACACCATATATATATATATATATATATATATATATATATATATATTCTTCATCAAGAAAACTTCGCTTTAATAGAGCATATTCCTTGCTTTAGTATGAAACATATGTAATCATTTCAAAAGATAAAGTTGGAGCTTTCAATGAGGGGCCAAAATACTTTTCTAATTACAGTGATGAGGGAAAATATCAGTTTTGGCCCATTATTTTAGCACCCGATTCAGTTTGGCCCGTTATTTTGACTGAGTCCAATTTTAGTCCGTTAATTTAGCAAATTATCCGTTTTTAATCCGTTTTACAAAATTGGCCAAATTTGTCAAATTTTGGTCCGTTGGGTTAATAAAAAATATTTAAAACTCACATTTTTAATATTAAAACATTTTTGTAATATTAATTTTAGTCTTTTATATGATAAATGTCCCGATTTGACCCATTATATTTCAAAAAAAAAAATCAAAAAATGAGATTGATTATTTTTCTTAATATTGTGTATGTTGTTTGTCGAACAATTTAAGAAAATCCGCCTCAAAGATGGACCCAGAAAATTATGAAAATAAAAAAAATAATAAATATTAAGAAAAATAATCCATTCTATTTTTGATTTTTTGAAATATAATGGATTAAAACTGGAAATTTATAATATAAAGTACGAGAATTAAAATTACAAATATGTTCGAATATTAAAAAAGTAATTTTTAATTTTTTTATTAACCCAACGGACCAAAATTGGACAAATTTGGTCAGTTTTGTAAAACGGACTAAAAAGGGACAATTTGTCAAATTAACGGACTAAAATTAGACTCGACCAAAATAACATGTCAAAGTGAATCGGACGCCGAGATAACAGGCCAAAAATTATTTTTTCCCCAATGATGATGACTTGATTAAAATGCTAAAAAACTAAAATAATAAATTACACAGCGAGATTACATGAAATAATATTTACATTATAAGAAAATATATAGTAGTCCCTCTGTCTCCGATGAAACGTCTTGTTTTTTTCGGCGCGTTAATTTATGCGTTTGACTTTTGTGTATTAAGAGATAGAGTGGCGTGAATGGAATCAACAAAAAAATGACTTGTGTGTTAATTTTATTTCCCTTTTAGGAAACATGACATTTGTGTGAAACAACCCGAAATATAATAGGTGACGTTTCACTTGGGACGGAGAGAGTATACTTAACTTCTAGAAAATTATCAAAAGTGAATATTTTTAGCGTCTGGTATTTCGTCATACAAAAAAATACATTATATCCAATGATTTTCCAAAGTGTTGTGTAGGTACATACTTGATCATTTAGCTAATTAAGTTAATTGATTGAGGACCCACATAATTCTTTGCGATAATATGCATAAAGAGTTATGTTCTTTTCTTCCATATCTATCTAAAGTATATTGATTCAAAGAACGTGTATATATAGTGGTATTTTGCCCAAGTCGTAGATTATCATAAACTTTTATTTGTTCAATCTCCATAGATCGATCAATTACTACTTAATTAAACCTTGATCAATTACTACTTAATTAAACTTTTAGTTGTTCAATCTCCATAGTTCTTGATCAATTACTACTTAATTATACACATCCTAGGTTGTGTTGTTCCAAATCCATCATGCATGCATGTCATTTTGTTTATTGCACGCACTAATTAGTCTCACAACTTTATATGAATATTTAGCTCATGTGTTTTTTCAGTTTTTTGTACTTCCATTAACACAAAATACACACAAGAGGCAAAGAGTGTCGATCATGGAGAAAAAAGTTATTACCCCTTTCTACCATAAACACCCTATTCAGTTATTTTATTATAACAGTCGCTCAAGAGATTTTTGGTGTGATATTTGCTTGATTGATATGGATTTAGTGCTTGGGTATAGATGCTCTAATTGACATTTTAACGTTGACTTAACATGTGAAGGGATAAGCATGATGTCATATTGGAAGAGAGAAGGCAACTGCAGCACCCAAGCCACCCCGATCACCATTTGACACTCATGAAAAAGCCAGCTTCGGCATTTTATTGCGATGGTTGTGGGGCTAAAGACGTGGATATGGCGTACATTTGTAGCATATGCGAGTTTTGAATTCACAAGACTTGTGCGTTGTTGCCTCTCATTCAAACAACAAATCACCACCACCACGGCCTCTACCTCACCTTATCTTTTCCACCACAACATCCCAAATATAGAGTAAGTGATTGTGATGTTCGTGGTAAGAGATTGAATAAGTCGATTTGGGTGTATTTTTGCGGTGATTGCATATTTATGCCCATCTTAAGTGTATTACATCAACAACTCCGACCAGAAAACGAGTTTCCAACTTTTAAATTAATTTTCTTGCTTAAATTCATCTTTTTTGCTTTGGTAGGGTTTTGTTTAATTAGTTAATCACGAGGAGCATAATTATTTCCCGAATCCACCTTACCAATTAGTATATCCATTCCTCATTTTACGAAAATCCCCATCAAGATGTTCATTGGCGACTATGGAATTGATGGGATAAGTCAGACTCTGACTCACTGTAACGCCCCAATTTTTTTTAACTTTTTTAAGGGAACATCAGCACATGCATAAACTTTTGTCATTAAATTTAATCTTTAATATAACTTTAATAATTTTTTTTCATAAAAGAAAAGTTCAGTGCAAAATTTCATAACAGCGGAAGTCTTAAAAATAAAAGCACATGCGACTACTAGTTTTTGAAAAATGCAGTGGAACGAAAGTGGTTAGTTCATGACAATCTCCATAGCTCTTGGTTGCTCAATACTTGTGTGCAGTTATGCATGTCGTAGTTTGTGTAGTTTCAAGATCCACTAATGTGCATACATGTCACTGCTTCAATTGCATGAACTAGAATATTTGTCACCTATATATGTTTCTTTAGTTTTTTAAACTATTTATATACAGTTAAACCTCGATAAAGTAATAACCTTGGGAACGAGAACAAATATTCATTTAACAAGGTTTTTACTTTATCGAACATTATTTTAGTGCATTGACCCATATCAAGACCGGAATAAATTATTATCTTAGCGACATTATTACTTTATCGAGATTTAACTTAGATAGCTAGAAAGATTTATTCATGGAGAATGAGATTCTTTACTGTTGCTTCCGTGAACATCTTTTGATACTTAAACAAAATGTGAATGACATGGAGCTTATAGATTGTTATGGGTGTGGTGAAGCTGTAACCAATTTGGAGGTCGCATGTGTTTGTAAGGAGAAGAATTGTGATAATGGTTTTATTCTTCACGAGAAATGTGAAGAGTTACCCGTTCAAATATGTCACCCCAAACACTCTCAACATCCCCTTCTCTTACATGATTACATAAAATGACCTATAATTGATGTGATGTTTGTTTACGTGATTTTTATTTGCTTGGGTATCAATGCTCTATTTGTTGTTTTAACATCGATTTGAACTACGTAACATGTATGTTTCAGAATTTAAGAATGAAAAATATAAAAATTTATACATTCTTCGTATTTTTTAGGTAAGTTTGTCTTCCTACCAATTTGCACCCAACTGACTACATATAATTAAACTGATTGTTTCATAGGCGAAGTTGATAATAGTGGTTCCGATGTGATTGAGTTCTCGCTTGATCCAAAAGACATATCAATGAAGTTAATCACTCCTTTTGTCATTTCAGACATGCCAACAACTATTAAGATACCGGAAACCACTGCAGCTTATTCATTTCTATTCAACTACCACAAACATCCTCTAACTTCGGTTTTAGAATCCCACGAAGATGATAACAAAACCCTTGATGAGGAAGAGGAAGACAAAGAAGAAGCAACAAATGAATAATTGAAGATATGTGATGTCTGTGTAACACCCATACCTTGCTTGCGAATACTTCATCCACTCCATTTGTTATTCGTTGCCCAAAATTATATCATCATCTTCTCCCTTATACGATCATTGCCCCAAAACACAGAATGAAAACCATATATTAACCCTCTATACAAGCTCATAATCATTAGATAAGAGTAGTAGTATGTATAATTGCACAAATTGTACTGGTATCACGAACGGAAGGGTGTACGAGTGTGAAGGTTGTAATATGAAGGTAGACGTTAAATGTGCATCTCTACCACCAACTATCATGCATACATCTCACGCTCATCACAAACCACTAACGCTCATCATTGCTGCTAACATTTGATGCCTCTCTAGACCATCCTTATGATTTCAGTTGCGGATTTTGTGAAGAATAGATTATACCCATGTTTTGGATGTATCATTGTTGCCAATGCGAAAATTCTTTCCACTATTTTTGCTTGAAGGCTATGTCTGGTGGGTACAAAAGCATCAAATTTGGTTGCCAGTTTGTGTTGGATGGAATTCACCCGCACCCTCTCGTGTTTAACTGCATCACTATCAAGAAAAATGTGCGACATATGTCATGGGAATGAGTATAACTATTGTGGATTAGAATGTGATGTGGAGCTAATTTGGAGAATTAATCATTGTTGGGCTTTTGGATTTGGACTATCTTTAATTATGTTTTTATGTGTTTTTACTTTTTGGCCTTTAGGATTTTAGAAGTAGTTTTCTATATATTGGAGTCATATGAATTGCAATAGAGAGATTTGGAAGATTGAAGAAAATTGACGGTGTGACCATTTGTCCCCATTCCCCTCCGGTAGGCGGACCGACTTTAGATGTCGTTGTCCTAGGTATTCGTGTGTCGAATCAATTGGTTAACGAAAACTTCCGGCATTCGTGTGCAAATCAACGGATTTTGATTAATGTTTATAAATCGTCTCTGGCATTTCGAGGAAATCAACGAATACCATTGGTATTCCTTTTATCCTATTTATTTATTTATTTTGTTTTTTATCAAATCTTCTGCTGCATCAGGGACGAACGGTCGCACCGTCGATTTTCTTTAATCTTTCAAATCTCTCTATTAAATTTCATATGACTCCAATATATAGAAAACTACTTCTAAAACCCTAAAGTCCCAAAAGTAAAAACTCATAAAAAATAATTAAAGATAGCCAAATCCAAAAGCCCAACAATGATTAATTCTCCCAATTAGCTCCACATCAGAATGTGCATTGTGCAACTATTTTATGTGCATAAACTGTGCACAAGAAGAGTTAGTTGCCCTTAGTTTGTCACCTCAATGATGTATATATGTATGTGCTCGAATGTTCAACTTAAGTTTATTGTAACTCTATCTAATATCTACTACTATTGTAAAAGACTATTATCTAAACATTTTGTTTTGCGTAAAAATTTTAATATTTTTTTATATTTATGGAAATAAGAAATCTCCACTACATTTTGAATATTCATTTTGTTTTTTATGTAATTGTAGTTATAGATAAATAATAAAATATGTGCCGATTTTATTTTGATTTTTTTGAAAAAAAATTGGACCGATTATTAAGTTCTGTGTTTAATCCTATTATCTAAATTGCATAAACAAGAAGTGGGATCCATAATAAAACGGGCCACTACAACCAGTTATGAGTTTGGGCTTAAGTATACACTATTTATTGTTCATCTTTATTAATTTTTAGGGATAAAGTAATTGGCCTGTCATTCTCTCAATATAATCACAAATTGGAGAATTATGAGCTAACATTATTCACAAAGCGTTGCTTAAGGCCTTAAATATTAAATAATTATTATAGCACTAATTTTGTTTCCCAACATCTTTCTCTAACCAAACATAATTATTAAATAATGAATTTTTGACGATGTTGTGTAAATTTAGGATATACATATATATTGATGTGATGAAATAATAAATATTGCAGATTTTAATATATTATTCCAACCTCATAAATTCTGTTAAAATAGATATTATGTCATATTGGAGTTTATGACATGCATTTAATACGATATGTTGAACTTTTTTAGTATTCATTAGTTATAGTGTGTAAACAATCCATATTGTAGAGGCTGAATGAGCATTTTTCTAATGTTCTTTTCTTGATGAAGAAAACTTCTCTTTAATAGAGCATATTAGTTTGCTTTTCCCTTTTGGATTTTATAGAGAAGGACCACATAATATTTGTTCCTTGCTTTAGTATGAAACATATGTGGTCGATCATTTCAAAAGACAAAGTTTGAGTTTTCAATGTTTTCTAATTTCTTTTCTAGTTATATAGTACACTTTCTAGAAAATTGTAAGGAAAAATAGATAGTTTCTCTAATTGTTAACGGATAAATGATTATTTTTAATAATTTTGGAAAAATAGATAGTTTCTAGTTATGTTTTTAATAGTTTTTATATAAGACACATGCCACCGTTCTATTGGTGACTCAACTTAGAAACAAATTCATTAAGGAAAAACATAATAACAAATCTAGTTACAATTTTATCATTTTGTATAAAATCATAAATAATTACGTGGGATGACATTAAAGTGTTAAGTCTTTAGCAGAAGGTTATAGACTCAAAATACACTGAGACAGTTATATGTGAGTTTACCCTATATGTACCAAATATAACGCGGATCACTTGTCATAAAATAATTAAAAAAAGGAAAAAAGATAAACCATCTAACTATTAATAAATAAAATAATAAATAAATAATTTCGTCATGCCCGTAGATGAGTTTCTTGAGGCTTTTTAATAATTTTTTAATTATGATTGAAATGATTTTCTTTGTCTATGAACAAAAATTGTTTGAGGTTGATATCTTTCGAAACAAGAAATCTCTTAAAAGAGAATAATTGATTACCTATGATTAAAGAGTTCGCATAACCAAACTTTCAACTTCAATATAAGTGAAACTAGTTTTCCGTTACACGTCAATTTTCATCCCTGCTTTTCTAATCCTTCCTTAAAACTTTTACTGTAGAGATTGGATCTCTTTTCTTTAATTATTACTACTATTTTATGTTCTTTTATTGAGTCGGGTGAATTTTACCTCCCTATGATTTCGCGAAGGTGCAATTTACCCCCCTATGATTTAGAAAGGTGTAGTTTACCTCCCTATGGTTTATATGTAATAGCACACAGCCTCCCTCGTGTCCTGCGTGTAGTGTCACGCGCAAGTCGGGTGAATTTTACCCCCCTATGGTTTTACGAAGGTGCAATTTACCCCCCTATGATTTAGAACGGTGTAGTTTACCTCCCCATGGTTTATATGTAATAGCACACAACCTCCCTCATGTAAAGTAAAGAACAACTCTGCTGCAACAACTCGAGTTTATAGCTGTTTTCCTTGGAAGGTTGTTACACGTGACATCGTCTTCTCCAACGGATATATGCTTGCTTCACAACTATATATAGAGAAGAAAATCCGAGCTCCAGGTAGGATGAAGGAAAAAGATTTGGGGGAAAATATTCGGAATATCAAAGGATAATACTTACTCAGAAAACAACTCTAGCGCACTCAAAAATAATTTCAGAGAAGAACTTGCCCAATAGATAATCATTAGTTCTTCTCTCAAGAGTTATTTTAGATTCTTCTTCTCTAGCTAAGCTCAGTGCCATATATATAGCCTAGAAATTCGAAGGATGGAGTTCAGTAGGTGCGGAAATGTGTAGGCCCGAAACAGTTGAGTGGAAAACGTTTTTATCAAAACAGTTTAAGTTCAGTAGAATAGGCAGTGAAGTATGCTGAAACTCAGTTGAATGATTTTAAAGATAATTTGAAGTATTAGCAGTTAAAATCAATGCAACAGAAAATAAGAACATGAGCGAGAGACAGAGATTTTAAAGTGGTTCGGACATCACTCAAGTCCTACGTCCACTGTCCCGAAAGGTCAGGAGGCTATTTATTATACTGAGTTAGTCTCAGTCAGCTTGTACACAGGACAAACTGCGGCTTGGGGATTAGACTGAGCAAGTCTCAGTTTACACAATATCAAACTAAAGTGTTTGACAAACTCTTCAACTATGAAGGAGTCTTTTACAATTAGCGTATATGCACTCTATGCACATCTTGGAAAATTAGAGAAAGAAATAAAAAACCTTTTTCGGATGAATATATTTTGTTGCTTTATAATCAAAATCATCTACTGCACTAATTTCTTTCTACATTTATTTTAAGAGGAGATTATTGCACTACTTTGAAAACGACAAGGGGGTTATATGCACCTATGAAAATCACAGGGGGGTGGGGGGTGGGGGGGTATTTCCACTTCCACAAAACCACAGGGGGGTTATTTGCCCCTATAATAAGTCAAATTTTAGAACCATAGTCTCAATTATCGCGCGTGATCTCCAAACTCGGTTACGGGGGGTAATATTCACCTTTTTAAAAACTATAAGGGGGTGTTGTGCACCTTTTAAAAACACAGGGGGTTATTTGCACCTTGCCCAAACCACAGGGAGGTTCTATGCCAAAAACCCTCTTTTATTGAGGAAGAACACTTCTTTCTAAAAGAGCTTATTACTTTGCTTTTCCATTGCGAATTTTACATAGAATTCTTTGCTTTTGTGTGAAACATAAGTATCCAAAAGTTTTGAATGAGGGTCCAATTCTTTTCCTAATTATAATTTGATTAAATTGCAACAAAATTAAAACAATAAATCACACATGAAGATTACTTGAAATAATACTTACATTGCATGAAAGTAAAAGAGATAGTACATATTTTTATTTCATCATACAAATGTACATAATTATTTCCTTAAGTGTTACGCAGTTGCGTGTATTAGCGTCTAGCAAAGTTTATAGACCGAAGACAGCATAATTCTTTGCCGAGAATATGTATCAAATGTTATATTCTTTTCTTCCATGTATATCTAAGATATATTTGCTTTAAAGAAAGTGTTATGATGTGGCCCAAATCCTAATCTTTAAAGGAAATTGAGTCATATCCCATATCGGATAATTCGTGAAGTTTATCATTAATTTTACCTATAAAAAAATATATTATCTATTTATCCGATCATCAATAATTATATTAATAGAATGCTCTTTTCTCTCTAGAATATTATAAATTTATAATTGTTACAAACTAAAAAGAAGTAAAGAATAATAGAGGGTGGAAATGAGTTGTGTATCATTATGAGAATTAAAGACCTCTATTTAGAAAATTACATATGAACTAATAGCTTTTAGGGTTTCCACATAATTATTATATATGTGATAAATATACATATAAATATATTTAAAATAATATATATATATATATATATATATATATATATATAGACCTCTATTTAGAAAATTACATATGAACTAATAGCTTTTAGGGTTTACACATAATTATTATATATGTGATAAATATACATATAAATATATTTAAAATAATATATATATATATATATATATATATATATATATATGCTAATGAGATATCTTTATTATTTTTAGGGTAAAGTGATGGACCTATCCATTATTAATATTAATTATTACTCTAAAACGATGGGGGTTTATGTCGGCAAAAATTGAGACGGTCAATGGAATCACAAATTGGAGGATTATGAGCTAATCACAAGCATTGTTAAAGTGTATTATTATAAACACTTCATATTTGTTATTGTTTAATGTTAAAAATAATTAATTTTAAGCAAAAATATCGAATTTTTATATCAATAATAAAAAGCAATTATATTTGGTAATTCCGAGAATTATAGTGTTTTAAACATAAAATTATCTCAACTGATGGTTAAATGAGATTGATTAATTAAACAATTTAGCTGCTTAATTTTAAAAGAGTTAACGCAGATAGTAGATTTTACAAACACTAAAAAACTGTTTGTGCGGTAAAAAAGTAGGTAAGTGTTTAAAATAAGCTCTTGCAAACACGCAATATTAAATAATTATTACAACACTAATTTTGTTTCCTAACATCTTTCTCTAACCAAACATAGGCGGGGAAGTGATGTCGAAGGAGGAAATATGCATAGAGGAAGTTCAAGAACAAATATTGATGAATTTCTGGTACTGACATAGTCTTTTTATACAGCAAAAGCATGACTAGTCCATTTTTTTACGTGGGCTTCAGTTGTTTATGAGAACGATGTTTATCAGTATATAATACTCTCTCCTACTTTCCATTTTCGGTTGTGCTGCTAAATTTGTCTTCGTCCTAAATGGAAAAGGAAGGTGGCATTTTTGTAAATATGGAATGTCTATTTCTATCTAATTAAAGTAGAGAACCCCACAACTTACTATACAACTACTCATTTCTACCCACTTTCTTAATCTCAATGCCGGAACCTATTAAGACAAGTTTAGCGGGACGGAGGAAGTATATAGATGCAGTGTATGAGAAAGGATCTGTTATATGAAGTTCTGTTAAAATAGACTGGTGTCGTGTCGTATTGGAGTGTCGGACACGTATATATTCTTTTTTTTTTTTTTTCTTGAAGAAGATAACTTCGCTTTAATAGAGCATTAGTTTGCTATTATTCCCTTGTGAATTTTATAAGAAGGCAAGCATAATATTTGTTAGAGCTTTGAATGAGGGGCCAATATACTTTTTCTATTTACAATGACGATGAGTTGATGAAAATGTAAAACACTACAACAACCATTGTAAGAAAATATATAATATAGAGTATCTTTTAGGAAAATTGTCAAAAATAGTTTTTTTTTTTAGTGTTCTACTTGTTCAAATGTGTATCTTATTTATGTAATGATTTTCTAAAAATTTTTGGGCACATGCTTGACCATTTAGCAAAGTTAATAGATCGAGGACCCACATAACATAATTCTTTGCCGATAATATAAGTAAAGAGTTATATTCTTTTCTTTCATGTATATCTAAGGTATACCTTTTCTAAAAAAGACATATATAAATATTGGTACGATACATCAAAGTTTTGCTCAATTCATACATTATCAGAAACTTTATTTTGTTCAATCTCCATAGCTCTTGGGACCCATGAAAAAACGGGCCACCGCAACCAGTTATGAGTTGGGCTTAAGAGCACACTATTTATGGCTCGATTATCATTATTATTCCCTTTCTTTTGGTGCGGGAATTAAGAAAGTGAATGATAAAGTATGATAGAAGGATAAATATTAAAATAAGAGAGAGAAGATTATGAATATGTGAGAGAGTAAATGATAAAATAGGAGAGAGAAATAAGAAAGTAGGAGAGATAAATAAAAAAATAAGAGATAATTTATTTATATTTTTTTAAGTTATTTCCTTTTAAGGAAAATGTCATTTTAAGTGGGACGTCCCGAAAAGTACAACATGTCATTTTAAATGGGATGAATGGTGTAATATTTAGGGATAAAGTAATTGGCCTATCAAACTGAGACGTTATTCTGTCAATATAATCACAAATTGGAGAATTATGAGCTAACATTATTCACAAAACGTTGCTTAAGGCCTTAAATATTAAATAATTATTATAGCACTAATTTTGTTTCCCAACATCTTTCTCTAACCAAACATAATTATTAAATAATGAATTTTTGACGATGTTGTGTAAATTTAGGATATACATATTGATGTGATGAAATAATGAAATATTGCAGATTTTAATATATTATTTCAACCTCACAAATTCTGTTAAAATAGATATTATGTCGTATTGGAGTTTATGACATGCATTTAATACGATATGTTGAACTTATGTAGTATTCATTAGTTATAGTGTGTAAACAATATAGATTGAAGACCCACATAATTCTTTGCCGATAATATATTTATAAAGAATTATATATATATATATATATATATATATATATATATATATATATTTTATGTTGACTTAAGGGATTTTAGACAGTGGAGAATTAGTCGAGTATTATAATTGCACGGTAGTTTCTCAAATTGAAATAGGATTACAGTATTGTTTTTTATGTTTCGGATACAGACCTTGAATGTTTAAGACAGTACTTGATTATGGTTTACAATTAGTGCTTAAAACTTTTTAATAGTACGTAAATAATTTACTGTAAAGACTTGATCTCTTTTCTTTAATTATTACTACTATTTTATGTTCTTTTCTTGTAAGAACGCTTCTCTCTAAAAAAGTATACTACTTTGCTTTTTCATTGTGAATTTTACAGAGAATTTTTTGTTTTTGTGTGAAACATGCGCGCGTATCCAATAAGTTTTGAATGAGAGGCCAATTCTTTTCCAAATTATAATTTGATTGAAATGCAACAAAATTAAAACAATAAATTACACAATAAGATTAATTGAAATGATATTTACATTACATGAAAGTAAGGTAAAAGCGATAGTATATATTTTTTAGTTCATCATACAAATGTACATAATTATTTCCTTAAGTGTTATGCAGTTGCGTGTTTTAGCATCTAGCAAAGTTTATATAGACTGAAGACAACATAATTCTTTGCCGAGAATATGTATAAAATGTTATGTTCTTTTCGTCCATGTCTATCTAAGGTATATTTGCTTTAAAGAAAGTGTTATGATGTTGCCCAAATCCTAATATTTAAAGGAAAATGAGTCATATCCCACATCGGATAATTAGTGACGTTTATCATTAATTTCACCTATAAATAGATAGATTCTCTCTGTAATTATTTTAAGTGTATTTCTATGCATCATAGCACACATGTTACGAGATTAGTTAGTTTGAGTTAAGTGTGTTTCTATGCATTATAGCCCACATATTATTAGATTAGTTAGTTTGACTAATTGACCATGTTTTTGTGGGTATGTGTTTTTGGGTCTATGACCATATTCCGGAGGCCCATTTTGTATTATCTCTTCATTAGTGGATTGTTTCTCCGCAGTCCGTGAATGTAGGTTGATTGACTATGACCATATTTCGGAGGCCCATTTTGTATTATCCTCTTCATTAGTGGATTGTTTCTCCGCACTTCGTGGATGTAGGTCGATTGACTATGACCATAGGTCAATTGACCGAACCACGTTATAGAGGAGAATACAAAATGGGATTCCGGAATATGGTCATAGGCCCAAAAGTACATAGCCACAAAATTTTGAATAACTCGTCCAACTAACTAATCTCATAACACACACGTGGGCTATGATGCGTAGAAGCAGATCCTATATATTTATAAGTGAAATTAATGATAAATTTCATTAATTTTTCGATGTGGGATATGATTCAATTTTCATTAAGGATTATGATTTGAGCCACAACATAACAGCCTCCTTAGACCATCCCTCCGATTTCATATGTGAGTTTTGTGAAAAAGAGATACACCGAAAGCTGTGGATGTATCATTGGCGACAATTCTTACCATTGTTATTGCTTGAAGATTGCATCGGGTGATTATAGAAATATCAAATTTGGGCGTTGGATTGAGTTTTATGGGATTCACGTCCTCATCCTCTCACGTTTAACTGTGTCCCTATCAAAAAAAATGTGTGACATATGTGGTCACTCTTCTATTGGTGACTCAACTTAGACATAATAACAAATCTAGTTCCAATTTTATCATTTTGTATAAAATCATAAATAATTACTTCCCTTCTAATGACATTAAAGTATTAAGTTTTTAGCCGAAGGTCATAGATCCAAAATTCACTGAGATCGTTAAATGTGAGTTTACCCTATATGCACCAAATATATCACACGCGGGTCACTCGTCATAAAAGAATAATAATAAAAAAAGATAAACCATCTAACTATTAAAAAATAAAATAATAAATATATAATTTCGTCATGCCCGTAGATGAGTTTCTTGAGGCTTTTTAATATTTTTTTAATTATGATTGAAATGATTTTCTTTGTCTCTGAACAAAAATTGTTTGAGGTTGACATCTAATTCTAACGAAAGAAGAAATCTCTTAAAAGAGAATAATTGATTACTTAAGATTAAAGAGTTCGCATAACCAAACTTCCAACTTTAATATAAGTGTATTCAAGAAGTTTTGAGTGAGGGGCCAATTCTTTTCCTAATTATAATTTGATTAAAATGCAACAAAATCAAAACGATAAATTACACAAGAAGATTAGAAATAAAATTAACATTACATGAAAAAATTAAAAAAGATAATATATATTTTTAGTTCATCATACAAATGTACATAATTATTTCCTTAAGTGTTATGCAGTTGCATGTTTTAGCATCTAGCAAAGTTTATAGACCGAAGACAACATAATTGTTTGCCGAGAATATGTATAAAATGTTATGTTCTTTTCTTCCATGTCTATCTAAGGTATATTTGCTTTAAAGAAAGTGTATATATATAGTGGTATATTACATCCTAGTATTATTAATTTGCCCAATTCATACATTATCACAAACTCTATTTTTGTTCTTGTTCAATCTCCATAGCTGTTGGTTGCTCAATACTTGTGTGCAGTTATGCATGTCGTATTTTGTGTAGTTTCAAGATCCATTAATATGCATACATGTCAATGCTTCAATTGCATGCACAAATTAGATTTCTAGAATATTTGTCGCCTATGTTTTTTTAGTCTTTTGAACTATTTTTGTATTTACACTCTATTTATAGAGAGAGAGAGATTTACTCATGGGGAAAAAGGTTAGTGACTATTACTTCGATGATCATCCTTTGATTTTTATAGAAAATGTGAATGTCATGGAGCCTACAGATTGTTATGGGTGTGGTGAAGCTGTAACTAATTTAGAGGCAGCATATGTTAGTGAGGAGTCATGTAGTAATAGGGTTATTCTCCACAAGAAATGTGGAGAGCTGCCCATTGAAATATGTCACCCTAAACACCCTCAACATCCTCTTCACGTATGTGATTGCCATAAAAGTACTATTAATTGGTGTGATATTTGTTTACGTGATTTATATTCGCTTGGGTACGAATGCTCTAGTTGTAATTTTATCATCGATTTGAACTGCGGAAAATTGGCAGTAATAGAGAAACAACTACCACACCCTAGTCACCCCGATCACCCTTTGACACTTATGAGAAAGCCAGCCTTTAAATTTTGTTGTGATGGTTGTGGGGATGAAAAAGTGGACATGGCTTACATATGCAGCACGTGTGAGTTTTGGATTCACAAGACTTGTGCGCCACTCCCCCTCGTTATGCCCACAAATCACCACCACCACCCCGTTTCCTTGTTATTCTCTTTTCCAGCAAAACTACATCTCAAATATGAGATTCTTTATTGTGATGTCTGTCTTAAGAGATTGAATAAGACGTGTTGGGTGTATTCTTGTGTTGATTGTAGTTTCTTTGCCCATCTCAAGTGTCTCACATCCAGATCTGAGACCATAGAACGAGTCTCCAACTTGTAAGATGTTTACTGCTAAGCGATATCTTTAATTTAATATTAATTATTCTTGTTTGCCTAAATTCTGATATCTTTAATTTAAGCTTTTCTTTCTCGAGGGAAGATCAGTTATCCCAAAATTAAAGTAAATGTCTCAACCTGTCACAATCAATATTACGTAATTTTGATATAAGAGATAAAAAAAAAATAAGTAGTTTTAATTGAGACATGATTGAGACATAAACCTTTTTTGGGACGATAGATCTTTTCTGCTCTTTCATAAGCAAAAGTTGATACTAATTACTTAAATATCATTCATTTCAGGGAGGAAGATGATAATGATGACGGTTCCGATGTGATTGAATTCCCTCTTCATTCACATGACATATCAGTGAAGTTAATTACACCTTTTGTCAAAAGAGAGAACAAAATCATCCCAAATTTAGATAACATGCCAAGAACCAATGCACCTTATTCATTTTTATTCAATTATCACAAACATCCTCTGACTTTGGCCTTAGTGTTCTCACATGATGCCGAACAAGTCATGGATGAGGAGGAAGGCAGCAATGCAGCAGAAGATAAGTTGAAGATATGTAATGTTTGTGTAACACCCATATCTTCTCCTCCATATTACGAGTGCAAAGCTTGCAAATACTTCGTCCACTCGATTTGTTACTTTTTGCCCAAAACTATATCATCATCTTCTTCTCTCGACTTCTATCGCCTACACGGCCACTGCCCAGTCACACAAAATGAAAACCATAAATTCACACTTCGTACAAGCCCAGAATACGAGGAGCTGGAACAGAAGATGTATCTATGCAGACATTGTTCTGGTTGCACGAATGGAATTGTGTACGAGTGTGAAGGCTGTAAGAGGAAGATGGATGTGAAGTGCGCATCCCTGCCACCAGCTATCAGACATGCATCTCACCCACATCACAAACCACTAACAATCACCAGAATACCACAAGGAAGTGAAAAGAAGATGTTAACCAATTGTTGCTTAGATGACACCGACATTGCATATTGCTGCAGTAGCGAAGATTGTAATTTCGCATTACATTGGAGATGTGTGATGCTGCCGGCGAGTGTAACGATGCTTGAATTGGACAAGCATCCGCTTCTGCTGACATTTGACGCCTCTTTCAACCATCCCTCCAGTTTCATTTGCGGATTTTGTGAAGAAGATATGCATCCCAAAGCGTGGATGTATCATTGTCGCCAATGCGACAACTCATTCCATCTTGTTTGCTTGAGGGCTGCATGTGGTTTTTATAAAAATGTTAAATTTGGGCGTCGGTTTATGTTGGATGGGATTCACCCGCACCCTCTCACGTTTAACAACATCACTATCAAGAAAAGGTGTGACATCTGTCGTGAGGATACGTATGACAATTGTGGACTGGAATGTGCATTGTGTAACTATGTTATGTGCATAGATTGTGCACGTATAAAAGCTTCTCCTAGTTCATCATCCCAATGATGTATATATGTATGTGTTGGATTGTTCAAATTAAGTGTGTTGTATTTGTTGCAATTAATGATCTCTTACGTATATCTTTTGTAAAAAAGACCATTATCTAAACATCTTGTTTCGCGTAATATGTCCATAAATATTTAATATTTGTATGTATTTATTGAAATAAGAAATCTCCACTACACTTTTAATATTTCATTTTGTTTCTTACGTAATTGAAGTTGTGGAAAAATAAATATCTGGGCCGATTTTGTTTTATGAAAATATTTGGGCCGATTACTGCATTATGTGTCCAATGCTATGATCTAAGTTGCATCACCAAATAGTGGGGTCATCATAAAACGGGTCACTGCAATAAGTGATATAATCTTTTTATGCAGCACAAGAATAATTAACTCATTGTTATATAATTTAATGATGCAGCGGAAGATTAAGTAAAACGAAATAGATGAATAGGATAAAAGGGATATCAATCGAATCCCTTGATTTCATCAAATGCCGGAGACGATTTACAAATATAAATCAAAATTCGTTGATTCGCGCACGAATGTCGGAAGTTGATCATCGTTAACCCATTGATTAAGCGCACGAATACTCAGGATAACGGTATCCAAAGTCGGTCCGACTAAACGAGGGGAATGGGGATGAACGGTTGCACCACCTATTTTCTTCAATCCTCCAATCTATCTATTAGAACTCAAAGAACTAGGGATAAAACAAGAAAACTTCGCTTTAATAGAACATATTCCTTGCTTTAATATGAAACATATGTAATCATTTCAAAAGATAAAGTTGGAGCTTTCAATGAGGGGCCAATATACTTTTTTAATTACAATGATGATGACTTGATTAAAATGTTAAAAAACTAAAATAATAAATTACACACCGAGATACATGAAATAATATTTACATTATAAGAAAATATATAGTAGTCCCTCCGTTTCCGATTCCGATGAAACGTCTTGTTTTCTTCGGCACAGTAATTTATATTTTTGACTTTTTGTGTATTAACAGAGAGAGAAGTGAATGGGACCCACAAAAAAATAACTTGTGTGGTAATTTTATTTTCCTTCTAGGAAACATGATATTTGTGTGAAATAATTCGAAATAGAATACGAGACGTTTCACTTGGGACGGAGAGAGTATACTTTCTAGAAAATTATCAAAAGTGAACATTTTTAGCGTTTGGTATTTTGTCATACAAATATATATATTATATGCAATGATTTTCCAAAGTGTTGTGTAGGTACATACTTGAGCATTTAGCTGAGTTAATTGATCGAGAACCCACATAATTCTTTGCTATAATATGGATAAATAGTTAACGGACTAAAATTGAACTCGACCAAAATAACAGGTCAAAGTGAATCGGACGCCGAGATAACAGGCCAAAAATTATTTTTTCCCCAATGATGATGACTTGATTAAAATGCTAAAAAAAACTAAAATAATAAATTACACAACGAGATTACATGAAATAATATTTACATTATAAGAAAATATATAGTAGTCCCTCTGTCTCCGATGAAACGTCTTGTTTTTTTGGGGACGGGGAGAGTATACTTTTTAGAAAATTATCAAAAGTGAATATTTTTTAGCATTTGGTATTTCGTCATACAAATATATATATTATATATGCAATGATTTTCCAAAGTGTTGTGTAGGTACATACTTGAGCATTGCTAATTAAGTTAATTGATCGAGAACCCACATAATTCTTTGCGATAATATGCATAAATAGTTATGTTCTTTTCTTCCATATCTATCTAAAGTATATTGATTCAAAGAACGTGTATATATAATATAGTGGTATTTTGCCCAATTCGTAGATTATCATAAACTTTTATTTGTTCAATCTCCATAGCTCTTGATCAATTACTACTTAATTAAACTTTTATTTGTTCAATCTCCATAAGCTCTTGATCAATTACTACTTAATTATGCACATCCTAGGTTGTGTTGTTCCAAATCCATCATGCATGCATGTCATTTTGTTTATTGCACGCACTAATTAGTCTCATAACTTTACATGAATATTTCGCTCATGTGTTTTTTCAGTTTTTTGTACTTCCATTAACACAAAATACACACAAGAGGGAAAGAGTGTCGATCATATGGAGAAAAAAGTTATTACCCTTTCTACCATAAACATCCTTCGGTTCTTACAAAAAATGTAGGTGGAAAGAAGCGTGTAAATTGTTATGGGTGTCGCGTGGTATTAACCAATTTGGAGGCGGCATATGTTTGTAAAGAGAACATGTCATAGTAGGATTATTCTCCACAAGAAATGTGGAGAATTACCAAATCAAATATGTCACCCTCAACATCCTATTCAGTTATTTTATTATAACAGTCGCTCGAGAGATTTTTGGTGTGATATTTGCTTGATTGATAATAGGTCAATTTTGTACTATCCATATTTCGTGTATTTTGGCATATTTTGTGGTACTTGGATTTGTTTTGGTGTTTATTTTGCAGTGCTTAATGATAATGTGACATTTACGAGGCATCGAGGTGGTGGTAGAAAGATTTGAGGAAATCAAGCCAAGTGAAGAGGGAAATTATATTTGATTTCCAATCTGGAGGAAATCAAGCCAAGTGAAAAAGGAAGAAATCAATCTTATCTCTATCCCTTGATTTGTGCCGAAGAAGAAAAGGAAGAAATCAATCATGAATCTCTATCCCTTGATTTGTGCCGAAGAAGAAAAGGAAGAAATCAATCATGAATCTCTATCCCTTGATTTGTGCCGAAGAAGAAAAGGAAGATTGTAATCAATCATGAATTTGATGGAGAGATAATTAGGGATTTTATCATTTAATCATTCGACTAAAAAAGGAAGGAATGGGGCTATATAAACCCACCTTGAGGAGAGGAAGAGATCATCTCATTCTTCACTTCTACATCACCACAACAAGTTTTCTCCATTTCCTCTCTTCCAAGTCTTCACGGAGAGAGGAGTTCCAAGGAAGCCGATTGAAGGGTTATCATTTTTAAGTTTAAGTTTCTTGTTTTTAATTGATGAGCTTTAGTTTGATTTGGATAAACATTGGTTAAACATTTTCATTTGAAATTCTGGATTTGAATTATCTTAACCTATGGATATTTTCTTAGTAGTTTCTTTCAAATTTGCAATTCTAGGATTTTAATTCCATGCATTTAGTGTTTTGAATTATTTAATAATTAGTTAGAATTTTCGTTTACATATTGAAATTCAGCATGCTTTGTGTTTTGTTTAATATAGTCAATATGCGTAGCTAATTCTTTTTAGGGGCTGGCAAGATGTAAAACACACACACCTCTTTAAATTCGTGAGACTAGGGCTTATAATTAATCACTTAGGTTTTGAATTAATCTAGGTTTAATTAATTGAATTAATTAATCTAGGCTTGATCACCCTATTTAATTCATCGCTAATTTAGTACTTCCATCGTTTCTCATGGGATTAGGCTAAATAAGTAGCAAATTGTTCTTAGGACAATTGGATTAATTTGGTAGGAGACTATTAGATGCTCACCATACGAGTAGGCTCCTAAATTGGGTTCCCTTAATTCTTAAAGCTGATTAGGTGTTAAATCTATTGATTGTCCACCAACGTAGGTTGCACCTAATTTAGAGAAGTAGTCGTTTCAATGCCCACCATGGCGATTACCGATTAATTAAGGGGGAATAGGGGATATATCAGTTTAATTACGGTGTCCTACAACTAATTGATTTAAGTGGATTAATTAATAATTAGTGTCTGTGATCGATTGTGTGTGTGGGTGAATCATCTTGCTGGACCCGCTTTTATTTGCATAAGTAAATTTTGTGTTAATTTCATGTTTGCTTTCGGTTATTGTTAGGATATAGATATTCCCCAAACTTGCGTGGTTGCTAACCAAAACTCTGATTGATAGGATTTTTAGGTTTAAATTACTCCGTTCCCTGTGTTCGATACCTGTGTTATACTAATTCTAGTTCTAGCAATTTTGCAGGATTATTTGGTGTAAACAGCGAACCACCAATTGATATGGATGTAGTGCTCGGGTATAGATGCTCTAATTGTCATTTTAACGTCGACTTAACATGTGAAGGGATAAGCATTGATGTCATATTGGAAGAGAGAAGGCAACAACCTGCACCCAATCCAACGATCACCATTCGACAGTCATGAGAAAGCCAGCTTCGGTGTTTTATTGTGATGGTTGTGGGGCTAAAGACATGGATATGGCGTACATTTGTAGCATATACGAGTTTTGTATTCACAAGACTTGTGCGTTGTTGCCCCTCATTCACAGAACGGATCACCACCACCACGACCTCTACCTCACCTTCTCTTTTACACCACAACATCCTAAATTTAGAATAAGTGATTGTGATATTTGTGGTAAGAGATTGAATAAGTCGCTTTGGGTGTATTTTTGCGGTGATTGCAGATTTTATGCCCATCTCAAGTGTATTACATCCACAATTGCGACCACAAAACAAGTTTCCAACTTGCAAGTTAATTTTCTTGCTTAAGTTCATGTTTTTTGCTTTGGTAGGGTGTTGTTTAATTAGTTAATCACGAGGAGCATAATTATTTCCCGAATCCACCTTACCAATTAGTATATCCATTCCTCATTTTACGAAAATCCCCATCAAGATGTTCATTGGCGACTATGGAATTGATGGGATAAGTCAGACTCTGACTCACTGTAACGCCCCAATTTTTTTTAACTTTTTTAAGGGAACGTCAGCACATGCATAAACTTTTGTCATTAAATTTAATCTTTAATATAACTTTAATAATTTTTTTTCATAAAAGAAAAGTTCAGTGCAAAATTTCATAACAGCGGAAGTTTTAAAAATAAAAGCACATGCGACTACTAGTTTTTGAAAAATGCAGTGGAACGAAAGTGGTTAGTTCATGACAATCTCCATAGCTCTTGGTTGCTCAATACTTGTGTGCAGTTATGCATGTCGTAGTTTGTGTAGTTTCAAGATCCACTAATGTGCATACATGTCACTGCTTCAATTGCATGAACTAGAATATTTGTCACCTATATATGTTTCTTTAGTTTTTTAAACTATTTATATACAGTTAAACCTCGATAAAGTAATAACCTTGGGAACGAGAACAAATATTCATTTAACAAGGTTTTTACTTTATCGAACATTATTTTAGTGCATTGACCCATATCAAGACCGGAATAAATTATTATCTTAGCGACATTATTACTTTATCGAGATTTAACTTAGATAGCTAGAAAGATTTATTCATGGAGAATGAGATTCTTTACTGTTGCTTCCGTGAACATCTTTTGATACTTAAACAAAATGTGAATGACATGGAGCTTATAGATTGTTATGGGTGTGGTGAAGCTGTAACCAATTTGGAGGTCGCATGTGTTTGTAAGGAGAAGAATTGTGATAATGGTTTTATTCTTCACGAGAAATGTGAAGAGTTACCCGTTCAAATATGTCACCCCAAACACTCTCAACATCCCCTTCTCTTTCATTTTTAGGTGAAATTTTGTAAACTACTATGTGTTAATTTTTTTAATCAAATACCGTGTATTCTTAATAGTGTTACACGAAATATTATGTGTTCGTTTTTTTGCATGAAATATGGTGTGTTCTTAAATAATTTGAACGAAATACCATGAGTTCTTAAACAATCTTGCATGAAAAACCCCTTGTATTCAAAGTTATATGAAAAAGGGCACAAGTGTATTTCGTGAAGCAATGTTAAACAGGGTATTTAGTATATAGAAAGTATACAGAAAGGACAGTTATGTGAAATACCTAACTTCATCCGAAGATGAGGTAGTTTTTGGGACTTTTCCCTTATTTATCACATATAAACTGATTGTACTTTTCCCTTACTAATCACATAAAATGATTGTTTCTGAAATATTAATGGTGGTTTCGAAGTGATTCAATTCCCTCTTCACGCACATGACATATCAATGAAGTTAGTCACACCTTTGTCGGAAACCACTGCGGCTTATTCATTTCTATTCAATTATCACAAACACCCTCTAACTTTGGTTTCAGAGTCCTATGAAGATCATAGCGAAACCATTGGTGAGGAGGAAGAAGAAGAAGATGAAGATGAAATGAAGATATGTGATGTGTGCATAACGCCTATATCATCTCCTCCATATTACGAGTGTGTTGCTTGCAAATATTTCATCCACTCGATCTGCTACTTTTTGCCCAAAACTCTATCATCATCTTATCACGGCCTACACAGTCACTGCCCCAACACACAAAATAAAAACCATATATTCACACTCTATATAGAGCTCAAAATCAATGGATATGAATAGTAGTTTGTATAGAGGCAGTCATTGTCGAGTTACCACGAACGGAAGTTTGTACAAGTGTGAAGGTTGTGATATGAAGATAGATGTAAAATGCGCATCTCTACCACCAACTATCCGACATGCATCTCACCCGCATCACAAACCACTAACCATCACCATTGTTGTGGACTTGACGGAGTTTCGGCGTATTGCTACAGCAGCGAAGACTGTAAATTGCCGTGCACGTAAGTTGTGCGATGTTGCCGGCGAGTGTAACAAAGCGTGAGTGGGACAAGCATCCATTGGTGCTTACGTTTGATGCCTCTTTAGACCATCCCTCCGATTTCATTTGCGGATTTTGTGAAAAAGAGATGGATCCGAAGGAGTGGATGTATCATTGTCGCCAAAGCGACAACTCTTTCCACTGTTTTTGCTCGGGTAGGTACAGAAACACTAACTGATTCGATCCGAGCTCTCTTATTGAATTGCTTATTGAATGAACATCTCAACATTATGCCTTGAAGAGGAATCGAACCTCCACGCTCTTTAGCACGAGATTCTGAGTCTCGCGTGTCTACTTTTGGGCGCCGATTTGTGTTTGATGGGATTCACCCTCACCCTCTCACGTTTAACTGTGCTTGATTGTTCAAATTAAGTGTATTGTATTTGTTTCAATTAATTACTTATCCTCTACCTATATCTAAACAAACGCAACTTTGTCTATTATCTACTACTATTGTAAATATGATCATTGTCTAAACATCTTGTTTTGCGTAATATGTCCATAAATATTTAATATTTTTTGTATTTATGGAAATTAGAAATCTCCACTACACTTTTAATATTTCTTTTTATAACTTAAATATCTGGGCCGAATTTGTTTTAGTAAAAAATTTGGGCCGATTATTGCATTATGTGTTTAGTGCTATGATCTAAATTGCATCATCAGGGAGTGGGGCCCATCATGAAACGAGCCACAGCAACCAGTTATGAGTTGGCACTGTCTATTTGTCCGATTATCAGTAATTAATACTATACTCTTTTCTCTCTGGAATATCATAAATTTATAATTGTTATAAACTAAAAAGAAATAGAGAATAATAGATAAAGTATAAATGAGTTCTGTATCATTATGAAAATAAAAGACCTTTATTTGTAAAATTATATATGAACTAATGACTTTTAGGATTTACACATCATCATTACATATGTGATAAATATACATATAAATATATTTACAATAATATATATATATATATAGGGAGTGGTTCCCGTGTGAAAAGTTCTTATCGTGTGAACGTGTGAACACTGCATTTTAAAGACAAACATATTGCACTTTCAAGGTTTTAATACTGCACTTTAGGAACTGCACTTAAAGACAAATGTACTGCACTTTAAGTATTGCACTTTAAAATGCAGTATGTTTGCTTTTAAAGTGCAGTACATTTGTCTTTAAAGTACAGTGTTCACACATTCATACGATAAGAGGTTGTTCACAGTTAAACCTCCTATATATATATATATATATATATATATATATATATATATATATATATATATATATGCTAATGAGATATCTTTATTATTTTTAGGGTAAAGTGATGGACCTATCTATTATTAATATTAATTATTACTCTAAAACGATGGGGTTTATGAGGGCAAAAATTGAGACGGTCAATGGAATCACAAATTGGAGAATTATGAGCTAACATTAATCACAAGCATTGTTAAAGTGTATTATTATAAACACTTCTTATTTGTTCTTACTTAAAGTTAAAAATAATTGATTTTAAGCAAAAGTATCGGATTTTTATATCTAATAAAAAACAGTTATATTTGGTAATTCCGCAAGTTATAGTGTTTTAAACACCAAAAGTATCTCAATTGATGGATAAATGAGATTGATTAATTAAACAATTTAGCTGCTTAATTTTAGAAAAGCTAACGCAGATAGTAGGTTTTACAAACACTAAAAAACTGTTTGTGCGGTAAAAAAAAATGCCGATAAGTGTTTAAAATAAGCTCTTGCAAACACGCAATATTAAATAATTATTACAACACTAATTTTGTTTCCTAACATCTTTCTCTAACCAAACGAGGAAATATGCATGGAGGAAGTTCAAGAACAAATCTAGATGAATTTCTGGTATTGACAGTCTTTTTATACAGCAAAAGCATGACTAACTATTTAACTCATTGTTCCCTCCGTCCCGCTAAATTTGTCTTACTTTCCATTTTCGGTTGTCATACTAAATTTGTCTTCGTCCTAAAATGGAAAAGGAACGTGGCATTTTTGTAAATATGGAATGCCCATTTCTATCTAATTAAAGTAGAGGACCCCACAACTTACTATACAACTACCCATTTATGCCCACTTTCTTAATTTCTGTGCCGGAACCTATTAAGACAAGTTTAGCGGGACGGAGGAAGCATATAGATGCAGTGTATGAGGAAAGATTTGTTATATGAAGTTCTGTTAAAATAGACCGGTGTCGTGTCGTATTGGAGTGTCGGACACGTATAAGTTCTTTTTTTTTTCTTGAAGAAAATAACTTCTCTTTAATAAAGCATATAGTTTGCTATTATTCCATTGTGAATTTTACAAGAAGGCAAGCATAGTATTTGTTCCTTGCTAAGTATGTAACATGTGTACTCATTTCAAAAGATAAAGTTTGAGCTTTGAATGAGGGGCCAATATACTTTTTCTAATTATACAATGACGATGACTTGATGAAAATGTAAAACACTAAAACAACTTGAATAATGTTTACATTGTAAGAAAATATATAATATAGAGTTTCTTTTAGGAAAATTGTCAAAAATAGTTTTTTTTTTTTTTTTAGTGTTCTACTTGTTCAAATGTGTATCTTATTTATGTAATGATTTTCCAAAATTTTTTGGGCAAATGCTTGACCATTTAGCAAAGTTAATAGATGGAGAATCCACATAACATAATTCTTTGCCGATAATATAAGTAAAGTGTTATATTCTTTTCTTTCATGTCTATCTAAGGTATACACATTTACTAAAAAAACGTATATATATAGTGGTATGATACATCATAGTTTTGCTCAATTCATACATTATCAAAAACTTTCTTTTGTTTAATCTTCATAGCTCTTGGTTTTTGATTACGCATACTTAGGTTGTTTAATCTTCACACGTTGTTCACATTTGAACCTCCTATATATATATGCTAATGAGATATCTTTATTATTTTTAGGGTAAAGTGATGGACCTATCTATTATTAATATTAATTATTACTCTAAAACGATGGGGGTTTATGACGGCAAAAATTGAGACGGTCAATGGAATCACAAATTGGAGAATTATGAGCTAACATTAATCACACGGATGGTTAAAGTGTATTATTATAAACACTTCTTATTTTTTCTTGCTTAAAGTTAAAAATAATTGATTTTAAGTAAAAATATCTGATTTTTATATCAATAATAAAAAGCAGTTATATTTGGTAATTCTGAAAATTATAGTGTTTTAAACACCAAAGTATCTCAACTGATGGTTAAATGAGATTGATTAATTAAACAATTTAGCTGCTTAATTTTAGAAGAGCTAACGCAAATAGTTGGTTTTACAAACTAAAAAATTGTTTGTGCGATAAAAAAAAGCGTGTAAGTGTTTAAAATAAGCTCTTACAAACACACAATATTAAATAATTATTACAACACTAATTTTGTTTCCTAACATCTTTCTCTAACCAAACATAGGCGGAGACGTGATGTCGAACGAGGAAATATGCATAGAGGAAGTTCAAGAACAAATCTTGATGAATTTCTGGTACTAACAGTCTTTTTATACAGCAAAAGCATGATTAACTCATTGTTCCCTCCGTCCCGCTAAACTTGTCTTACTTTCCATTTTCGGTTGTCCCTGTTAAATTTGTCTTCCTTTCCATTTTCGGTTGTCCTACTAAATTTGTCTTCGTCCTAAAATAGAAAAGAAATGTGACATTTTGTAAATATGGATTTCTATCTAATTAAAGTACAGGATCCCACAGACTTACTATACAACTACCCATTTCTAACCACTTTTTAAATCTCCATGCCGGAACCTACTAAGACAAGTTTTGCGGGACAGAGGGAGTATATAGATGCAGGGTAAGAGGAAGGATCTGTTATATGAAGTTCTGTTAAAATAGACCGGTGTCGTGTCGTATTGGAGTGTCGGACACGTATAAGTTCTTTTTTTTTTCTTGAAGAAAATAACTTCTCTTTAATAAAGCATATAGTTTGCTATTATTCCATTGTGAATTTTACAAGAAGGCAAGCATAGCATTTGTTCCTTGCTTTAGTATGTAACATGTGTACTCATTTCAAAAGATAAAGTTTGAGCTTTGAATGAGGGGCCAATATACTTTTTCTAATTATACAATGACGATGACTTGATGAAAATGTAAAACACTAAAACAACTTGAATAATGTTTACATTGTAAGAAAATATATAATATAGAGTTTCTTTTAGGAAAATTGTCAAAAATAGTTTTTTTTTTTTTTTTTTTTGTGTTCTACTTGTTCAAATGTGTATCTTATTTATGTAATGATTTTCCAAAAATTTTTGGGCAAATGCTTGACCATTTAGCAAAGTTAATAGATGGAGAATCCACATAACATAATTCTTTGCCGATAATATAAGTAAAGTGTTATATTCTTTTCTTTCATGTCTATCTAAGGTATACACCTTTACTAAAAAAACGTATATATATAGTGGTATGATACATCATAGTTTTGCTCAATTCATACATTATCAAAAACTTTCTTTTGTTTAATCTTCATAGCTCTTGGTTTTTGATTACGCATACTTAGGTTGTTTAATCTTCACACGTTGTTCACATTTGAACCTCCTATATATATATGCTAATGAGATATCTTTATTATTTTTAGGGTAAAGTGATGGACCTATCTATTATTAATATTAATTATTACTCTAAAACGATGGGGGTTTATGACGGCAAAAATTGAGACGGTCAATGGAATCACAAATTGGAGAATTATGAGCTAACATTAATCACACGGATGGTTAAAGTGTATTATTATAAACACTTCTTATTTTTTCTTGCTTAAAGTTAAAAATAATTGATTTTAAGTAAAAATATCTGATTTTTATATCAATAATAAAAAGCAGTTATATTTGGTAATTCTGAAAATTATAGTGTTTTAAACACCAAAGTATCTCAACTGATGGTTAAATGAGATTGATTAATTAAACAATTTAGCTGCTTAATTTTAGAAGAGCTAACGCAAATAGTTGGTTTTACAAACTAAAAAATTGTTTGTGCAGTAAAAAAAGCAGGTAAGTGTTTAAAATAAGCTCTTACAAACACACAATATTAAATAATTATTACAACACTAATTTTGTTTCCTAACATCTTTCTCTAACCAAACATAGGCGGAGACGTGATGTCGAACGAGGAAATATGCATAGAGGAAGTTCAAGAACAAATCTTGATGAATTTCTGGTACTAACAGTCTTTTTATACAGCAAAAGCATGATTAACTCATTGTTCCCTCCGTCCCGCTAAACTTGTCTTACTTTCCATTTTCGGTTGTCCTGTTAAATTTGTCTTCCTTTCCATTTTCGGTTGTCCTACTAAATTTGTCTTCGTCCTAAAATAGAAAAGAAATGTGACATTTTGTAAATATGGATTTCTATCTAATTAAAGTACAGGATCCCACAGCTTACTATACAACTACCCATTTCTAACCACTTTTTAAATCTCCATGCCGGAACCTACTAAGACAAGTTTTGCGGGACAGAGGGAGTATATAGATGCAGGGTAAGAGGAAGGATCTGTTATATGAAGTTCTGTTAAAATAGACCGGTGTCGTGTCGTATTGGAGTGTCGGACACGTATAAGTTCTTTTTTTTTTTCTTGAAGAAAATAACTTCTCTTTAATAAAGCATATAGTTTGCTATTATTCCATTGTGAATTTTACAAGAAGGCAAGCATAGCATTTGTTCCTTGCTTTAGTATGTAACATGTGTACTCATTTCAAAAGATAAAGTTTGAGCTTTGAATGAGGGGCCAATATACTTTTTCTAATTATACAATGACGATGACTTGATGAAAATGTAAAACACTAAAACAACTTGAATAATGTTTACATTGTAAGAAAATATATAATATAGAGTTTCTTTTAGGAAAATTGTCAAAAATAGTTTTTTTTTTTTTTTTTTTTAGTGTTCTACTTGTTCAAATGTGTATCTTATTTATGTAATGATTTTCCAAAAATTTTTGGGCAAATGCTTGACCATTTAGCAAAGTTAATAGATGGAGAATCCACATAACATAATTCTTTGCCGATAATATAAGTAAAGTGTTATATTCTTTTCTTTCATGTCTATCTAAGGTATACACCTTTACTAAAAAAACGTATATATATAGTGGTATGATACATCATAGTTTTGCTCAATTCATACATTATCAAAAACTTTCTTTTGTTTAATCTTCATAGCTCTTGGTTTTTGATTACGCATACTTAGGTTGTGTAGTTCCAAGATCCATTACGCATGCATGTTATTTTGTTTATTGCACGCATTAATTAGTCTCACAACTTTACATTAATATTTAACGCGTGCTTTTTCTGATTTTTTTTTTGTATTTCTTTTAAACACAAAATACACACACAAGAGAGAGAGTTGATCATGGAGAATAAGGTAATTACCCCTTTCTACCATGAACATCCTTTGATTCTTACAGAAAGTGTGAGTGGAAATGAGTTAGTAAATTGTTATGGGTGTGGCTTAGCCGTAACCAATTTGGAGGCGGCATATGTTTGTAAGGAGAAACAATGTCGTAGTGGGATTATTCTCCACAAGAAATGTGGAGAATTACCTAACCAAATATGTCATCCTAAACACCCTCAACACCCCATTCACTTGTTTGATTACCACAATCGCTCAAATAATAGATTTTGGTGTGATATCTGCTTGATTGATATGGATGCAGTGCTTGGGTATAGATGCTCTAGTTGTCTTTTTGACGTCAACTTAACATGTGATCTGATGAGCATTGATGTCATGGTGCAAGGGAAAACACAGTTGCAACACTCAAGCCACCTTGATCACCCTTTGACACTGATGAGAAGGCCAGCTTCAGCGTTTTATTGCGATGGTTGTGGGTCTAAAGATGTGGATATGGCGTACATTTGTAGCACCTGTGAGTTTTGGATTCACAAAACTTGCGCGTTGCTGCCCTCCACTCGCCCCTCGGATCACCACCACCACGACCTTTCACTCGCCTTCTCTTTTCCACCCCAACATCCCAAATACATAGTATTTTATTGTGATGTTTGTGGTAAGAGATTGAATAAGACACTTTGGGTGTATTTTTGCGGTGAATGTAGATTTTATGCCCATCTCAAATGTGTTACTACCGAGACCACAAAACGAGGCTCCAACTTGTAAGATATTCATTCAATAATTTTTCATTTAATACTCCTGATACATAACCAAAAAAAAAGCATGCATGCATGCATGCATGATTAATAATCACTAATAAATTGATCATTTCAGAAAGGAAGATGAGTATGATGGTTCTGATGTGATTGAGTTCCCTCTCCATCCACGTGACATATCAATGAAGTTAATCACACCTTTCGTCACGAGAGAAAACAAGATCCCAGACATGCCAACAACAATTAAGATGCCGGAAACCACTGCAGCTTCTTCATTTTTATTCAATTATCACAGACATCTTCTAACTTTGGTTTCAGAGTCCCATGAAGATCACAATAGACTCATTGACGAAGACGCAACAAATGATGAATTGAAGATATGCGATGTGTGTGTAACACCCATATCTTCTCCTCCGTATTACGAGTGTGCTGCTTGCAAATACTTCGTCCACTCCATTTGCTACTTTTTCCCCAAAACAGTATCATCATCTTCTCCCATGTACAGTCCCTGCCTCAATAATGAAAATCATACCTTCACACTCGATACAGGCTCGGAATCATTGGAACTAAGCAGTAATCTGCCCTATTGCGAACATTGTTTTCTTCTCACGAATGGAATGGTGTACGAGTGTGAAGGCTGCGGTACGACAATAGATGTGAAGTGCGCATCTCTACCACCAACTATAAGACATTCATCTCACCGTCATCACAAACCACTAACCCTCACCAGAATATCACAGCAAGAAGTTGGAAGGAATGCTTATATCACTACCCATTGCTGCCAAAGAAGCACTAAAGTTGCATATCTCTGCAGCAGCGAAGACTGTCAATTTGCATTGGACTTCACAAGTGTGATGCTGCCGGCGAGTGTGACGATGCTTGAGTGGGACAAGCATCCGCTGCTGCTAACATTTGACGCATCCTTAGACCACCCCTCCGATTTCATTTGTGGGTTTTGTGAAGAAGAGTTACATCCCAAGCGGTGGATGTATCATTGTCGCCAATGCGACAACTCTTTCCACTGTTTTTGCTTGAGGCCTGCATCTGGTTGGTTCAGAAACATCAAATTTGGGCGCCGTTTTATGTTGGAAGGGATTCACCCTCACCCTCTCACGTTTAACTGCGTCACTATCAAGAGAAGGTGCGACATATGTCGTGGGATTGAGTATAACTATCGTGGATTGGAATGTGCATTGTGTAACTATCTTATGTGCATAGATTGTGCTTGTGAGAAGTTAGCCTCTCCTAGTTTATCACCCCAATGATGTATTTAAGTATGTATTGGATTGTTCAAATTAAGTGTATTGTATTTATTGCAATTAATGATCTCTTATGTATGTCTACTACTATGGTATAAGAGCATAAATATTTGTCTCTAAACAGAACGTATTTGTTTTGATATTCATGGAAACAAGACATCTCCACTACGTTTTCCTAATATTTCATTTTGTTTCATGCTATTAGTTATAATTTATAAATATATAATACTCATATCTTGGCCTGTTTTTTTTTAGTAAAATATTTGGGCCGGTTATTGAATTAAGTGTTTAATTCAAATTACATCACTGCGGATTAGGGCCCATCATGAAACAGGCCAGACTGCAAGAAGTAATGAGTTGGGCTTAAATAGATACAACTATCAATAACCATCAAATTAAACCCAAGGTCGTTCTTTTTAATTGAAGTGTAATTCTTCCCAAATCCCATTTCTTTTTCTTTATAATCTCATAATCTAAGATATAAATACTATCTTTGATCAATTTAGTTTTAAGGTTGATAACTATATTTATTACTCCCTCCGTCCATTGATCTTTCAACATTTCCTTTTCGGACCGTCCCATTTATCTTGCAACGTTGCTTAAAATAAAAATTAATGAGTGGATCACAATCATATAAACAAGTGGACCCCACTATTTTATACTTTTACACTGTTACTTTACACTTTTACACTCACTATTTTAAAATCAATGTCAGAAACCAATGTTGCAAAATCAATGGTACAGAGGGAGTATCTAACTATGGGGTTATAAAGAGAAAAATGGAGAATTTAATACAACCTAGATATATGATTAAAAAAAAGTTTTTATCTCTAAGGAAAAAAAGTAAAGCAGAAGCTAGAGTTACTTGTTTCTTACCTGGTCAAGTTAAGCCACTTTGTATTGTAATGGTCCCACTAATGCCTTTTATCATGGGACTAGCATTTTCCAATGTTATCTTCTTGCTTTGCTGCATAAACAAATAAATGAAGAGCTTTATTTTCTAAAATATGTTAAATATGATAAATGAGAAATTTGACCCTTCATCTTATCATTGGATTGCTTGAATTGAATGTTCTGAAATATTTCTTATATGTTTTATGCATAAGGCAAAAGTATAAAAGTTACAAGATTTATGCATAAAAAAATAAAGAATATGTATAAAACATAAGTAAACATACTTCATATCTTCCTATATAATTATATCTTCCTACTGGATCCATATCCGATGATAGATATATATATCCATAATAGTAGTAGATCTGAAAGCACACAAAGAAAGTTCAAGAACAAATCTTCATGAATTTTTGGTACTAATATTGTCTTTTTATACAGCACAATCATATTATCTCATTATTACATAACTTGTCCATTTATTTTTTTTATGTAGGATTGAGGTGTTAATGAGAATATTGTATCAATATGTTACATATAGATTCAGTATGAGAAATGATTTGTTTTATGATTTTTTTTTACTATGCTGTGTAAATTTAGGATATAATATATATTGATGTGATGTAATAATGAAATATAGCAGATTTCAATAATATTTTTCCAAACTCACAAATTTTGTTTAGTTAGATTGGAGTCATGTCGTATTGAAGCGTCGGACACATATTTGGTACGATATGTTGAGAACTTGAAATTATTTTTTTAATATCCGTAATTTATAGTATGTAAAGAACTCACCCTTTAGAGGTTGAAGCATTTTTTTATGTACTATTTTATGTTCTTTTCTTGAAGAAAAACACTTGTCTTTATAAGTAGAGCATGGTATTTGATCCTTACTTTAGTATGAAGTACCAACGAATTTTTTGTCTAAATTACGATTACAATATTTGATTTAAATATAGACAAATAATCCACACGTTAAGTACCCAAAGGTCCAACACACACTATTAAAAATTAAAAAGATAATGAAAGAAAAACTTAGGGAGATTACTGGAATAATATTTACATTATGTAAAAAATATAAATTCGATTTTAGAATTTGTCATAAATGATTATTTTTTAATAATATAGGGAGTATGTATATATATAAAAATAATGATTTCCTACGCGTTGTGTAAGTCCATCTAAAGTACTCATTCCATATCAGTAGTAGTGTTTTGTATTCCCGAAAATGAAAACGGAAGGATATGTTTGTGTATATAAAGTGGTATAATACATCCTAATATTTGTGCAACTCATACATCATCATAAACTCTATTTTTGTTCTTCAATCTCCACAGGTTCTTGATTAATTAATCACTTCATGTTGTTTGTTCAATTGAATGCACAAATTAGTCTCTATTTTATGGCTTTTAGCATCTCCGTTTGTTTGTTTGTTTTTCAAAAAAAAAAAAATCTACTAATCAGTTCTTAATTCTCATGCAGGGGTCTCACCATGGAGAGTAAGGTTATTAATCGTTTCTACCATGAACATCCTCTGTTTCTAACAGAAAATATTTGTTTTGATATTTGTCTCCAAACATAACGTATTTGTTTTGATATTCATGGAAACAAGACATCTCCACTACGTTTTTCTAATATTTTATTTTGTTTCATGCTATTAGTTATATATATACAGTTAAACCTCGATAAAGTAATATTCGATAAAGCAATAATATCGCCAAGATAATAATTTCTTCCGGTTCCGATATAGGTTAATGCACTAAAATAATGTTCGATAAATTAATAACCTCGTTAAATGAATATTTTTTCTCGGTCTCAAGGTTATTATTTTATCGATGTTTAACTGTAATACTCATATCTTGGCCTGTTTTAAATTTTAGTAAAATATTTGGGCCGGTTATTGAATTAAGTGTTTAATTCAAATTACATCACTGCGGAGTAGGGCCCATCATGAAACAGGCCAGACTGCAAGAAGTAATGGGTTGGGCTTAAATAGATACAATTATCAATAACCATCAAATTAAACTCAAAGTCGTTCTTTTTAAATGAAGTGTAATTCTTCCCAAATCCCAATTCTTTTTCCTTATAATCTCAATCTAAGATATAAATGCTAGCTTTAATCAATTTAGGTTTAAGATTGATAACTATATTTATTACTCCCTCCGTCCATTGATCTTGCAACATTTCATTTTCGGATTGTCCCACTTATTTTGCAACATTGCCTAAAATAAAAATTAATGGGTGGATCACAGTCATCTAAACAAGTGGACCCCACTATTTTATACTTTTACACTGTTATTTTACACTTTTACATCCATTATCTTAAAATTAGTGTCAGAAACAAATGTTGCAAAATCAATGGTACAGAGGGAGTATCTAACTATGGGGATTATAAAGAGAAAAATGGAGAATTTAATAGATTTTTACAACCTAGATATATGATTAAAAAAATGTTTTTTATCTCTTAGGAAAAAAAGTAAAGCACTTGGTTCTTACCTCGTCAAGTTAAACCACTTTGTATTGTAATGGTCCCACTAATGCCTTTTATCATGGGATTAGCATTTTCCAATGTTATCTTCTTGCTTTGCTGCATAAACAAATAAATGAAGAGCTTTATTTTCTCAAATATGTTAAATATGATAAATGAGAAGTCTGGACCCTTCATCTTATCATTTGATTGTTTGAATTGAAAATGCTCATATGTTTTATGCATAAGGGCAAAAGCATAAAAAATAGTACAAAATTTATACATGAAAAAATACATAATATGCATAAAACATATAAAGAGTAAACATACTTCATATATTCCTATATAATTATATCTTCCTACTGGATCCATATCCGATGATAGATATATATATCCATAATAGTAGTTGATCTGAAAGCACACAAAGGAAGTTCAAGAACAAATATTGATGAATTTTTGGTACTGATATTGTCTTTTTATACAGCACAATAATATTATCTCATTGTTACATAACTTGTCCATTTATTTATTTTATGTGGGCTTGAGGTGTTAATGAGAATATTGTATCAATATGTTAGATATAGATTCAGTATGCTGCAGATCACTGTCAGACTTTGCATACTACTGCAACAATGAAGACTGTAATTTTGCATTGCATTTGAAAGGTGTGATGTTGCCGCTGATTATAACAGAGCTTGAGTGGGACAAGCACCAATTGCTGCTAACATTTGATGCATCTCGAGACCATCCTTCCGATTTCATTTGCCGGTTTTGTGAGGGAGAGATGAATCCCAAGTTGTGGATGTATCATTGTCGCCAATGCGATAACTATTTCCACCCTTCTTGCTTGAGCGCAACATCTGGTGCATATAAAAACGTCAAATTTGGGCGCAAATTTGTGTTGGATGGGATTCACCTTCACCCTCTCACGTTTAACTGCGTCACTATCAAGAAAAGGTGTGACATTTGTCATGTCAATGATTATGACTATCATGGATTGGAGTGTGCACAATGTAACTATGTTATGTGCAAAACTTGTGCACGTAAAGAGTTGGCTTCTCTTAGTTTGTCGCCCCAATGATGTATATATGTACGTGCTCGATTGTTCAAATTAAGTGTACTGTATTTGTTGCAATTAATGATTGTTATGTATTTCTAAACACATACAATTCTATATAGTATCTACTGCTCCCTCTGTCCCATTAAAAGCATTTCATTTCTTTTAGTCACGGAGATTAAAATTTTTTATTTTGATATATATTTTATGAGTTTTAATTATATTAAGAAATTAACACAGTTTTCGAGGAATGTTTGATGGGAATGAATGATGATTCATCAAAATTTTATTAATTCATAGTTAAGACAACGGATTTTTTTCAGTTTTTTTTTATGTTGTAATTAAAAAAGAATATGGAAAGTCTCCGGAAATGTGTGAGAAAGAAACTTTTGGAGAGAATGTATAAGAATGTGAGGTGGGTAATTGGAGTATTAGATAGTTGCCCAACTACCCGTACACTACTTAATAACAACAAAATTAGATTAAAGTTACATTTTTTTATTTTATTCTATTTATAAATAAAGGCTTATAACATAAGTGCATATGGTATAAATGTTTATATTATAACTACTTAAATCAATAAGCTATTGTGTTTGAATACATTTATATATAAACACTTAATTAGGAAAAATAAAATATATTTTAAAAAATTGTTGTCAGGAGATTTGATATGAGAACCTATTTTTCATAAGCTGTTTTTGACTTATTTTCATAAGATATTCCCGTCAACTTATAAAAAAAAAGCCAAAAACAGTTTATTTTTTAAAATAAACTATTTTCATAAGCTCTCTCAAATACATGCATAAGCATTTATTTTGTTTTGTGTTCCTTACTTGAGTCAAATGCAAAGTCTTGATAAACTGCACTTTTATATAATTTTTTATGTTCATTTCTTGAGGAAGAGCACTTCTCTTTAATAAAGAATATTAGTTGCTTTTCAATTGAGAACTTTGCAAAGAAGATCCACATATTATTAAATTCATTCTTTAGAATAAATGTTTTGTATTTACCTTTCATTTCCATCTAAGGTATATTTATTTAAAAGAATATGTGTGTGTATATACAGTGGCATGTTACATCCTAGTATTTGAATCTCCAAAGCTCTTGGCTCTTATGCTTACTGCACGCACAAATTAATCAATAGTTTTCTGATATATGTTTGCATTTGGACACCATTAATCAATTAGTCCCTCAACTTTATATATATTCAACCACCCTAAACTAACCATAGGTGACAGACACACATAGCAGTTTCAGTGGGATTTGAATCCATGACCTATGGGTCCCGGACCACCCACCTTCACCGCTACGCCATCCCAAGACGACAAAAAAAAACATTTATTGACTTTTACAACCATGGACATGATTTATTTCTAATAGAAAATGCGAGTGGTGAAATGCATGTAGATTGTTCTGCGTGTGGTGAAGTGGTAAGTAATTCAGAGGCAGCATATATTTGCAAGGTGATGTACTTTCCCGCTAGGCCTACTTTCCACAAGAAATGCGGAGAGTTACACAGTGAGATTTGCCACCCAAACACACCCTCAACATCCTCTTCAAACAATTAATTTCCATTACGTGTATAATAAATGGTGTTATATTTGTTTGCGTGATCTTAGTGGGGCATTTGGGTACGAATGTTATCTTTGTGATTTCGGCATCGATTTCAACTGCGGAAAACTAATGGAAATGGAAAAACATGGGGATCAGGGTGTGGATATGGCATGCATTTGTAGTTTATGGGAGTTCTAGGTTCACAAGACTTGTGCGTCGTTGCCCCTCATTCTCCCCACAAATCGCCACCACCACCATCTCTCTCTAGTCTTCTCTTTTCCGGCCAACCACCGTGAATACATGAGGTATTGTGATGTTTGTGGTAAGAGATCGAAAAAGACATCTTGGGTGTATTTTTGTGGTGATCGTAGATTTTATGCGCATCTCAAGTGTTACTACTGAAGGAGGCTTCAACATGTAAGATATTTACTTTTGCTTAATTAAATTCGTCTTTTGCATTTAGTGATTAGTACTTCTATTTGATTGGTTAATTAATTTTTACTAGTCATGATATAACTAACTACTTATAAACTGATTATTCCAGAGGGAAAGATTCCGATGCAATTGAGTTTCCACTAAATGTACAAGACATATCAATGAAGTTAATCACTCCTTTTGTCATGCGGGGAAACAAGATGCCAGACATGCCAAAAACTATTAAGATGCCGGAAACCAATGTAGCTTATTCGCTTTTATTCAATTATCAACATCCTCTAACTTTAGTTTCAGAGTCCGATGAAGGTCGTAGCAAAATCATTGATGAGGATGAGGAAGAAGACACAATAAACTGAAGATATGTAATGTGTGTGTAACACTCATACCTTCTCCTCCGTATTACGAGTGTATTGCTTGCGAATACTTTCTTCACCCCATTTGCTATTCATTGCCCCAAAATAGAAAACAAAAAACCACATATTCACACTCTATACAAGCTCAGAACCAAAGGATTTGGGTAGTCACCCCCGATGCACACATTGTTAACTAATCACGAATGGAAGGGTGTACGAGTGTGAAGGTTGTGATATGAAGATAGATGTTAAATGTGCATCTCTACCACCAACTTTTTTACATGCATCTCACCCGCATCAAGAACCACTAATCATGACTAGAAGCAAAGCGTTGCAAAAAGGTGGAAGGTGGTGGAAATTCCAATGCTGCGGGGATACCTTTGAAGTTGCATACTGCTGCAGCAACGACGACTATGATTTAAGGTGTGTGATGTTGCCGCCGAGTGTAAAAGAGCATGAGTGGGACAAGCATCCGCTGCTGCTAACATTTGACGCCTCTTTAGACCACCGCATAGATTTGGGGAATGATTATCAGCCTTGATTGCGATGAGAAAGAAAGAAAAAAACCCTAATCTGAAAATTAGAGAAGAAAGTTACCTACTCTGAGAATCTCAATCTGGCGGGAAAATCTCAATCTTGTATTGGTAATTCTGTATGGTAATTAAAAAATAAATTCTTCGAACTAAAATAAGTATATGGGCCGGCTTTCTTTTTATGTTAATAATTTGGGCCGAATTCTATGATTCGTAATTATATCATCACTAAAGTGGGGCCCATCGGAAAAAAAAGGCCAAATGCAATTATCTCTTATTTGTGGCTCACTTTTTCAAAATGGATGTCTCAATATTTATGGCTCACTTCTAAAAAAGGTAAAGATTGTGTGACCTAAAATTAACTATTAAAAAGTCAAACAATCTATACCACATAATACCTCTTCCTAAATTCTCCTGCCAAAACCAATTGAGCCATAAATATTGGGACGGAGGGAGTATATCTTTAATAACTTTTATATTTTAGAATCACGAGTCTATTAATTACTCCCTCCGTCCCATTTGACTTGTCTCATTTTTTTTTTTCGATGAGAGATTACGATGAGTGATTCCTATAAAGAAAAAAGTAATAAATTACGTAGTAATTATTTTTCTTTTTAAGAAATTATACAAGTCAAGTGAAATAGCCCGAAAATGAAAATGAGACAAATCGATGAATGGAATATTTATTAATATAAATGTATTGTGAAAAATGTGGGTACAAGAGAAAAATGGAGAGTGAGAAATTGAATTACAAATTGGTGAAGATTGGTAGGCCTCGAGTAGTTAATTAAGTCAACACAAATCATAAACGTTACTCAAATATTAAATAATTATATTATCACTCATTTTGTTCCCCAAAAATATTAAATATAGTTTTACAAGTTCGGACATCTTTCCCTAACCAAACATAAGCCAGATAGAATAAAAATGTTGATGATGCATAATAATTAAGCATGTCGATAGCACGTTTTCATCACAAACATTTAATCGTCGTGTATTGCTATTGACCCTGATTGTTAAGTACAGTTAAAGTAATGACATTAGAATCATTAAAAAATATTTATTTAATGAGATTATTATTTTATCGAATATTATTTTAGTTTAATAACTCAAGTTGGGAGAGAAAAAAATTATTATTTAAACGAGGTTATTACTCTATCGAATATTACTTTATCGTTGTTTAACTATAGTAGTAATAAATAAGATAAATATGTATATACTTGATTTCACCCAAATTTATGTGATAAATTATTTAATTTTTTTATATACAAAGATTAATTTTCGAATTATGTTTTTCACTAGAGGATCAAGAAACTTGATAATCCACTTTTGAATACGTAACTATTAAATCTATATTAATACGGGCAACTATAAAAATAGATATCAAATCTATAAATCATGCAAAATCTTAGATTTCTCTATACATTTTTTAAAATTTTACTATTCAACCCACCGTAATTAAGATCTCGCTCCTATCTTTCACACAATTTCAAATATCAACTCTCTAGTTTGTATTCTATAATCCGCCCCTACTAAATTATGCAGACACGTATAATTATAAATTATAAAATATAGAAACTTTTTACATTAAAAAATGATATTTTAATGATAATGATACAACACTTCTCTTCGACGACCTTTCAAATATTTTGACCGTTTCTTCTCGAGGGGAACAACTAAACAAATCATGTAGAATATTCAAACATAGTTGGACTAAGTAAGTACTACTAATTAAAGTATTGCAGATTGAGCTCCCAAATATTCTTCTCCCACTATCATACCACTACTTCATATTTTCTTCCTCTTCATTCCATCAAAGCAAATATTTAATTCAACATGGATTTTATGAAAAGAAAACATTACTACTTGTTTTTTTTCTCTCCTCTCACTATTTTTTCTTATAATTTTACTACTCAAATTGCATTATATACCCATCATCAATATATCGTAGAATTCATCATGACATGAGCTCCATCTTTGTTTTTGGCTCGCAATAAATCTAGGGTCGTGATAAAAAATGTATCGAAAAAAATTGTGTGTAAGTTACGAATTCATATATATTTTGAAATAATTTTTGTGGCAAGAAATTAATAATCCATCGATTCATACACAAATCTTGGACCAAGGGTAGCAAAGGAGCACTTTTTACTACTTAAACCTCGTGAAATATATGAACAAAAGTAGTATTTTTTTTAATTAAAAATTTTCTTTGAGCCATTCAAATGTTTATGGAGTATTAAATCGAATGAAAATGGGGAAAAAAATCCGAAATTAGGTGGGCCTTTTGATTATTCAATTGGAAAAGAACATAAAAGTTGCGTGCCAACTGGCAACTTGAGTTTTGATAACGACTCGAGTATAAAACCCAGAATACAGTCGCCAAACGTAAAGAGTGGTAGGTTTAAAGTCTTGTCTGAATCATAAACTGCCGCTGCTTCTTGTCCGAAAATCAGATGGATAATCTTCTGGGCTTGTTGAGACTAAAAGTGAAGAGAGGCATAAATCTCGCTGTCCGTGATGTTCGAAGCAGTGATCCTTATGTTGTCATCAAGATGGGAAAACAGGTTCTTGATTTTTTATTTTTTTATTTTTTCTTGGTTTTTGTGGGATTTATTGTGTTTCTGATCATGGGTTTGCTGCAAGATTGAATCTTTTTTATGTTTTTAAGTGGTTTATGAGAAGGGTTTTGGATTATGTGCCTATTCAAGGTGTAATCTTGATTTCTTGGGGAAAAGTTGATGGGTTGACTATTGGAGATAATGTTTGATCCCTTGTTAGTCTTGTTCTTAGCTACTTATATGGTTTTCTTGAGAATTTTCTTCTTATTCAATGGGTTTAGAATCTGTTGTTAATGTTAAAGAATTAGTATTTGCTGAAATTGATAGCAGATAATTTGGATTTGAGATAATATCATAATAGGCATATATGATCATGAGTGGTTTCTTTGCCAATTACAGATTGAGCGCATGTTTATTTTGGTTTGATTCTTGAACCCAATTGGTTAAAAGTGTTGAACCTGCTCCCATTTTGAATCAAGAGATAGATAAACACACACATCCCATTGCACTGATCGGGGGCGTTCATAGTGACTGAGGGGGTCTTCGTTGTTCTGTTTGATGTATCCAATGATATGAATACTCAATAAACGCGGCCTGCATTTGTGATCGTGATCTACGAGACTTAACCCGACATCTCATACCATCTCCTTTGCTTGCAATAGGAGATGTAATAAGAAACCTTATAACATCTTCGTTTGTTGCATTAGGTATAGGGATATCTATAAATGCTATTGTTCTTGTTGCTTTATAACCGTTTGTTACGATCCCTATCTTATTCCAAATGATGCTGCAGAAGTTGAAAACTCGAGTCATCAAGAAGGATGTCAATCCCGAATGGAATGAGGACCTAACTCTTTCAATTTCAGATCATAATCTTCCAATTCATGTGGTGAGCTCACTATGATTGCCTTAGCCTTTCTCTTTTGAGCTTGAATTGATCATTTGATAGGAAAACTAATAAGACTAGCAGTTGTATCCTTCCCTTGTTTTATTGAGCTTAATTGAGCCGTTGAGTTTACACACGGCAAAAGGCCCCTTGATGAAATTTATTTGTATTATAAGGGGGTGTTTGCAAATGCTTATCATAAGCACTTCTTATTTACTTTTGTTTAAAGTTGAAAATACTTGTTTTTTATATCAATAGTAAAAAGTAGATATATTTGGCAGTTTTGGAAATTATGGTGCTTTAAGCACCAAAAGCATCTCAATAGATCTTTTATGACCAATGTGAAAACTCTTTAATGATTAGCCTTCTACTGTCTCTGTTCTGCTGTATGATTCTCCAAAGACCGTTTACGACCACGACACGTTCAGCCTAGACGACAAAATGGGAGACGCGGAGTTTGACATAAGGCCGTTTATAGAAGCCGTGAAGATGAGACTTGTAGATCTTCCCGACGGGACGGTGATCACGAAAGTACCGGCTTCGAGGACAAACTGCTTGTCCGAAGAGAGCAACGTCGTGTGGAAGGATGGGAAGGTGGTGCAAGATTTGTGCCTCCGGCTGAGAAATGTGGAGTGTGGTGAAGTTGAAATTGAACTGCAGTGGATCAATGTTCCTGGCTCGAGAGGCTTGAGTGTCTAGCTAAGTAAACTTGGTATTTGGCTTGCTTTTTTTGTGTAAAATGTTGTGGGATTTGTATATTGTACTTTGTGGGGAAATATTGAAAGGGATATGATGTTAGCAATGTTGGAAAGAAAGCTTGTAAGCATGGCAAGTTGGCTGTAATTTGGGGGGATCAACTTCTTGATGTATTGAGATTCTTGAAATTACTATGCAATTTGTATGGTGTTTGTGATGATTCTTGATAGAAATTGAGATGTATTTCAATTGTAAAAATTATTGTTCTAGACAGTTGTATGGTGTCTGCGATGATTCTCGAATGAGATTGAGATCTATTTCAACTGTAAGGCAGTGTTTGGAACGGCTTAAATAAGCTGTTTAAGGGTTTTTTTGCCTCATAAGCACTTTTTTTAATGTTTTTTCAAAACTTAAAATAAGTTAAAATAAGCATAAGTTTATAGTTAGTTATGGGCGTTTTTTTAAAAGCAGCTTATGAGAGTGTTTGCATTACTGTTTTTTACTAAAATTAAATTGATTATTACAAACACCATCAACTTTTGATTAAATGAAACTTTAAACAACTTTAAAAATAAGTAGCTAAAAACTGATTATAAAAATTATTCCAAACACTACAAAAGTTTTTAAATTTGCCAATTTTTTTATTTGTTAAGCCTGTTTTTAGTATCGATTTAATAATAATAATAAATAATAATAATAATAATAATAATAGGAATCTTGAACCCATCATTCTTTCACATTCGGTTCGGATCTCCATTTAGTTTCACTCAAGTTTCATTCTGGTTAGGGATAGATTCAGTTCGGGTCCATACCATCTTCCCTCCCAAACATAAAAAGAACTTAAGAAAATGGAATAACAAGTGATTTTGAACATAAATCAAACTACACTTTATCAAGATACACATCAAACCAATTTTATTGAAATCTCCTTAACAAAATTGAAAACTATTTCTATTGTAATTCTTCAAATTTACCATATTCCACATCTCATCCATTTTCAAAGACAACAACTCATAAAATACGAAATTCGAAATGCAATTGCTCCACACCATAAGACCGACAAGACCTGGTCTAGGATAGATTTTTCGATAGAATAGAAATGCAAACTAAACTTTATTAAGATACACATACAAATTTCATTGAAATATCCTCAACAAAATTGCATATCCAAGTATAGTGAAACTTTAAAATTAAAAAAAAAAAAAAAAAAAAATCCCGCCTACAAACCTATCAACCCAGCTTGCTATCTTTGCTCTGAAGATACTGCTTCAGCACATCCATAACCGACCCGAAATCCGCCCTAACCTGCACAGGCGGATTCGCGAACCGGCAAGCCATATCCTTGATCTCCTTCGAATGGTAATCCACCTTCGACTGAGTAAACTTCAGCCCGTGAGCAGTACTCACAACAACCGTCCTATCGGAAGGAGAAATCACGCCGCTGTTCCTCAGCTTGAACAGAGCAGTTAAAGCGACGCCGGTGTGAGGGCAGATGAACATCCCGGTGGAATCCGCCCTCGCCATTGCGTCCATCAACTCCTCCTCGGTTGCTTCCTCGACAATACCGTCGCAGTTTTGTAAAGCATAGACTGCTCGGTCGATTGAGACTGGATCGCCGATCTGGATAGCGGAGGCGAATGTTGTGTTGGCTTTGATTGATTTGAAGTCTTTCCAGCCGGATTTGTAGTGAAGGTAGAGGGGATTTGCGTTTGCTGCTTGAGCGCAGACGAGGCGGGGGATTTTGTCGACGAGCCCTAATTCCTTGCACATTTGGAAGCCTTTGTAGAAGGCGTAGATGTTTCCTAGGTTTCCGCCGGGGACGATTACCCAATCGGGGACTTGCCAGTCGAATTGCTGGAGGATTTCGATTGCGGCGGTTTTTTGACCTTCTAATCGGAGGCTGTTGAGGGAATTTGCTAGGTAGATCGGGAGCTCTGCTGTGACTTCTCGGATTAGATTCATACAGCCGTCGAAATCGGTGTCGATGCTTAGAACGAATGCGCCGTTTGCGATTGGTTGGACGAGTTGAGCTAAGGAGATGCGATTTGCGGGGAGGAAGACGATTGAGGGGATTCCGGCCGAGGCGCAGTAGGCGGAGAGGGCGGCGGAGGTGTCTCCGGTGGAGGCGCAGCCGACGCCGACGACCGGACGGTTCATTTTGCGGAGGCGGTTGACTTGGCTGACCAGTACGGTCATGCCGAGATCCTTGAAGCTGCCGGTGTGGCTGATTCCGCAGTGTTTCACCCACAAATCGTTCATGCCTAGAAACTGTTTGCCGAAACGCTCAGCCCAAAATAGATTTGAGTTTCCTTCGAAGGCGCTGACGATATCGTCGCCGTCGATCTCCGGTAGGACCCACTCCTTCTTCGACCAGACGCCGGATCCGTACGGCCACGTAGTCTTGCCGACACGCGAGTCGAAGAGCGAGCGCCAGTACTCGCCGTCGAATTCCTTCAGCGCCGCCATGTCGTGCTGGACATCGAGGAGTCCGCCGGAGCGGCTGCGATAGACGATATCGTCGAGGGAGTAGGACTCGGTGGAGGCAGCGTCGGCGTTGAAGGGGACGTACTTGGCGGAGAAGTTGTGGGAGGAGGTGTGGCGGCGCGCCTCGTCGCGGATGTTGCCATCGGCGCGGCGGTGCTTGTTGACGGCCGCGGGAGGGTCGGGGGAGGTGGCGGTGGCGCGGATTGAGATAGGAGCGGGATGCGTGGGGCAGAGGGTGGAGGCGGTATGGGGAAGGGGTTGGGAGGAGACGAAGGGGGATCTGAATATGGGAGGAGCCGCCGCCATGGGAGAGAGAGAGAGGGAGGGAAGAGAGAGAGTGGGCAGTGCACAGTTTACTTAAGCCCATCACGAAACTGGTTGCAGTCTGGCCTTTTTACGATGGGCCCTACTATCTGATATAATTACGGATCGGCCCAAGTATTTACCCATATATTTATTTTAGTTGGAAGAGTTATTACCAAATTATCCACTTTATGATTATTTTTCCCAACAATTATTTATTTATTTATAATAACCATTATTTATTTATTTATTTATAATATCTTTTAAGTTTTAAAGTGGGAAAAGATCGATACTAATGATAAATTTTTCTTTTAAATATTTTCGAATATAATGTTTATTCAAGAAGGGTCTTTGCTTTTAGTATTAAAAAAATTATTTTCATGATACATATGAAATTGACACGTTGTTGTCGAATATGCAAAATAAGCAAGCCAAATTAAATAGTTAATTATTTTCATGGAGGAGTGAATTGTCAAATTAGACTCCTTCAAAAATTATTTTTCAAACTAGTCTCTTTTAGAAAATAATTCCCAAAACAGTCTTCTTTATGCCACATAAGCACCGCATGGAATTATTTCATTTATTTTTTCTTTATTTTACATTGCATATATTTTTTCATATTTTCTAGTATAGCCTTTTTATTTTTATTTTTTAAATTTTATTATTCTTGATGTTCCACAAGATACAAACCACCTCCCTTTTTAGCTTTCAACCTCTCATATATTTTTATACTCGTGTATTATTATTTATTAAACTAATTTTAAAAAATAACATAATTAAATAATTATTTTTATTTTAAGAATCAATATTAAAAAGTATCAAAATTGTTCCATGCAAACAAAATTCCCATTGAATAATACTTTTACGAAACTTAAACTGAATACAATCAATATTTTAATAATACTTTATATCTTCTTTTGATTATTTTTTTGTCTTATTGATCTTACATTTAATTTTGTGAGTGGCATGGTTGTGAGATCACTAAATATATTTAAATACATTTTTATGATTATTTATAATTTTAAAATATCTTTAATGAATAAAGAGAAGTCTCCAAATGAAAATGATTTAAGCAATATAACAAAATGAATTGAAAAATAAATGAAATAATTTCATGTGGCTGCTTATGTGGTATACAGATGACTATTTTGAGAATTATTTTTTAGAAGAGATGATAAATACTTTTTAAAACTCTTTAGAAATAAAGAACTTCTAAAAAGACATATATCAATCCTTAACTTGAATCAATCTCCACCGTTCATTAATATAGACAACTCGTATATATATATATCATTTTGGTCATTATAAAAGTATATATCAAGTTATAATAACACAACTATTTTAAATATTTATTTATATAATAAGACATCGTTCGTCTTATTCTATTTGTTTCAACTATGCTTTAACCAAGTACATATGTATAATTTCAATCAAAGTCAAGAGAATGGCGTCCAAAACACCCAGAATAGAGAAAGCCACATATGAATTCTGTTGCTCAATTGTAGCAACACCATAAATTTATAATTAGTTTTCATTTTCAGGAATCTGATAATTCTCTTTCTTGACCTTGCATATTTTCTGAATCATGGTTCGAGAGAACATAGTCCGCATACATAACTGCAGTAGTTGCAAATGCATAACAATTATCTACAAAGAAAATATAGTATAAATATTAGCATATGAATTTATTTAGGAAAAGCAAAAGTCAACTAATTGTATGTCTTTGACTTCTAAGAAGTAGAATGCAGTTTGGATTCTCTATCATCCAACACATCTATGCCTGCCTGTAGTATGCATACATGCAACATGCTTATAAACGAATCAAATCAAATAACACAATATTTTATTCGTTATTTTTTTCGAATTATTCAATTTATTAAGTATTTTATAAACAATATTATTTGAATATCCGGTATGTAGTTAATACTATTCGATTCGATTCGAAACTATTTTATTCAAAATTATATATTTCAAACCCAAATTTATAATAAATCTTAAAAATATATTAAATATATAAATATTTTTATAAATGTATTATATATTTATATTTAAATCGAATATTTTTGAATATCGAATATCATAATTTTGTATTCGTATTTGAATGTTAATTGAATTTAAGCGAATATCAAAATCTCAAATATGAATATCAAAATTCGAATACGAATATCGAATGAATCCAAAAGTATTTGACTCGTTTATAAACATACTTATTATTAGAAGTTTTCTTAAAAGATAAAAGAACCACGCAAAAAATACTAATTTTTTAAAATAAATGAGAGGAAAAAGAAGAAGCCAAACTCATACATGCAACGAAGGGATCGTGTGAAAGCTATCCATCTTAACAATTCTTTTTATAAAGGCCAGCTTATTGTTCAAGTTTATTTATGGAACAACTTGCATTACCACTTACAATCAGAGGCGGAATAAGAATTTATAGTATGGGGCGAAACTTATCGGGGGGTTCGGAGGTGGACACCCCGAAATTTTTTTAGACAAAAGATAATGTAACAATGAGTAAAATAAGTCAAAAATACCTATAACTTATAAAAACGACAAAAATAATAAAATAAAAAAACCATAAAACGGCAAGAATAACAAAATTCTCGTGAAATGAACTACTGGATTTTCAAATTCGGTCAAACATATTAAATTATCGTAAAATGGAGGGTGCGAAAATATAGGTAAAATTTACATACGAATTTCCGTCTCGACACACGAAATGGGGGGAACTGCCCGCACCCCTAGTTCCGCCCTGCTTACGATAATTAAAACAAGAAGCTTAAGTGTATTTTTATTGTATTACCTAAATTAGGCTAAGTTCAGTTAAATTATGTATGATTCTATTTTATTGCTATCTTCACAATTTATTTGATTGTTTATTTAAAACCTAAATTAAGATATTTTATTTATTGTTTATTTTCAAACTGAATCGGAAACCCGACCCGTTTTATAAGTTATATTGGGCCGACCCGCCAACTCCAATGTTGTCTTATTTAAATCTGTGCAACTAAAACCCTACACCGCTCTTAAACCCATTCTCCTCTGAGGTAGGTGCGCGTTTTTGAGACGATTAACAATAAGAAGAATTGAAATCGACAGAAACTCATTTCTGAAGTAGGGAATCGTTAGAAATTAAGAAGAAAAATCAAACGTAAGTTGAATTTCTTCACTCTGAGATTTCAAGAAAATCAAGAAACGTTGCTAGTACTTGGACTTCTTCAAGAAAGCAAGTTGTATTCGAAGTTCTAAATGGCGGTTGACGGAAGCTTCTCGCTTGAATCGGAGCTACGGCGGTTTCTTGATCGGTGCCCGAAACTAAAGTCGATTCCCAGTTTTGATCATTTGTTAGCAAAGGTACTGAATTTTCGCATGAAAAAATATATATATATATATATATTTAAAATTGATTCTTGATGACAAACTGAATGCGGATTTTGTGTAATTGGGCGTTTTAGGGCGATAAAATCACAGAAGAAGAGGTAGTTCTTGCAGTTGGGGAATTGGTTCTCCACCCAAATTATACAATTCCCTTGCTGGGATGCTTGAGGCCTATCGCGCAGAAGATTGTGGAGAGGACTGTGGGTTTGCTTAGTTTGGTGCCAAATTTGAGGTCTGATGATAGTAATAATGTAGCGTATTTCGATGAAGAAGAGTTTCTTAGAGAAGATGAAAGAGTATGCAGTCCAGAAGTAGCTCGTGTTATTGATGTTTATGTGAGAAGTGGGAAGGGCTTGTCTCTTCATGAGCTTGCATGTCTCGCCTTCTGCCGGGCCCTTGATTTGTTACCTTTCTTATTGGGGTAAAGTGATTTTTTTTAATCCATTTATTATTTTCTTTGCAGTTCTGCATTGACTTTCTCTTCCTTCTATATCATATGGTGTTGATTGGTTCTAGTCCAAATTTTTAGGTTCTTTACTTGGCTCTACTTAAATTGTCTCTTTTTTGGTGCAGGTCTATTTTAAATTATTTTGAAGTTGCTCCTGCTCCGTTCCATAGAATCGTCAAATGCAAATCAGTTTCCGAGGCATTACCTAGGGTAATAATCCGTTACTTGAGGTTTTCGTACAATTTTTCCTTTTGTTAAGAACTCTCTTTGGTTGGATAATCGCAATCACAATTGCACGGTGCATCGTACTAACTACATTACAGACCTAGTTGGCTGCATGATTACAACATTTGTTTATGATATTTAGAACAAGTTCCTCACTTTCTATCAGCTACTGCCAACATTAAATTTTGAATTTTGAGAGTATATACAATTCTACATTCTTCGAACTATTCATTGAAATGTTAGTTTTGATATCTGAGATGGGAAAAGTGGAATTAAACTCGAAATAGTATCATTTTCCGTCCTAGAGCTTCTATATTTCTCATGGTAGATTAAGCTCATATTTTTGCTAATTTTTTTTTAATATTCAAACATAATGTCTTTGCTGAAGCATTTTTTTAACTCCACTGTGGTTTTAGGGACCCAGTCAGTTGTTAAATGTTGTCCGAGCATCATATCGTTTTCTCATATTGGAGCCGGCTGTCTTCACTAGTCTATGGGATTGGTCTTGTTTCTTGGATCTTGTACAGCAGTCCACATACCTTACCATGGCTAATGATGCTTTGCCGAGGAATATTATGTTCGACCTGAGATGGTGCAGCTCTGGTATTGTATCAAGAGCTTTGAGATTAAGTTTCAAGGCATCTTCAAACCTTAATATTGACTCTGAAGAAGCTTTTAAGAGTTTTATGCGGTATGATCACTTATTTATTTTATTTTTTTAAGGTTGCTGTTTCAAAGCATGCTTCCCACCCCTACCAAGAATTAAGGAAGTTTTCAAGGACAGAAAATGATGTACCTGGGAATTGGGATGGAAATTAATCATTCTGAAACTTGACTTTGACATCTTCAATTTAAAACTTTCAATTATTTTTAGAGTTTTTTTAATGTTAAGTGTATCAGTGCAAGGTTTTAGTAAGTTAGGCTTCATGATTATATGTTTGCAGCTGGGAAGAATTTTTTATGGATGTATCTTTGGAGAAAGGGGGTTGGTATCTTAAATATTCAGCAGAAGGCAATGGAGAAGTTGGAAGAAAGGACAGCACATGCTTTTCATTGGTTGATAAGGTTGTATCTTCAAATCAGATTAGCATGCTGGCTTCAAGGTAGAATTTCTATTATTGAAGTGGTTGTTTATATATTTTTGAGCTTCCTCTTCTGGTTTGTGTTTTGTTGGTCTTCCCTATTAAAAACATCTTTCGTACTAATATTCGCAGTATGTTTCCGAATTGGAAAATAGTTGTCCAAAGATTCTATTCTGCTATTTGTGTCTGACCTTTCGTGTGTCATAAATCATTACTGAAATTTTGACCTAATTAATGCAGAAAAGAGGGGATGCCTTTTGTCTTGACCTCTGCTCTGACAAAAGGTTTTGAAATGGTCTCTTTAGCTGTTAGTCAGAGATGGCCTGTGCTTCTTTATGGTCCTGCTGGTGGTGGGAAAACTGCACTTATTCACAAGTTGGCCCACGATTATGGCAGTAGAGGTATGTGATTGAGTTCTTGCATTAAACGGTGCAACGGTGGCTTTGGATAACTTGGGCTTCACGCCCTTGATGGAGCCTTTCTATAGAACAATGTTTAAACTGTCATTCTGTTTGATTTTTTTTTTCTTTCAAATAATTGCTATAAATACGAGTTATCGGTATTTATGCTAATCTTTCAACTTGTTGCTACAAATTCAGCTGTACAAAGCTTTATTTTGGGTATATATTCTCAGAATTATGTTGGTATGGCTGGATTGAATGGATTAGAAGAAATCTTGAGTACCCTGAGGAATGTTTAGAAGAGGTTTGGGATAAGTTTAGTGCAATATGGTGGGTCTCAGATCATAAAGACTTTTAAACCGTTTCATACCAGATTTAGTGGAGATTGGTCTTGTATGTTCGCAAAAGCAAGCGTCTTTATTTTTTTTGATTCCTTGCCCCCTGTTGATGCTTTATCTATCTAACATTTTCTTTGTAATTTGCTGTAAGGAATCAACATTGAAAATTTATTGCATATTTGTATGTGTATCCTGTCTAGAGTGGTTTTAATCGTGCCAAACAAACTCTGATATTTTATCATGGTGAAAATTTTCAGTCTAAATTTGATGATTTTCCATCTTCTTTGATCTTTAGAACCTTTTTCTGATTATCAATATCTTTTTTCAAACCAAATAGTTTTGTCCATTTACATGGACGAGCAGGTTGATGGGAAAACACTGCTGGGGACTTATGTCTGCACTGAGCAACCTGGTGAATTTAGATGGCAACCTGGTTCTCTCACACAGGTTTGAATCCAATCCTAAAGTTAATTTACTGCCCGAGCTGTCTTGTAGTTACTTTTAACCTATATTGCAAATTTATTGACAGGCGGTCCTCAACGGCTTTTGGGTTATCTTCGAGGATATTGATAAAGCACCATCTGACATTATAGCTCTTTTATTGCCTTTGTTGGAAGGTGCTACTACATTCTCGACTGGCCATGGGGAGGTATAACTATCTTCTGTGTCTAATTTCTTTGAGAATGGTTTGAGTTACTTATTTATTAATCGTCGTGATTGGGGCAGTTCAGAAGTGCATTAAATTATTTGGTAGTTAATGCATTATTTTTCACTATGCAGGCAGTTAGAGTAAACCAGAGTTTTCGGTTATTTTCCACCGTGACGAGCTCAAATTCAGATACATCGCGTTTTACTGAAGGTTTGTGCTGCTTCTTTTATAGCTTGGCTTTTTAATAAGTTCTTGCATTTGTTGGCAGGTTATATCTGTTATTTCCGCAAACGGGTCATGACTTGTAGAAGTTAATTAAATTTAATCTATGTTACTTCTTTTGTGAACGGAGTAGCAAAAAAACTCCTAAGATGTCTTCTGACCATTTATGATGGGAAGGCATGTATTGCATTGGTGAACATGTATTATACCTTTTAGTGGTTTTTTAGTTTTGTCAGGTGATCTTCTTCTCATTTTTAGTAAATGCAATTTTAAAATCGTGTTAAAATATTAAGTTGCAAAAAATTGCTTTGATAATGTAAGTGCTCCTTTGTCGCTCTTGTTGCAATCTAATGCCCTTTGCCTTTCTGCTCTGTTTTATGGTAATAGGTCGGAATTCTCTTGGTGCTGTCTGGCGGAAGATAATGATATCGCCACCCAGTAAGCAGGATTTGCTAAATATTGTCTTACAGTGGTATCCAGAACTGGAGCATCTTGCCCTACAACTCATAGGTTTGCTGAATTCTCCTTGTTCAAGAGTAACTTCTGCTCCCTATGACAGTAGTATTTATTAAATAGTCCGATGTTTTCTGCAGAAACCTTTGAAAAGGTGAACCAGCTTATAAAATCCCAATTAGGATTGGTATCATCAAGTTCTAACGAGAGATTCACTCTAAGGTAAAACTTTGTGTGCATTGCATGCTCCTTGTATAGCTTTCACCAAAATCATGAACACAACCTTTCTCGTGTAATGAAGGGATCTTCTTAAGTTCTGCAAAAGGGTTGCAAGTTTAGTTTCCTCTGGACAGGAAAGACTCACCTCTTACGCACGCGACAACATTTGTAAAGAGGTTAGAAGCATTATGATAATTTCTGCATTTTCTCTATATGGAGAGGGCTTTGGAAAATGTTAGACCATAATCTAGCTCTTTCCATTTTCAGGCTATGGATGTTTTTGCATCCTTCTCTACTTCGGCTGCAAATCGGTTGGCCATCATGAGAGAGATTGCTTCTTTGTGGGGTGTTGTAGGGGCTGAGACTTTGTATCCAGTTAACAAGCCGGTGATTCAGGTACTGCTATTTGTGAATTTATTTTGTTTGGTCACTATTATGATGTGCATGTTTGTGGGCAATGGCTTTGTGGTCTACACAGTTTTACATTGTTTGAAGTATATTCAGGAACTCAAATCCGAGTTCCGAATCGGCAGATGCAACCTTCAACACGCTGAAATGGCTGTGAGTAACTGCATTTTTTCTTTGCATTATCTTATTCTGGAAGAGCTTCATACAGTTTATTAATAGGGCTACCGTTCTGTTTTTGCAGTCAAACCGGGAAAGAAAGCCATTTGTTGAGCTCTGTGCTTCAGTGCATGCGCTTGAGAGAATTGCTTGCTCTGTCAAGTTTAATGAGCCTGTGCTGTTGGTAGGTGAAACCGGAACTGGAAAGACCACTCTTGTACAGACACTTGCCATGAGGCTTGGTCAGAAACTTACAGTTTTGGTATGTTGAGTTTTACAATCCTTTACGTACTTTTTTTAAAGATTATTTGAACCCGCGGAAGTGACAATTGCCGTTGTAACTTGGAATTGCTGTCTTTGTTCCAGAACTTAAGTCAGCAGAGTGATGTAGCTGACCTCTTAGGGGGGTTCAAACCTGTGGATGCAGGGTTGGTTTGTATTCCTCTATATCAAGAGTTCGAAAAACTGTTCACTGACACCTTTTCAAAGAAGGTATAATTTACCATTAAAATTTTACTTCTGGTTCCCCCATCTCTTAAAGATGAGTCTCACACAGTTTTATTTCCCTTTAGGACAACGGAGAATTACTTATTCAAATGAGGAAACATTTGACCAAGAAGAACTGGGATTTGTTATTAAGTGGATTCCAAAGATGTGTCTTCAAATTCAATGAAATAAGGAAACCAAGATTGGGCATGAAACGGAAGAAGCCTTTGACTGAAGAACTAATAAAAGCTTGGGAAATATTTTCTGTGAAGCGCGAAAGTGCTCATGCACAGGTTAGTGCGTCAGACGGGATGGTGTTTTCTTTTGTAGAAGGAGCTTTTATTACAGCAATGAGAAATGGTGAATGGATATTGTTAGATGAAGTAAATTTGGCTCCCCCAGAGATCTTACAGAGAGTTATTGGGGTCCTCGAAAATGAGAGAGGGTCGCTATGTTTGGCTGAAAGGGGAGATATAGAATATATCCACCGCCATCCCAACTTCCGCATGTTTGCTTGCATGAACCCTGCAACTGATGCTGGTAAAAGGGACTTGCCAGTATCATTGAGGAGCAGATTTACAGAATACTTTGTTGATGACGTATTAGGTGACGAAGACTTGGTTTTGTTTATTAATCAATTTCTTGATGATGAACCATCGAAGAGAAGTCGAGTTGCTCAAATTATGCAATTTTACAAAGCAGCAAAGCGTTCCGAGGAAAGACTGCAGGATGGGGCTAATCAGAAGCCTCATTACAGTTTACGCTCTCTGTACCGGGGACTAGAATATGTAAAGAAGGCTAAAAGACAATTTGGACTGGAAAAATCTACTTATGATGGATTCTCTATGTTCTTCATGAATTCATTAGACGATCCTAGTGCAAGATCAATGAACAGTCTAATCTGTAAACATCTTTTAAAAAAAGATGATTTGTTTCAGTCGCTCCCTTATCATAAATACTTGCAATTAAAAGGTGATGTACCTGAGAGCTATGTCCTGACCCCGAGTGTCGAGGAACACCTTAAAAATCTTGCACGAGCTATTTTCATCGGAAGATATCCTGTTTTATTGCAGGGTCCCACGTCTAGTGGGAAGACTAGCCTCGTCTGGTATCTAGCTGCAAGTACTGGGCATAAATTTGTAAGAATCAATAATCATGAACACACCGATCTTCAGGAGTATCTTGGTTCTTATATAACTGATGCGAGTGGAAAGCTCGTCTTCCATGAAGGTGTTCTGGTGAAAGCTGTTCGTGAAGGTCAGTGGATTGTTCTAGATGAACTTAACTTGGCTCCCTCAGATGTCCTTGAAGCACTGAATCGATTGCTAGATGATAATAGGGAACTTTTTGTTCCTGAGCTGCAAGAAACTATTCGTGCTCATCCAGATTTTATGTTGTTTGCAACCCAAAATCCGCCTGGTGTTTACGCGGGCCGCAAAATGCTCTCTAGAGCATTTCGCAATCGTTTTGTGGAGATTCATGTTGATGAAATACCACAAGAGGAGTTGATCACGATACTGGAAAAGAGGTGCAAAATCCCGGGAAGTTATGCAAAAAGAATGGTTAATGTGATGAAGGAGTTGCAATTGCGCAGGCAGAATAGCAATATTTTTGCTGGAAAACATGGATTTATCACTCCACGTGATTTGTTCCGATGGGCTGACCGTTTCAGGACATATGGAAAGTCTTGTGATGATCTAGCTTATGATGGTTACTACTTGATGGCTGAAAGGCTGCGTGATGATGCTGAAAAAAGAGTTGTTAAGGAAGTTTTGGAGAAGGTGTTAAAAATCACATTTTCTGATGAAAATTTGTACAAGCAGGTACTATCTACTTCAGTGTAAATGCCTAGTACCATAATCCACGTTACTAAGTATAGATATATCCATAAGTTGCATTCAGGGGTACTTAAAACCAAGTTTACAAAATTCTTTGTCGTGTTGGACTTTCCGTATTTATAAATTGCATTCAGGGGTACTTAAAACCAAGTTTACAAAATTCTTTATCGTGTTGGACTTTCCGTATTTATAAGTTGCATTCAGGGGTACTTAAAACCAAGTTTACAAAATTCTTTGTCGTGTTGGACTTTCCGTATTTGATCATAGAAAATCTTATTCCACGGTATTTATATTAGGTTTCACTTCCATTAATTTTCTGGAACATAAGAAGTCAAAATGTGTTGTTCTAGGTGGTTGGCAGGTGTTGTTTAGTACTGGTGATTTTTTTTTCCGGAAATGTTTCTCTCTCTCTCTCTCTCTCTCTCTCTCTCTCTCTCTTAATGCGTGGGGACTAGTGTATGGGATGCTTGTGGTTATGGCATGACATGGACCTCGTGATGTGATGATATTTTTATTTTCCAGGACAACAACGGTGGAGAAGTATTGAAATCGAACGACTATAGAAATCCTGGAAGTATTGGGAAGTAAGTATCTGTGAGACTGATTGCATGCTCTCCTTTTCTTGTTACTTTGGCTCGAACCTTATCTTACCCTTTTGTTTAAAAACAGAATCATTTGGACCAAGAGTATAAGGAGAATGTGTTTTCTTGTTGAACGGTGTTATGAGATGCGTGAGCCCGTCCTCCTTGTGGGTGAAACTGGAGGAGGGAAAACAACTGTTTGTCAGTTGCTTAGTATTATGTTGGGTTCGAAGTTGCATGTCTTGAATTGCCATCAGTACACAGAAACATCTGATTTTCTTGGGGTTTGTCTTTTTACTTCAGTAATTTTTCTCTGTGACTGTTTTGTTATCCTTTTTGTCATCACCTCCTCTCTGATACTTACAGTCCTGAAGTGACAGCTATACGAACCTTTATTAATTTCTGCTGTTGACCAGGGGTTTTATCCTGTGCGTGAAAGATCGAAAATTAGTACGGACTTTCAGAATCTCTGTGAAAAGCTTGCCCAATCGAAGGCTTTCATACATTATATTGGAGATACGGTATGTTGGGCTCTTAGTACAATTCTTATTTTCCAATTTTGATTTCATCATCATTTTTGATAGATTTCTTTCCTGCAGAAAATTTCTTTAGACATCAACCAGGCCTCTCAGACTCTAAATGTGCTGTACCTAATTATCAAAAGTTACAAAGAGCACTCTGTATTGAATTCTGAAGTCACCTCGGATGAAATAAAAAACCTTGAAAAAACTTATGGGGAAATGTACCAGCTTCTAAAGAAGTGGCGAACAATTTTTACGTGGCAAGATGGTCCACTTGTTCAAGCAATGAAGAGCGGTGACCTGTTTCTAGTTGATGAGATTTCCTTAGCTGATGACAGTGTTCTTGAAAGATTAAATAGTGTGTTGGAGCCAGAAAGGAAACTGGTGAGAATTTTACTTGGGTGGTCTGTTTTGATATTTAATGTCAATATGAAAGTTCAGTATGAAAATAACTGGTGATTTGGTTTATTTATAAAGATAAAAATGACAGATGTAGAAATACATTAGATTGATCTACTTGGTAGTAGAGTGCTAAAATGAAGTAATTTGAACTTCAGTGATGAGAGTGGTGATGGTCATGTATTATAAAATGGGAACAAAAAACCCCGAGTTTGTTTCTCTGTCTTCCTCTGATTAGTGTTAAATTATATTCATGATTAAAGATTGATTTTTTTGCTAAAATTGTTTTGTTGACTCATCGATGCTATTTTGTTTAAATTATTTAGTCTTTGGCTGAGAAAGGAGGCCCTGACCTTGAGAACATAGAGGCTCATTCGAATTTTTTTATCCTGGCTACTATGAATCCTGGTGGAGACTACGGTAAAAAAGAACTTTCTCCTGCTCTTCGCAATCGATTCACAGAGATATGGGTTCCTTCTGTTACTGATATAAACGAGCTTAAAAGTATTGCTCTCGAGAGGTAAGCTTATCTTTTTAAATACATGTGATGCAAATATAATTCCGAAAGTCGCTCACTCGCTATGGAATGCAGAATTTTGGAGCCAAATTGTTCTTACATTGTGGATGCTATGTTAAGCTTTTGGGAGGTACTGTTGTCTTATTTCATACATATTTTTCTCATCTTTGTGATTGCTGCAAATATACTAGATAACTCTTTTTATTATTTTACTATTATCTAGAAAATAAAATTAATAATTTTGTTATTATTTGCTGAAAATTTTATTTCTTATTTTTGTAATTTGTATATACTTGCATTTTGTTTCTTATCTGTCTCTTGCTTTGCAGTGGTTCAACCTTCTTCTGACAGGAAGAATTCTCACCGTGAGAGATCTCTTGTCTTGGGTATCTTTTATCAATGTGACAGCAAGAAGTTTATCAGCCGAATCTGCATTGATACATGGGGCGTTCCTCGTTTTGCTGGATGGACTTAGTTTGGGTGTGTTTGCTAATTTCTATGAAACATGGATACTTGGTTGTTGTTTTCCTTTGTGATGTTTAGGATTGGATATAATGTCTACTGTTTTGTGTCTGTTAACCAGTAATTCACTTAAAACTGTTTTATTTTCTTATAAATATAACGTTTGCATATGGGGATTCCATTTCTGTACCTGAGAATGGCAACCTTTTCTCTTGGTTCAGCTGCTTATGTGGCATAGCTTATTGTGGATCGGAAATATTAAGCTTAAGATTTCCAATGATGATGACCTATGTCCTCTGGTTGCATGTGGGGTTGTTGAAACTCTTCTATTTGGTTTGTAGTTAACTCATATCTTCTTATGTCTGGACTCTGTTCTTCAGGCACAAGTATTTCAAAAGTTGAAGCGTCAGAGATGAGGATGAAATGCCTTTCTTTCCTTCTGGAGAAACTCAAGGTAATGGTCATTTATTAGGACCAATGAATTTTCCCTTTCAGTGTTCTAGGAATCATGTACACGTCAACAGGTTAACATTGTTTCTCTCAATTTTGATTGATCCGTACTTAAAAAAATCATGCTGTCCATGTTTTAATTCTATACCCTTTTCAGTGTCTTTCACATGTCATTTGTCAAATGAATAGTTGCAGAATATTAGACCTGAATGAACGACGTGCTTCCTTAATACAGGAGAACAATACAAGTTTTGATCCCTCAAGTCTTAGTAGGATGGAGTGTTATGGTTGGGCTGATCCTGAAAGCTCAGTAGTTTTAGATGCTGCTGATAACATGGAGTGTGACAATCTCTTCGGTGTCCATCCATTCTATATTGAGAAAGGTACATTACTTGGGCATTTGTGTACATTCCAGTGTTATCTCCATGATGGAATCAAGGCATGACAACTTGAATTTTCAGATATTGTTTTGGATTTATATCTGTCCTAACAGATGGGAGTGTGCACCTGCTGATGCTCTTCCTCTGGAGTGGGGTTTTGAAGTTGTTGATCCTATGATTTTGACTTCAACTTTTGTTGTCTCAAAAGTCCTGGCATCTGATGTTAGATGAAGGATTCTAACTATATACCATGTGCTATATCTTTTTAGTTTTAGGTCTTGTTGATTTTATGAATCACTGCGAAATGAAAGCATGCCGTATTAGCATGTTTATCTTTAAAAGTGAGTAAATAGAATCTGTGGTTTTCTTGGTGGATCTCATTCCATAAGGACATTACCACTTCCCCTGTTTCTGACCTGGTTTGAAATTGGGCCACTGTATTTGTTTCTTCCACAGATTGTAAATGAGTTTTAACGTGCTTTTGCTTTTTTGATTTTTTACTTAAGCTTACTATGGATCTTGTTCAGGCACCGATTGGAATGCTGCAGAGGATTTTCAGTTTTTGGCCCCAACCACTCGCAGGAATACTATGAGAGTGCTGCGTGCTATGCAGCTTAATAAGCCTGGTACTTCCCTTTTGCACTTATTAGTATTGTGGGCTAAAATCATACTTGTATTCCTGTGTGTTTCTGTATTTGTTTAATACGTTCATTTGTGAATATGCTGTAGTTACATTTATAAATAGACCTTAACTTTTAACCAACGTATAGCAATGTCTCTAATGTTTGAGTTTTTCTATATTTGTTAGTCCTTTTGGAAGGAAGTCCAGGTGTTGGAAAAACAAGTTTAGTGGCTGCCCTTGGCAGGTTCTCCGAGCACACTGTAGTACGAATTAATCTATCCGAGCAGGTCAGCAGAGCCCAACTAATTTTTATAAAATAATGCAGATACTGTTTCATAAATGCATATGCAATTTTCTTCCTTCCTCATGTTTCCTCCTTCGCACCGGGACACTTTGATGTTTATATCTCTTAACTGGATTTTGCTGCAGACGGACATTATGGATTTATTGGGGTCAGATTTGCCAGTTGAAAATGACGAGTCAATGCAGTTTGCCTGGTCTGATGGTATCCTACTTCAGGTGGGCTACTGCTCTATATTGTTTTCTTTTTAAGTTTATGGTAGTGAAATGTCATGTACTGAGTATTTCTGTTTTTTCATAAGTTTTTTGTCCCCTTACTTATTGAACAAAATTTGTATTGAATTGTCATGCACTGCTATGTCAGGCTCTAAAGAATGGATCATGGGTCCTCCTAGATGAACTTAATCTGGCGCCTCAGTCTGTCTTGGAGGTATTAAATTGTAGTGGCTTGATATTGTGAACCCCTCCCCTTCTTTTTATTTTAGTCTTTCATTTGGCTTGTTTTTTTAACAACTTCCATAATCCCTGGTAAAAATATTATTCTTTTATTCGGGTTGGAATCTTCTTGTTGAGGAACTCCGAGTGTAACTAGTCTTCCATTACTTTTCTCAGTTTCTTTAGTGTTCCAATTAGTTTAATGGGGAGTGACATCCTTCCTTTTGATAATCTGTGAGCGGTTAGAAATTACTGTTGTCCTCCCTGTAATGATGATTAATCTAATAAAAATCAGGGTTTGAATGCTATTTTGGACCATCGGGCTGAAGTTTTTATTCCCGAACTGGGCCGTTCTTTCAAGTGTCCACCATCTTTCAGAGTTTTTGCTTGTCAAAATCCTTCCTGTCAAGGAGGTGGTCGGAAAGGACTTCCCAAGTCTTTTCTCAACAGGTTTACTAAGGTACACTCTTTTTGTTGTGAATCTCTTGTTTTACGAATTTGTACTTCGTGCACTGGAGGTAAGTTTTGTGCCATGTTTGTATTTCATGTTTGATGTCACTTAACTCGGTGTTGATTCAGGTCTATGTTGATGAGCTGGTTGATGAAGATTATCTTTCAATATGTAGCTCGCTATTTCCATCAATTGAAAGACTGCTTCTCATGAAGTTGGTTCTATTTAATAAGAGGTTATATCAAGAGACCATGATACATCACAAATTTGGTCAATCTGGTGCTCCCTGGGAGTTTAATCTCCGTGATGTGATCCGTTCTTGCCAAATTATCCAAGGTTTTTACTTTTTTTTTGTGCATTTGGATTTATTGTTTGCTCTACTTGTGTCTTAATACTCATCGAATCTCTCAGATGCAGCTGGAAAGTCAGAATGTGATAGTTTCCTCAGCTCCATTTACCTGCAAAGAATGCGTTCATCGACTGATCGGCTAGAAGTTATGAAGTTGTATGAACAAACATTTGGATTGAAGCCATACATCAATCTACACCCAAAAGTTAAGCTCAGTCCTGATTCCTTGATCGTTGGAGATGTCTCCATTGAAAGGTATCAGTTTCAGTCATCTGGGACTTCCAATGACAACCTTAAGATTTTGCCCGGATTACGTCATTCCTTAGAAGCTATTGCCCGTTGTGTAAAGCATCAGTGGTTATGCATTTTAGTTGGTCCTCCAGCTTCCGGTAAGACTTCTTTGGTAAGATTACTTGCTGAGCTGACTGGAAACGTACTTAATGAATTGAATCTTTCTTCCGCGAGTGATATATCTGAGATTCTTGGATCCTTTGAGCAATATAATGCCTCCCGCCACTATCATCTTGTTGTTGCTCGAGTGGAAAGGTATATGAATGAGTATTGCAACTTGCAATTGGAATCTTCTTCTGAGTCTTTCATCCGAAAGAAGGATATTAGTTCTCAGTGGCTTACCTTCTTATCGAAGATAGGTAGTTCAGCGGCCTTCACTGATAATCCAATAACAAGAGATTCTTTGGCGCGGTTGATTGAAATTATTGAATGTCTGAAGCTGGATCTTGACACACTACATTTGCCTCTTTCTTGGTCTCATAAGGATCTGGACAGCACTCTAAGCATGATTAGAAAGTTGGAAGATCATCTAAGAAATCAAAAGTCTGTCAAGTTTGAATGGGTTACTGGATTACTGATCAAGGCTATAGAGAACGGGGAATGGATTGTTCTAGACAATGCAAACCTCTGCAATCCGACGGTATGTAGACTTTAATATATCATTGCATGTTCTTGCATAATGTTTTCCAGTGATGACTACTTGTTAATTCTTAGATTTCAATGTTTTATGTTCTTGAATCTTTAATTTTTATATGCTGCACTATCTGCAGGTTCTTGATAGGATTAATTCTTTGGTTGAGCAATCTGGATCTATTACCATTAATGAATGTGGGACTGTAGAAGGAAAGCCTGTGGTTCTTCACCCACATCCTAAATTTAGGATGTTTCTAACTGTTAATCCCAGCTATGGTGAAGTATCGCGAGCTATGAGAAATAGAGGGGTAGAAATATATCTGATGCAGCTTAATAGCCTGCCAGACCAGATATGTGCTAAGGTGCATGGTGAGATGGAGCTCAGAGAAATAAAGAGATTTATTACCCTCTCTGGAATTCCAATGGGTAGGTTGGTTGATATGATGGCCAAAGCTCACTTGTTTGCCAAGCATAAGGGATCACATTGTGATGTAAGCATCACATATCTGGAACTTTCACGCTGGCTGCAGTTATTCCAGCGGCTTATTACAAACGGAAACCAGCCTTTTTGGAGCATCCAAATTAGTTGGGAGCATACATATCTTTCATCTTTTGGTGAGGAAAAGGGAAAAGAAGTTGTTTCAGAAGCGGCTAGTTCTTATTTATCAATGCCTGCACTATACAACTTCACGTCATCTGAAGATCGCTTACTATGCTTACCTGGAGGTTGGCCGAACCCTTTGAAACTAAGTGATTTCGTCTCTTACTCTAAAGAAGCTTGTGTTAGACAAAATGTCATTTATTTGGAATCGTTAGGAATAGAAACTGCATCCTTCATGTTTATGGATGATTTGAAGAGAGTATATAAAGGAAAAGTTCCTCCTACAGGCAGCTCAAAGATGATTTACCTAATGGATGCTATGTCATTACGTAGATTTATGTATCCTAAGGAAGCGAATTGTATGATACCAAATTATGGTGCTCAAAATGGGTTGGAGTTGGTTCTAGCTCAGAAGAAGTTGTACTTTGCTGCTGACTGGGTATTCGAACAGGCTACTGAGAGTGACTACCGTCTCTACATTTGGTGGTTTGAGTGGTTTGGTTCTAGGTTGCAGCCGTTCTTGTCATTTTTCAGTTCGTTTTCAGATTTACTGAAAAAGGAACTTCAACATTCTATTTGGATTAGAATATTTCAGTTGCGCAGAGAGCTATTTTCTCTAAGTGAATCGAGCATCATCTCAACATCCTGCCCTATTCTCTCGGTTGAATCTGGTGATGTGTGCTCATCTGGTGGTGTGTTAAACCAACATCATATTCTCCTAAGGAACTTGATCAAGTGCGTTATCTTATTGAGACACAGCCTTCAACAATGGAGTAAAGAGAATGAGTTCACTCATGGTCACAAAACTCAGCCTTTTGTGCCTATTTTTACTTCCTTGCGACGAATGGAAGAGAAAGTGCTTGATTTGTTTGTCGAGTCACCCGCTTTTGATGTGCTTTTTAGGTCATACACTGATCTCCTTGAACACCACATGCTCTTCTGGAACAGTATCATTTCATCTCAAAATGAGCACCGAGTGATTTCTTGGCAGTTGTTAATGAAAGATGCACTCAGACTGAAGGGGATATGTCCTGCAGAAGTAGAACTATTCAAGGCAAGTTTTAATAGTGAATTATATCTATACTTAATTCTTTTTTTTTTTTTTAATATCCATCTCTTAAACTTTTTTCAACTTTATCCATGTAGATTGAAATGCGAAAACTGGAGGGCATTTCATCCTTATGCTTGAATTCGAGCAAGTCCTTGCTCTGGAAGCATGGTGGGCATCCGATTTTGCCTTCATCTGCTGACTTACACCAAAAACAGTGGCAATTCTCCAACCTTTGTGAAATGGTTTGGCCAAGAATAAGCAAGTTCATGAATTTTGGGAATAAATTTACTGAAGTCGCAGTAGATGGCATGTTGTTTTCCGATGTGGAGCTTCGCGTCCTTGCAATGCAAGGTAGAGTCTCTTATACCTAAGCATCTGTATTTTGGATCAATTTTATGCAACCTGGAGTTGCCTTCTTTTTATGTATATTTTTATGTTCCTTAATTTCAATCTGTGCAAACCAACAATTTTGATTTGGTCTTTGGATATTTTTGTAGGAGTTTGCATGTCAACATATATCATCGATAAAGCTGATACAGATGATTCTGATACTACGCGGCAGTTAGACGAAATGCATCAGGTATGTTCATCGTTTTCTTCTTCAGAGCCTAGATGAGAGAGTATTTGATATCACTCTGGTGAATGTTATCTTTCCGTCAGATGCTTTTGGAGAGGTTGGATTTTGAAAAACAGAAGTTCAACGCGAAGCTGGCGGCTACTAAACTTGTGCCAGCACTATGTTCTGCTTGTTGTGTCTTTACACCTGACATATTGCAAAGGAGGCCGGGCTTAGACTGTTGGGCAACGACACAACCTATTGTTGATGAGACAAGTCTTTGCCTTGATTTGGAACTACTGCAGCACTTAACAAAGAGTGTCGTGGTTGACGTAGAAGAACAATACCATGTATGATTACTCCTCTAATAAAGTGTATCTGAGATGTTAAAATTAATTTTTCTAGTCAGTTGGTACTTTAGTGAGTAGAGAATCCTTTGTATGCACTATCTATTATTTCGAAATGGTGATTTGTCTTCACTTGTTTCACTTTGCCATGTCTGACAGGCTTTGTTAGATTTGTCTGGGCTACTGAAATCCTCTTTGAGCTTCTCTTTGGATTATTCAGCAAGGCCGCTGATGGACTTCTTGCCTCATCAAAAAATTTTATGGACCCTAGATGCTTGGGACTCAGTCCAAGCAGGTCAGTGTTGTTCCATGAGTTTGTAATTGTGGTATTACTTTTATCTCATAATTTGTTCACTTTTCTGCTGCAGCAAGTGAAAAAATCTCAAGTTCTATTCTGGAGATGTGGTTTAGATGGCATACAACTCTCTGGGATGTCTGCCCTGTTCTTGCCGAGGTGCTTATAAACTACTTAAAATCTTGAATTTTCTACTCGGACAATATAAGTATATTTTATTCAATAATTCTGATTCACTCATGACATAGGTCCTCCCTGACAATGAGCGGTGTGCTCTACTGCTTCCTCACAAGCTCTTTTGGCCCCTTAAGTCAATAATGGTTGACCAGATTCTGTAAGTTTATTTGCTTACGTTTTTTATTCAATCAAGTTAATGCTCGACTTGCACCATATTGGACTAGGCTGGTTATGTCATGCTGTGCTATTCATTCATTTTTTTTTTCCAATTTACTCACCACTGATGGTTCTGCTCTTACGATTGATTGTTGTTACGGGCATCAATTTCTTTATCATGGGAGTTTCTTTTTTTGGAACCTTATACGAGCATAAACCTCCTTTTGAATCAGGAAAAATGTGGACCCCATTAAAGACTACCACCTACGTCACTTCAAGCTTAGAGCTGTTTGTCGCAGTATCTGGCAGAGTTCTGAAAACATAGTTAGTTCAGGAGGCATGCTTCTCTCTGCTGCCCGGTCGCTCTTCCAGCAGGTATTCACCATTGGGTGAAAAAAGTTCATAGTCATTCCATCTAAACCCTTTGCACGTTCTGAGTTTTGACTTTTCTTTCTATCCTTGTGCTTGCAGATCATTCACGCGCACAAAAAGTCTTTCAAGGATGCAATATATGCTAGTATCAAAGCTGCGCTTCATTCTATTCAAGAACTGAGTAACCCGGTACATACCTTATTTGCTCTCTTTTGTATCCATTAATAATGTGGCATTATCTTTATGTTCCTCATGAAATTGCTTATCATCATATTCCCTGATTTAGGTTTGCTTTCAGCTCCCCCCAGTTTACTTTTCTTACCACACTTTTTTACATGTGATTCATATTACAGATGGAAAGTATGGAGGCTTTGGTCTCGCTTTTGGCATCGTCAAACCATCGTGTATTCACATCTTTGATCAATTCTTATATTAAGCCACTTGTAACTGAACTCTATCCTCTGAACCCATCTAATGGTTAGTGCCTGCTGTATCTTGTTTTATGTTTTAAGGTTATTTATTGCTGTTCTTGCAGAGCTATATTTCCTTTTAGTCTACTTATTTTTACCACATATTGCCAATCAAAACTCTGCAGATATCCAGAGTGTAGGATGCACTCTCTTACGAATCGGGGGATTACGTTATAATCTTTTGATCGGCTCTTACGATTTGGATCCTACGTTAAAGTACTCAATCAAATATTCAGAATTAACAGATAAGATAGCGTCGCTTCAGATGGAGATTGAGGTATTTCTATATGTTTATGATTAGTTTTGAATACCCACCTATGTTAACCTGTTATTTCATCCTGTTTAAGCCTTTTTATGCATAAGCACTTTATTTCCTACTGAAGAGTTATTCTCCTCCTAATTGACATGCATTGCTTCAAATTGATTGTATGTCTTGTAACTACTTTGTTGATGGATGGACACATGTGGTTATTAATTTTCTATATGCTTCTTCAGTTTCTCAACATTTTCTTCCATATTTATTTTGCATGTGATTAACATCTTATTTGGACAAATTTTAAAGTTGCCGAATGCACAAAGTTCAAGGGTCCTTATCCATGGCTATGGCTGTTTGGTGGCGAATCTTAATGTTGGCTTCACATCATCTTGGACTGATTCATTATTTCCTTACAGGTTAGGCAAGAATGCATCTATTTAGCTGGAAGCACACATCAGAGAGAAGGTGATACCTGCAGAATCAGTTTGTTAGATAAACTCAATGCTGAAAGGAGAAGGCTTCAAAGAAAGGTCTGTGTGCATCTACTATTTATTATATCTATAGGAAATATCATGGTTTCCACTTTGAATCCATTTTCTCTTGGCACATCCATTGGCATGTATCAGCTTTGCATGCCTATATTTCTGAGAGCATAAGCTTGAGAAGAATATACTTGTATTGAAATTGATACGGTTCTTACTATTGAAATTGATACAGTTCTTACATAGAACATTCTGAAGTCTAGATGGTTTTGGGATTATGTTTGGATCTACTGTAAGCATTTTGATGTATATTGACGTGCACAAGTGAAGTATCATCTCATCCTTTAATATCTTTCTCTGAATCAGATGGTCTTCCGCCCAAATCCTGGTAGATTTAAGGAGCTAAAGAGTTCATGCAATGAGTTTCTTGAGTTGGTTACTGCCATTGTTGAATGGGTCAAGAGTGTCAAAAGCTTGAGAGTAGAAGATGTCACTAGCCAAGTGCACAGTTGGCAGGTAATGTCAACCTCCGAATTGTCCATCGAGAATATTGCGAGCATACTGGCCGAATTTGCCCACTAAGTCTAACCTTTTATTCTTGTACTTTTTTTCAGGAGATGACTTCACGCTTCATTGATCGGTTGTCAAAAGAATACACTGAATACGTTGATATAATTGAACCTGTTCAGGTTGCAGTATATGAAATAAAATTGGGATTGTCATTAATTGTATCCGGTGTACTCAATGAAAGATATATGCCCAGCAGAGAACATAATATGGAATCTGTTTTGGTACGTAGAAGATCCTAGTTTCGACTAACTACTTCTTCCTTTTGTCACAGTTCTTCTTGTTGACTCTTGATGCTTCTTTGACAGAGCACAATTTATAAGTTCATGAGATTCCCGAGACTTTGTTCTTCTAAACGAGTCTCTGTAAATGTTGAAAGGAGGGCCCTAGTTTCGAGAAGTGATATTGAATTGCCAACAGTTTTTGAAGAGATAGATATGCATGCACTAGAGAATACTGTTGATATAGCTGAGGACACTGTGTCAAAAGCAGACACTTCTTCTTATGCAACGGTTCGTAATTCTTTATGTTTGAATCATATTTGGTGTTCTTTTCTGCATCCTCTAAGAAATATCAGTACTTCTTAGTTTTCTCGAAAGAGGGTTGACCCCTGATTTCCTAATAAATTTTCTTGTGCCTTTTTTTGTTTAATATATGTCAGCCATTGCAGCAGGCGTCAACCTTGCCATTTAAGATTTCTGTTTACCACAATTTTCTGGCTCGAACTAAAGATTCTGTTGCTGATGCTCGTTTTCTTGGCCCGTCTTCCTTTAAGGTGCAGTTATTACCTTATATTGTATTATTATTATTATTTTCACAGCGGTGTAAGTGTCCCTCATTCTGTTGGCATGTCTGAAATTTGCCATATATTTTGTCAGCTTTTGCATGAGATCTTCCAGAAAATTGCCGGTCTCTGGATGAAGCATCGAGCAAGATCGCCTGATGGGGGTGATGATCGGCAGTTCAAGTTCAGAGCGAGAGCATTTAGGATGGAGAGTATCATTGAAATTGATGTGTCTAACTGTGCATATCTTCTTGAAAAAGAGAGCTTATCTGAGTGGCAAGAACTTCTCTCTAAGGAACAAGATGAAAAGGTAACTAAATCCTCGTGTGGTTAGACATGGTCTCACATGAAATGCATATAAATATAGATCTTCTGGATTCATCAACTTGTAACTTAAACACCCTTGCAGATTAAGGTCAATGAAGAAGATGGAGCTTTGGAGCAAGAATGGAATGCTCAGGAGTCGGATTTGGATGGCATTGTCAGCATACATAATCAGTTATTCGGTTCAGTTGACCTGGTTGAAAGAGTAAGTGCTGAGCCTTTCTTCTAATTTTTCCACCCGAGACGCTTCTAATTACTAGAGACTGGAGTAGTTAGCAATCATAGTGCTAACGAACTCCAAGTATTCTACCATATTCGTAAACGTAGCTTATCATGTGACACCATATTATGCTAAAGGAGGTCTATATTTGGCTGCTTGAACTTTGTTTATCTTTTTGTTCGTATTAACTTAAATTATAGTTTTATATCATCAATATGGTAATTTTCCTTATACTTAATTCTCATGTGGAATCAACTCCACAGCCTTGCAGTATTCAAGTGTCTGACGCGGATAGGTTGTCTTCTTTCCGTAGCTCTTATATGCTGGGGATGAGAATGACACAAGGTGATATCTCAAAGGAAATATTTAAAAAAATGAGTCTCCATTTCTGATATCTACTTCTTGTACAGATCTCAAAGGTTTATTTTCCTCGAGTTTTGATGCGAAGATTGCACCTGAACACTTGTTCCGCCTCTGCTTGGAGCACGATGACAAGTTCAATCTTCAAAAATCAACTTGTGCATACAATTTCTACAAGGCATGTTATTATTTCCTTACTGTCACTGTCTTGTTCTATATGATGGTGTCTTCTAGGTTCGCTTATATTACTTTCGTTTTGTTCCCAACAGGATTCAAATTCACCTGTACTGGTGAAATTGGTGGAACCGGTTACTCGTCTTAAAGAGAGAATTCAATTCCTCCTAAATGAATGGGATGAACATACTTCTCATCATCTTTCCCTCTTGAGAATTATGGAAGTTGTTGACATGACCCTTGCTCTACCGCTTGATACACCTCTTGCCAAGGTATTCTACTTTGAATCATTAGATATTCTGAAACGAATTGCTCTTAGATTTTACAATACAATATCATGTAGATGTTGTAATTTATTTATCTTAAAGTTACATTTATATTCTTTTGCAATGCCTTTATGTTTACTCTTCATGATTTTTAGGTTCTCTCGGCGTTAGAATTTATGATTAACAGGATTCGAAATGTGCAAGATACGGTTGCCAAATTTCCACTCTCGGGTGAGCCAATTTTCTGATATTGATGGCTTTCATTGTTTTGCATCACTATCCCACACACTCTTATACATATAGTTTGCTTTCTGATATAATGCAAATTCCTTCATTTTGTTGTCTTTGTAGATCAACTGGAACCGATTTTTGCTCTGGTGTCCTCGTGGCATAAGTTGGAGTTCGAATCTTGGCCTTCATTGCTCGATGAAGTTCAGTATCATTTCGAGAGAAATGCCGGAAAAGTGAGTTTTAAATTCTCTTGTAATAGAAATCCAAATTACGGTACTATTTTGTGATTAAATTTTATGACATGACTTTTGGCGATTTATTAGTGTGATTACCGTACAGTTATGGGGGTTCATGTTTAGTGCATCTATATAATTTTGTTGTATACTTGTCTGCAGCTGTGGTTCCCATTATATTCAGTTCTCCTACGAGGTAGTGATGAGGATGTCGATCAATTCAAGAGCTCAATGGTTGAAAGGCAAGTATCTCTTATTTGCCTCTCTTTATTCTCTGTCTTCTTTTATCAGATTCATGTCTGAATCCGAATTCACTACAGCCTGGAAGAATTCTTCAAGACATCCACAGTCGGAGAATTTAAAAAGCAACTTCAGTTGCTTCTTTCGTTCCACGGGCATATAAGCAACAATTTGATTTGCAGATCTAGGTAATTCTATAGTATAAATAGTGCTTTGTAGAGATAATTCTGTTTCGAAATGAAAATCGTACTCTAACGTGATATTATCTTGCAGCCGTTTCCAAGAGGAGAATGCGAAAATACTCTATAATACTTTTGGCTTTTATATGCAATTACTACCGCTGTAAGTTCATATCCGCATAACCCTGCCGCTTTGATAATAGCATGCTAAATGTTTGTTGTATTTAATGTTTCTATATTTTTCGCATAAAGGGTTCTGGAACGTATTGGAGAAAATAGAAAAAACATTGAAAAAGAGTTGAATGAGCTTTTGAAGTTGTGTCGTTGGGATCGTGTCGAGAATCATTTTGCCATTGAGAACTTCAAGAAAACTAGGCAGAAACTACGAAAGATTGTAAAGAAGTACTTGGTAAAACTACTCACCTTCACGATCAATTTCTATTGATTTCGTTTGATCCATGAAGTCTTCAAAATACGAAATTTGTTCCGTGGGCCTATTATCTCGCGTTTCTGCACTATTAGCACGACTAATTACAAATATTCGTCTCCTTTTCCTTCGCAGGATCTGCTCCAACTACCTCTCGTGGAATTCCTTGGTCAAGAAACCTCGCGAAGTGGGATAAGCACCCATCTCATTCATGGCCAAAAGCTCACGCTTGATCAATACGAGGTTGTCAAGACTATCCTCGATACGGTCTCTAATGAGGCTGAATCTAAAGCTGAGGACGGGTAACTGTCATATTTTATTTCCCCATTTTTATTTTCCTTTTTTTTCTTTTTCGCCATAATGTTAAATATGTTTTTCTTCAACAGTCCCATATGGTTTGCTGATTGGTGGAAGAGGCTGGAGAGTGTGGGAGGTTAGTCTCCTCAGTTAGCTTTGATCTTGCATAGTTTTTTTTTCTTTCCGAATTTTCGAATGTTTTTAAATTTAATCCTGAATCGTGCAGAGATTGTGAATGCTGTCAAGGATGATATACCTTCACAATCTTCATGCTTTCACTCAGAAGCGAAGAAACAGTTGTGGCATACAATTGAAAATATATGCATCAATGTAGTACATTGTGGTGAACTTTGGGAGGATAAAACTAAGAAGCCCGGAAAAAAGAGGGCGTTCGCCGAACTTCTAAACCTCCTTCAGAGTTGTGGCTTGTCCAAGCATAGAAGAACTATAGAGGTACCTTTTTTGTTTTAGTTTTTTTTTTTTTAGCTCATCAGAATGGTTCTGTACTACTATTTTTTTAGCTTCTCTTGTTTGTTAACAATTTCTACCGTCGTGCAGGACGAAAGCGACAGATCACATTCTTGGCTTATCCAACCATCGTATGAAGTGGAACATTTGCTTCTGACACAGAGTGACGATTCTCGAAAGGGTGCCAATCTTGACCTCAATCACCTTCACGGCCCTTCTGATGAAACCATATGGCGAACGGCGAATAAGTTCTACTTCAAGAACATTGCGTCGTTTAAGATTTTGCAGAAAATATGCTTGAACTTTCATAAAGATGTTCAATTAATAGAGGTCGAGAGGTCGGGTTCTTACGTTGATCATCTAATCGAGATACAACAAGAGCAGAGAGTCGTTGCCTATAGTTTTGCTCGTAATCTCAAGAGCTTGAGACAATGTTTGTGGCCTTTGGAAAATTTATTCTCGAGCTCCACTTCCGAGTTTAGCAAGAATCAGACTGCTACTTTCAAATGCATGTGGTTACAAAAGGTAAATTAAAACACCTATAGCTCGAAACTGATGTTAATAGAATTCTCCGCGATATAATTTTCTCCCGATTTTGCAGCAACTCTTTGATGGTTTCTGCACTCTGCTATACGAAGAACATATGTTGCTGAAGACAGCTGTTAACAATCACCTAGATACCTGTTCTGTTGTAAGAGACGAAGCACAAAAGATCCGCTTATTCATTCAAAAAGCCCTTCCCGATTTTCAGAAGTCTAAGGTTCGTATAAGGATACATTTTCGAGTTGTCACGACTAGTAGTTTTAATGCTATTTAATCTTACTTCTCTTGAAACGCCTACAGAATAAGCTCGACGAACATCTCCTCGGAAGTAGTGAAGATATCACTTTGGAAGGTATAGCATTGCATCCCTACGGTATTACGCGAGAAATGGAAGAGCAGGTGAATGAGAACTTCGAGTTGGTTAAAACGTTCGAGAAGAACCTCTCTGCTTTCGACGGCCATGGCTCGGTTAAAATCCTTCTCAGTCATTTTCAAGAGTTATTTGCAAAGGTACATATGTGTATATATATATATATATTTAGAGAGAGAGAGAGAGAGAGTATACTATATGAATCTAACTTGTTTTCTACATAAACTTTATATTTGACTATAAAATATTTTTGCAGGCTCACAATGCTGAAGAGTTTTATTTATCTTCTCAAGCAAGAAAGTTATCAGAGAATGCAGATGTTAATGTTGAAAAGGATATAAATGAACTCGAATCCGATTTTGATGAGGCCCTCTCACAAACATATAAGCACATTGTTCGTATACTTCAGAGCACTGCTTCTCCGGATAATGATTATGCTTCGACTGAACAATCACTAACGAATATGATCGAGTGGAAGATCATGTTTGAGAAAGATATAGGACATCTGCAGTTAGACTGCGTATACGAGAATGTGTCAAGAACAATTCAGTGTGCTGTAAGTTCATGCATCATTAGCTTCCTAATTGATTTTCCATTTCGTGAAGTTGATCGACCCGCTTATAATATGTTATCTTTTCGTTACTTCCTTAGGGAGAACTTCTCAGCTATCGCGGAGAAAAAGATTTGTCCATGAATTCTATTTGCTCGAAGTTGAGGGAAGTGTACACCCTTTTGGATATGATACTCGCCTTCGGTGATAAGATTTTGCAAGATTTTCTTGTCATGCATAGTATGGTAAGTTTTGACAGACGTTATGTCGCCCGGTTACGTCTTATTTATTCGTATAAACTAGAATGCATTCAAGAAAATGATGTTGGTGTTGTATGTAGGTATCCAAAATGACTTATGGGCTTGCGAATATTCTTGCTTCGTTGTTCTCGAAAGGTTTTGGTACCGTCGAAGAGCAGGAGAACGACGGTGCGAACGAGGCGACTAAAGATGCAAGTGGAACCGGTATGAGTGAGGGTACAGGAGTGAAAGATGTTAGTGAACAGATAGAAGATGAAGATCAGCTCCTTGGTGTTTCTGATAAGGTATATTGATATAAAGAAGGATCCTTTTCGATATTATTAATTTTTCGAATTTCATCTTAAAATCTTGTTTTTTTGGTTTGTTTTGTTTTGTTTACTGAAGGCGAATGAAGAGCGTAATGATGTCGACACGGATAAGAACGAGAAGGGGATCGAGATGGAGCAGGATTTCGACGGTGAGACGGTCAGTTTAAGTGAGGATTCGGAAAATGATGAGAATGATGATAACCAGGAGGAGGAGAATATAGAGTCTGCCATGGGAGAAGTTGGCGATAAGAGCGACGTAGTTGATGAGAAGCTCGGTGACGCCAAGGACGAAGAGGATCAGAGTGCGAACGAGAAGTATGAAGAGGGTCCGTCGGTGAAGGATCAAGCTTCCGAAGATGAAGAGCTTCGAGCTAAGGCGGATTCCGATGCGATGAAGGAGGATGGTAATGATCTCGATGGTAAAGAAGATGGCGAGCAGAATGAGGGAGACGAAAACGAAGAAGGTTTTGAAGGGGAAGAAGATATGAAGGTTGATAAGGATGATGCGTATACTGATCCGTCCGGGGTAAATCCCAATCTCCCGGATCAGACGCCCGATGAGGAAATCCGTATGGATGAAACGGATGAAATGGACGAGGGAGATGAACCGATGGAAGATGGTGAACAAGAGATGAGTGATTCTGATGTGAAGAATGAGGAAAAGGTTGATGAAATTCTTGAAGATGCAGATCCGGAGAACAATGTAGAAAACGGCGAGACAGCGAATCCCGAAGGGAATCTTCCGGAGAACGATAACGAATCCGATGTTAATAAAGAATCTGCTCCCAATGATAACGCTGCTCAATCTGATGGGAAATCTACGGAAGAGTTTGCTGCTGCAGCCGAATTCGGCGACTCCGCTCCGGACGAGAAATTATCCGACGCGAACGAACTCAAAAACAACCTTGCTCCGACGAACGGACAGCCCAACGCCTCCGATCTCGAAGTCCGGGTTGCAGATTCTGCGAACGACGAACAATTGAGCAACGAGCAATCGCGAACCGCATCGACTCCGTCCGAGTCCCGTATCGAGAAAGCTCAACCGAACCCTTGCCGGAGCATCGGCGATGCTCTCGAGGGGTGGAAAGAGCGGGTCAAAGTCTCGGTTGATCTTGAGAACCAAGTCGACAACTCGGACGATATGGTGGAAGATGCGGACGAGTACGGCTACACGGCCGAGTTTAAGGAGGGTACAGCGCAGGCCCTTGGGCCCGCAACGGCCGACCAAGTGAAGGGCGATATCGCGCAAAACGAGGCGGAAATGGATGCTGGAAACAACAATACGAGGGATCCCGAATCCGAAGTTGAGATTGAGAAGAAGACTTCTCAGACCAATCCAATTGTAAGCTCTGCTCTTAATCCTTCAAAAGATGTTAGCAAGCTGCAAAGAACAGATGTGGAGGAGGAAGATGGAGAAGCTATGGAGATTAATGATGATTACAATCAAGAGATGACTATCTCTTCTGAAAGTTTGGTTTCTGTGAAGAAATCTTACATGAGTGAAGACTTGCACCAGATTAACTCATCATCAATGGCTGATAATGATGAGCTAGGTAAAGGTCATAAGTTCGAGTTCGACCCCGATACGAGGGACGATGCGGCTGCTCTTTGGAGACGATACGAATCTCACACAACGAGATTGTCTCAGGAGTTAGCCGAGCAGCTTCGTCTCGTAATGGAGCCAACTTTAGCTAGCAAGCTCCAAGGTGACTACCGGACCGGTAAAAGGATTAACATGAAGAAGGTACGTTACCGACGTTTTTTTTTCGTATCCAATTAGTCTCACGTATGAATCATGCAGAATTCCGGATTTTCTTTGTATTTTTTGAAAAATTATTATTTCGTCTCCTTATCCTCGTAATTGCATAATTTCGCTTTCGTAATTCTTAATTCTGAATCCGCCCTGCACGTATTCATATTTCTACGAATCAACAGGTGATTCCATATGTCGCTAGCCATTACCGGAAAGACAAGATATGGTTGAGGCGAACGAAGCCGAGCAAGCGCGACTACCAAGTCGTGATCGCCGTGGACGACTCGGCCAGCATGTCGGAAGGCCGTTGCGGGAGTTTCGCCATGGAAGCGCTCGTGACGGTCTGCCGCGCGATGTCCCAACTCGAAGTCGGAAACTTGGCCGTCGCGAGTTTCGGAAAGCAGGGCAACGTCCGATTGCTTCACGATTTCGATCAAACCTTCAGCCCCGAGGCTGGAATCAAGGTAAAAACACCTACATTAAGCTTTCTTGAAAATCATATTCTTCTCAAATGCTCTGTTCTCAAATTACTCTGTTCTGGTGTTTTGTTTGGTGCAGATGATTTCAAGCTTTACCTTCAAGCAAGAGAACACGATAGCGGACGAACCGATGGTCGATCTAATGATGTACCTAAACAATATGCTCGATGCTGCAGTGATGCAAGCGCGAGCGCCATCCGGTTACAATCCGCTGCAGCAGCTCGTGCTGATTATAGCTGATGGCCGGTTCAACGAGAAGGAAAAACTTAAACGGCGTGTGAGAGACATCTTGAGTAGCAAGCGTATGGTTGCGTTCCTACTACTCGATAGCCCTAACGAGTCGATCATGGATTTCATGGTAATGCGCGACTTCCGTTGATTCATACCTTCGATTTATGGATCGAGATACTAATACGATCACACGTGCAGGAAGTAACTATTCGAGAATCGGGCATAATGGAGAAGTCGAAGTATCTCAACTCGTTCCCTTTCCCGTTCTACGTTGTTCTCAAGAACATCGAAGCACTTCCTCGTACGCTCGCGGATCTATTGAGACAAGTAAGTTTAAGTTACAAGCATTGCAATCACTCTTATGAGAGTTTTGGATCGGTATTAACATTCATTCTTCTCTCGATCTTCTAGTGGTTTGAGCTGATGCAACACTCGAGGGACTGATTATAGGGCGAATATGTTCGGTTTTTTTACGAGCCACGAACAACGTGAGGAAATTGGGCTATGTTTGATGCATTGATCTAGGCTTGCCCATTTCCGATTACGGTAGGGTTGTAATCGAATCGAATATCGATGTATGTGATCTGTATTCATTTGTTATTCGAATATTAAATCCTGTTTGTATACGATTGATTTATGTTATTCGAATATTCATTTTTTCTTACTATTTTATAGTATTTTGATACCTGATATGAATATTCAAATCGTTTTGATAGTTAATGATAAATATTAAAATTCATTTTAAAACTCCACTATAAAAAATGATATTCTAATTAAGCCTTAGTTATGAAACTCAACATAAATATCGATAAGATAATATTTAAAATTATATATATTCTATATTTTATTTATTATTAAAATTTTAATAAAAAATTTGCTTGAATTCGAATATTAAAATTTCGAAAGCGAAAATCGAATTGTGAGTAAAAATATGAGATTCATTTTACATCCTTAGGTTGCGGGGTTTTGCAGATGGAGGGTTAAAAATTTAATTAGTTAATTAATTTAATTAGGATAATTTATATAATATTTAGTTTGAATTTCCCTCCAGCTTAAATAGTTGCTCTGTACCTCTTTACATAATCAATCGCGCTCTCATTCTTTTTCGAGCGTACTTTTCCCCACGAAAAAACACCTTGAAGTAACAATTCTCGTTATTTCTCTGCTCAATTTGACCTAAATCATCGCAACCGGCGCAGACTATGTGAGGATGTAGGTGGAATCGCTCGATGCAGTGGAATCGCTGATCACAGGTTCTCTGAAAGTTATTTTAAGCTCTAATATTTAATTTCATGATTGATTTATCGCTGATCTCTGGTAGTGCTTATGCTCTGTTCGATTTTTTAAATTGAATTTTCTAGTTTTTTTGTTTTTGAGACGTTTAATAGCAATCGCTGATCTCAAGTAGTGCTTCTGCTCTCTGTTAGTTCCAATAGCTGATTTCAAGTAGTGCTTCTGCTCTCTGTTGATGCTCTCTGTTAATTCCAATAGCTGATTTCAAGTAGTGCTTCTGCTCACTGTTGATTGCTGATTTTAGTGCTTCTGCTCTGTTAATTGCCATCGCTTAGTGCATGTGCTCTCTGTTGATTGCAATCGCTGATCTCAGTAGTGCTTCTGCTCTCTGTTGATTGCTGATTTCAGTGCTTCCGCTCTCTGTTAATTGCAATCGCTTAGTGCTTCTGCTCTCTGTTAATTGCAATCGCTTAGTGCTTCTGCTCTATGTTAATTGCAATCGCTGATCTTAGTAGTGCTTCTGCTCTCTGTTAATTGCAATCGCTGATCTTAGTAGTGCTTCTGCTTTGAAAGTATTAATTAAGCTCTAATATCTAAATGTGATGTTAATTTCACGGTTGATTTATTTGGATGAATAATTTGATGATTTTAAGAGTGATCTACCACATGCGTATGTTTGTGCTAACAAATGCATAACCAGAATTTGATAATTTTTTTGCAGAATAACATGAAAGAGAACTATGATCAAAGGATTTAGAGAGTACTTATCTTTAGCTGTCTCTGTTTAGGTTGAAGAAATGTATGTTGCAGTCAAGGCTTTCTGCACCTGCTTTGCTGCGGACTTCATTGCGCTCCTGCTATCAGCAAGAGCGAAGAATCCTGATGCGAAGGCGATAATCGCGCTTTTCTTTCCCATAACCACCATAGGTATGTGGGCGGTGTCTGTGCAACCCGTGTGGGCACTCCTCCGTAGGCTTAGAAAGATTAAGAGGAAGGGGTGGACGACTGTCCTCTGGCTTTTGCTTTGGATGTACATAATGCTTGCTGTAGCTGCGATGGTGGGTGAATTTGCGTTCGTGGCATTGGACTTCAGTGATCCGCAGAGGAAGAAGGGCGTCAACAAATACCAACTCTCGAGGGTCGTGGCTGAAATAAGTTTTGCTACACTGGTCTGCTCTCTTGCAGAATGCCGAATGAATGATACAAAGAAGGCAGAGCTTATGGAGATGATCAGGAAAGCAATACACGAGCAGCCGCCACCGCTGGAGGATCCAGATCAGAAACCCAAGAATGATTGTTGGAGTTGTCTCGATGCCTTCGTCATCGATTGTAATCTGTGCTATGCCTGCTGTGAAGAAAATTGCCTTGATTTGGCCGGTGAGCAGGCGAATAACACCAAGTGCTCGAACTGCTGCGCCTCTACTTGCTGCGGTGGGAGCAACAACAAATGCTCTGCTTGGTTCAAGAACAAGTGCTCGAACTGCTGCGCCTCTATTTGCTGTGGTGGGAGCAACAACAAGTGCTCTGCTTGGTTCAAGAACTCCAAGAAGTGTTGTTCTTCTGGTGACAACCCGGATAACACAAACAGACCCCCACCCGCCGGCAGTGGCAGTGGCAGTGGAATTGAAATGCAGCCTACTGGCACCGGCATGGTTAGCGGTAAGAAAAATGGCAAAGAGGTCGCTCAAGGTATCTCCCCTGCCCCTTTGTGTATTGTCTTTAACATTCCATTCTAATGTCATTCTTTCTTGAGATACAGACTCAGCCACAGTTGGTATAGTGGAGAACAGAGGCAAAATAGAGCGTAAATGGTATAAGGTCAGTTGCTTCGGTGGATCTTCATCCAGCGGCGATAAAAGCGAACAGAAAAAACCGAAAGAAAAAACTGCCGATGATGCTGTCAATCCGCACAAAAGTCAGATATCCTCACTTTTATCTTATCTGAAGATCCCATTCTAATACTAAAACTGACTCTTACTTACTGTTACCTTCAGCCACAACCACATCTGGCGAGGGAGGCAGCAACCCAGACTCTCTGTAATGAATGTGAGGTACTGCTCGTGATAACCCTTTTACTAGTAGTGATGATGATGATGATGATGATAAATAGAAATAGAAATACTAAAAAACAAAGCATGCTGGTTTTCTGGATTTTTTGACGCGTGTCGCGTATGGATGGATGGGTGGAATGATTCAATTACACTTGCTGAATCTCTACTTCGTTTGGACAAAATCTTATCGAATTTTTTCAGACAATGTTTGGGGTAAATTGATGTGTTTGTGCGTTATCAGATATTTTTAGTGTATTTCATTGCGAGATTGATTTTTCTTTTTCTGGCAGGAAAAGATATAAGATTTTGCTTTTTCTTTTAAACTAAACAAAACCAGAATTGACAAGCGTATAGATATTTAGAATTTTTATGACTCTGATTTAAGTCCTCTTCCCTATTTCACAAGCCTACCGTACTTATAATCCGAGTCCCAATTCTCCTTTTCGAGTTGTCACACTTGACTTGATTTTATCTGATTTACAAAGATAGAACACTTTTCTTTAGCTTGGTCCACTTATCTATACACATTTAAAAGAGAAACGACAAGTTGAGCATGACCTATGGGACAAATAATGATACAAAACCACCTTTGCAGTAATATGTCTTTACGTGTGTGGTTTTGTGGTTTTTCTCTTTCCTCTTATCTTTTTTATATTAGTATTATTAAATATCGAAACGATGAGCTTTTCTTACGATTTAATTAATAATTTCGAGGAAAATACTATTTATCCTAAAAAAAAAGAAAAAAAATCAATTACCGGTTCATACATAAAACCAATCCAACACAATGTAATGATTGCAAAGCTTGTACAGAAACTTACTCGTCTCAATAGATTCGAGGAAGTGCTTCGATGTTCTCTTGAGAACAACGTACAGCGGAACGAGTTGAGATACTTGAAATCTGATCCTTGAAACGAACGTATGGATCAATGGTAAGTTGCAAATTACCATGAAATCCACGATCGACTCCTTAGGGCTATCGAATAGTAGGAACGCGACTAGGCATTCTCCTGCTCGAGAACAACGAAGCAAGAATATTCGCAAGCCCATAAGTCATTTTGGATACTTACATACAACAGCCGTCTAGTTTATACCATTCTTCGTAAGAAGATGATATAAACTTCACAAAAATGGAAAATACAGTAGGAAAGTTCTCATTTACTGGATCTTCCATTTCTCGCAAAAACCCTAGGGATACAATGCAATACCTTCCGAAAAGATGCTCGTCCATCTTATTCTGTAGGCGTTTCAAGAGAAGTAAGATAAAATAGCGATAGTTGTGATAACTTAAAAAGAGAGCTGATAAGTACCTTAGACTTCTGAAACTCGGCAAGGGATTTCTGAATGAATACTCGGATCTTTTGGGCTCCCAAAGTTAACCACAGAGTACCGCGATTTTCAATTTTATGCCACGACTGTTTCTTCGCTTCTGAGTAAAAGCACGAGGATTGTGAAGGTTTATCATCCTTGATGGCACTAGCAAATTCCGTAAGAATAGTATGTACCATTCAAATTCGAATAATCAACAATTTGGATAGACTAACATTTACAAGATCAAAGCAAACTGAGGAGACTAACCTCCCACACTCTCCAGCCTCTTCCTTCAATCAACAAATCATATGGAACTGTTGAAGAAAAGTAATATGTTTAATATCATGGCGAAAAAGACAAAAAAAGTAAAAATGATATAGGATTTTCGCATTCTCCTCTTGGAAATGGCTGGAAGATAATGTTACATAAGCATCTCTATATACGATTTTCATTTGGAAATTCAACTACACGATTTTCATTGCAGATTGCCCGTGAAATGAAAGAAGGAACTGAAGTAGTTTTTTAAATTGATGTCTTGAAGAATTCTTCAAGGCTATAGTGAATTTGGATTTGGATATGTATCTGATAAAAGAAGAGAAAACATAAAGAGAGGCAGGCAAATAAGAGATACTTGCCTTTCAACAATTGAGCTCTTCTATTGACCGACATCCTCATCGTATAATATGAAAATCACAATAGAATGGATACTACGATAGAGACAATGCCACATTATTATGGATAAAAGTGAGTAAGCACACCTTTGATACTAGCAAATCTTGAATCCTTTAGAAGAATTTTCGTGCGCGTGAATGATCTGCAAGCTTGTATAGAAACAAAAGTCAAACTTAGAACATGCAAAGGATTTTAGATTGAATGACTAAGAACTTTTTTCAACCAACAGTGAATACCTGCTCGAAGAGCGACCGGGCAGCAGAGAGAAGCATGCATGCCGCCTGAACTAACTACGTTTTCAAAACTCTGCCAGATACTGCAACAAGCAGCTCTAAGCCTGAAGTGTTGTAGTCTTTAATGGGGTCCAGATTTTTTCTGATTCAAAAGGAGGTTTATGTCCGTATAAGGTTCCAAAAAAAAAAAAAAGAAATTCGCATTGATGAGTAAATTAAACAAAAATAGAAAAAAATGAATGAATAGCAGAGCATGGCATAACCAGCCAACTCCAATATTATGCAAATCGAGCATTCATTTGATTGAAAAAATGTAAGCAAATAAACTTACAGAATCTGGTCAACCATTATCGACTCGAGGGGCCAAAACCAAAAGAGCTTTTGAGGCAGCAATAGAGCACACCGCTTGTTGTCAGGGAGGACTTAAGTGATGAGTGAATCCAAATTATTGAAAAAAAATATACTTATATGGTTTGAGTACAAATTATAAGCAACTCGTCAAGAATACGGCGGACTTCCCAGAGAGTTGCATGCCATCTAAACCACATCTCCAGAACAGAACTTGAGATTTTTTCATTTCCTACAGCAAAAAAGTAAACAAATTATGAGATAAAAATAATACCACAGTTACGAATTCATGGAGCAACACTGACCTGCTCGGACTGATTCCCAAGCATCCAGGGTGCATAAAATAATCCAAAGAGAAGCTCAAAGATCTAACAAAGCCTGTCAGACATGGCAAAGTGAAACATGTGAAGACAAATCACCATTTCGAAAGAATAGATTCTTGAAACCTGTTCCTTTGAGTATTACTCGAGAAGGTCCAATTGGTTAAAGCTGGTGATGCCAGAAGACATCAATCAGTACACAGAAACCCAGTTCCCACACAAACATTTATAATTATAATACAATCTGTCAATTCAATGCCCATAGCCATTTCACTAAATAGAAAACTTTACCAGGTATGAGCTGATGGAAGTATATCAGGAGCTCCATATGCTTTATGATTCTGAAACTTTTGTGGACCCGATATGCATTGCAGTGCCTTAAAACCTTCTAAAGGAAGTTGATACACACCAACATCAATTAGTCAAAGACTAAAAACAAGGGACGACCAAGATTACTCAAAAAAGGAGCAACTACAGACTACTTTAGGACCAGATAAGGCGAGGAGAAGTACGGAAACATTGATCCAAATAGGATTCTTAGCCGAACATTGATCCAAATAGGATTATTGGCTGAACGGAGTGAGACAAATGGGACAAGGGTCCGGGCCCAAGCCAGAAGAGGTAGCGTCAACAAAAGTAGTTGCTGCAGCGGTGCTTGGAAAATGGGTAGAAAATCAAACAATTCCAGTAACAAATTACTGATTTCAGCAATGATTCAACTTAAAACAGAAACTACAGCCAAGAACTCACTCACTGATCACACGCACGTAAAAGTAAAAACTCACTCATCTAATCGCCTTTGGACGGAAGGTATTTGAAAGCGGTGCTCTATCTCTATCTAATCACCTTGGGAAGGAAGGTACAACCTGAAGAGACAAAAGTCCTCTTATGAGCATACTCTTCGTGCATATGATGATGTCAATTATACACAAAATATACAAAGTAATCATGTCAGAGACCTCCAATTGCATCAGCATGAGAATGAGAAATAATAACCACATCAATTGTTCTTATCCTGGCATAAATTCAAGTAGTCACAAAAAGGAACTTGCATAGCAATATGGAAACTTACATAATAATAAGTAGAAGTATGTCAGAACAAGACGTTTTAAGAGTAGAGTGGTAAGGACAATTCAGAACAATTAGCTACTGGAGAACAGAATAAAGCAATGAAATACAGACTTTTTCAAGACAGCCTCCCTTTTCAGATGGTCAACAAGATAACAGTATCAAGAACATAAAAAGATTTAAGAACATACAGTAAAAAGCATGACGCAGCGAATATAAACCGAGGCCTGCCACGTATTTGTGCATGTTAGCAAGTATATACATATCTGAATCCATAGTGAAGTGGATAATATCTTGTCTTCCTCCACTCATGCCAGACAGAAGCAAAAATGTGTGTTGGTGTATCTTTCATCAGCTCATCAAGATTTAGCATCACAACAACAACTTTATATCTTGATAAGGTTTTAAACAGGGGGAAAAAAACCTTGAATTACACACCATAAGATTAAAGTTGAAACTGCACTTGACCGAAAAGATTATGTTTAAGATTATATCCTTGCTTTCTACCCCAAAGCATGTATTGCAACTACGAAGATACGCATCACATGAAAACATACATTAGAAAAAGAAAAGGTGGGGTTTTTCCATGAAATTTTCCCATCCTTCACAAATCCACCGAAGAAATTAGCTCTATTGTTTCAGAGAACACCAGCACACATGCCCCATCACCAATTACAATGGCTAAATAGTTCAGCCTATAATACCAATTCAAAGCAAGACTGAAAGAATTATCATCCACTCCACATATAAAGCTAAAATTGACACCAAAACGACGCTCTAAGAAAATTCAATCTTAAAATTAAAAATCCACAAACACTTACTGAACACCAAAAGTAAAAACTTATGATCTTGCAAGATACCAGATCCATTACCTCAAAGAAATCTAGAAAAACTCCAAACAATTTGGTGGGGCAGAAAAAAACATGAGGTGTAACATTGTATAGAAAACGAAATAGTCTTTGGTGGGGGCTGCGGAAATTGATGCCTGGAATTAGTACAACAGTCGTCGGATAACGCAAGAAGAAATGCCGGATTTCACAAGAAAGGGCTTGATATCGTTTGTGTTCGACTCTCGCGTATAAGTTAGAGCTAGGGCTTTAGGTATGAAGAAACAGCTTGACGAGGAGAAAGATAACATCCCAAATCGCCAAGAGGCCGTGAAGCGGTGAGGCGGTGAATCGGTGAGGCAGCGGGAGGTGGCGGAGAACGTGAAGGAAAATCTTCGTGTATATTGTTGGTCCCCAGTGAAGAATGCGAATTGCGGATGAGAGAGAGAGAGAGAGAGAGAGAGAGAGAGAGAGCAAGCTATGGCGGTGATGGATGACAGGAATTGGGGGATATCAAGCGACGGTTGTGATGAAAGGCGAAGAAATAGTCAAAAGGGCAGAACCGATGGCGATGATCCAGGACTGGAGTCAGTTAGCTATGTGTATTAAAAATCTTTAAAATTATTATTTTATTCTTATACATTTTAAGGTAAATGTATACATAATATATATAATGTTTTTTAAAAAAAATAGATATTATAATGTAACAATAATAATTTATTTATAAAAATTTTGAAAGAAGAATTTTATTTATTTATTAATAATTATAAAACTATATCGTTTTAAATTAAATATTAATTAGACAGTCATTTATTAGAAACAGTTACTAAAAAGGAGCGTTATGTACGAATTATTTCATCGGATCACAACATCGGCGTGCTAACTGGCAACTTGAATTGGAAGGGAAATAAAGAATAATCAGAAACTGCTGCTGCTGCTTCTTCCACTTGGATGATCTTTTGGGGCCGGTGAGACAAAAAGTGAAGAGAGGCATCAATCTTGTTGTCCGATGTTGTCATAAGGATGGGAAAACAGGTTATTTATTTTTCTTTTTTTCTTTTTTTTGTGGGATTTATTGTGTTTCTGATATCGACATTCTTTTCAAACCGAACATTTTTTTCAGATGCAAACATAATTCAGTAGGTGATACGAACTCAGATTTAGATCTTGTTATGGACGCATATGACTCGATTAACAAGAGAGGTAGGGATGAGCAAAAAATTACCATTACCATCGGTTTACCGATTACCAACAGTAATTTTTATCATCGGTAACGGTAACCGTCCGTAAACAAGCGGTAAACGGTAGTGATTTTGAAAAATACCGCAATTATCGGTACGGTAATCGTACGATATGTGCGGTTACCATTAATACCAACGGTAATGTGCAATATTAAAAAATCTTAATTTTATTATATACATAAAATTATCGAATTAGTAAAAAATACTCTAAATCTCCTATTTATACGTTTTACCTTTTCATAATAACTTTTAATCCTATGTTCATCGGCGTCTGACTTTTGAAGTTCATTCTCTATAGTTTGTGTTGTTGTTTTACATTATTTGGCTGAGATTTTAGTTCAAAAAATTACTTAATATTTATAAGTAGTGACCATTAGTCAAAATGCAGTAATAATTTTTTTCCTTGTTAGCGTTAAACTATGTTAGAGATGCGTGACTGACAAATTATATTTACCATTGGTACGGTAAACATTTTTATCATTACCAACGGTAATGGTAACCATAGTTTTAGGTGCGGTAAACGGTAAAAAAAATCATATACCACTCATAAGCGGTATGGTAATCGATAACGACGTTTTTTTTACCACTACCATCGGTGCTCATCCCTAAAGAGAGGTATCTCTTTGAAGTTAAACTTCCAAAGATTGTTTTCTTATTTTCATTCACAAATACAGTGTGGAAAATATCTAATCCCTAATATAAATGAATCTTAATAGAATTATTCTATAACTATAATTAAGGAATAATAATCAAGGTAAATAAGTCAAGAAAGGCAATAGACTACCATCTATTTTTTCCCAGAGAGGATCTTCTGCCCACTGCAAGTTCCACTACATGTTTCACCAATAAGGTGAGAACATGTGTAGTGTGGTTATAAAAACATGGCCCACCAATGCACGCGTGGCGCCGCGTGATTGGTGGGCCACCAAATGAGACACCTAATTATGGGGCAGAGGATCCCTTCCAATTTTTCCCATGCCATTTATAATATCGCTTTCTTCTTCTTCTTCTTCCTTGTCCTCCGATTACGGATTATATGCAGAATTTTGGAGCCAAAATTTTTGTTACATTGTGAATGCTATGTTAAGCTTTTGGGAGGTATTGTATTTCTTATTTCGTAGATATGATTTCTCATCTTTAAAACTTAGATTTATTTCTTTAAAATAAATCTAAGTTTCTTAAACTCTTTTTGTTAGGAGAGGGTAAGATACGTATATATCATATCAATATTAACCTAATCCAAAACTAATCTTAATCCAAAACTCCAAACTCTATAAATATACAGTTTGATTTGAGAATTCACTCGTTCGTACTCAAAGAAAAGGGGCAACATGCAATTCTTCGCTGCAAATGAAAGACGCGAGATGGCACTCATGATTCAAGCAGTCATAATTGCTGATAGAAGGCGGCGCGACATGGAGAATAATCCTCCTCCATCAGCAGCCCCATCAGTGGCTCCTCCTCCATCAGCAGCCCCATCAGTGGCTCCTCCTCCATCAGCTCCGTCACCGACTCCGGCCAAGAATCCGACCACCGAAGATCCATATCTGAAGTTGACGACATTGCTGGGCTACAATAGTGGGTTTGCAGTGATATCGTCCGTGATATTGTTGATCGCGCTCGGCCTCGCTTGCTACGGATTTGTCGCCTACTCATCGTCGCCGAAAAAATACATCTTCGTGGTTTTGTTGGTGGTGATGGCGTGTTGTTTAGTATTTAATCTTACGTCTTTGATGGTGTATTGTTGTTCAGACTATGAAATTCACGAATACGGAAGGATAGAAAAGTTTTTTCTCAGGTTTTATCCTGGCTCCAGGAAACTTTACGATGAAGCTTTTGAAGGTGAGGGAAGTTGTGAAGTCTAGTGTTTAATATTTTCGTTAGTTATCTTAGTCTTGAATATGGATTTCGGTAGTATGGCAATTCAATAAAATCCTCTTTTATGCATTTGAATTCTACTAATGTAAAATATATTTTATGAAGAAAATGAATTAACAGTTAATTAGAATTTTATTCAATTTTATGAAGAAAATAAATTAATAGTTATTGATAAACAAAAATTAAACTCAAATTAAATCATTATGAAGTTTTGATTCATTGGAACAACTCGATGAATTTAGTACTTCTTTTCTAGTAGAATATGATTTGAAGTGTATTGTATAAATATTGTATAAAATTTAGTACTTATTTTTTAGTAGAATATGATTTGAAGTGTATTGTATAATATTGTATAAAAAGGGTTTCTGTTATGGGTTTTACATAGTTGAAATTGTCCATCCAAATTGAAATAAGGGATTTCATAATTTTATATCATCCATCAAAATCACAATGCGATAAAAGACTCAATTCAAATTAACATAATTTTATATAGACACAATAAAAGACTCAATTCAAACATAATTTTATATATTCACAAGCTTAATTTTTACACAAGCTTAACATAATTTTATATAACTATCATTTTACACAAACCAAAACACTATCTAAACCGTAATCTCTATAGAAATCCACTAGATAATATTTAAGTATAACCATCATTTTACACAAGCTTAACATAATTTTATATAACCAAAATACTATCTAAACCGTGATCTCTATAGAAATCCACTAGATAATATTTAAGTATGCTAGTTAGTCTATTATATACTTTGTTCCAATTTACTTAAGTATGCTAGTCAGTCTTTTCTTGATGTTAGTAATTAGAAGAAATTTAAAGATAAAAATTGTAGTAGTGGAAGAAGTGAATATGATTTTGGATATTTACACAAGCTTAACATACTTTTATATAACCACCATTTTGAGGTGGACGATTAAGAATAACTCAATCAAACGGTTTAGATTTACAATATAACTTAGATTTAGAAATCTACTAGAATTATATAGTTTGTTCCAATTTAGAATTGTGTAAAGTGTTGTTCCAATTTAGAATTGTGTAAAGTGTTTGATAGTGCAATGATATTGTTTCTCTATTCGTTTATTTTAAGACTTATCTTAAGATTAATAAACCATTATTAGCGCATACCTATATAATGCAAAGCAAAATACAAAATATAAACTAATTAAAAATTAAAAGTTAAATTCAATCTAAGTTTGTTATTAGGCATTGACGTGAAATAGGGTGTTGAAATTTCACTTGAAGAAAATAATCCAACTTGCCATTTGAACTTGCTCTAATATCATGATAAATTGAATTGCATTCCCCTTAAAATGTCTTCTTAGAAGTTATAAGGGAAAGAGATATCAAATGTCATATAAAAGAGTCGAAACCTTCAAAAAGTCATGCCACATTCCACTTAAAAGGTATTATAATTTATAAGGGAAAGGGATATCCAATCTTATATAGATGAGTCAGGACTTTCACAAAGTCGACGTGAGATAATAATAATAATAATGGCTTTAACATCTTCATACATAAATTTCCTTAAATTGATATTTTTATCGCCAAAAATAAACGAAAATTATTGAAGTTCAAGAAATTATTAGAGAAAAGCTGAATTTTAACATTAAATCATATTCTCTCACCAAAAAGAGAACTCTTTAAGAGGTTAAGCCTTCGATGCTTAGAACATTCTGTCTTTGTGTGGTAGACTAAGGGAAACAAATCCATTATCTGTTAATACGTGGAGTAATTCTCGATATAATAGTAAAAGCAAGACGTGTAGATGAATCAACTCATCAATTTTCCATTAAAATAGGATCCACACAAGAAAAAACACTTGTCATTCGTTGGCTAATAACGGCATCCCGAAAACGTCCGGGTGTGAAGCTTCTGAAGGTGAGGGAAGTTTTGAAGTCTAGTATTTAATATTTTCGTTAGTTATCTTTGTCTTGAATATGTATTTCAGTAGTATGGCAATTCAATAAAATCATATTTTCTTTCATGAGCAACATTTTGTATTTGTGCATGTGCACAAGCCATTTTTAGTATAAGCAAACACAGTATATTGTAAATCTGATGAATGAGATAATGAAAAAGTAGATGATAAAGTAGGAGTGAGAAATGAATGAAATAATGAGAAAGTAAGTGATAAAATATGAAAAAAATATGATAAAAGAGGAGAAAATATTAAATTTTACTAAATTTGAACTAAGCCACTTTTAATGTGACATCTCAATTAGGAAAGTAAGTCTTTTGTAATGGAATGGATGAAGTATATTGGAATCACTTATATGAAGAAAATAACCTCATTTGGCAACCCTAGAATTTTATCTTGTCTGCTTCGGGAAAAAAAAATGCATAGCATCATACATAATTTTCTTAAATTATTTTTTTGTCGCCAAAATAAACGAAAATAATTGAAAATCCAAAAAATTAACGGCAAAGAGAAAAGATCAAATTTAATAAAAAAAATCATATTCTTTCTTTTTTATAAAAAAATAGCTGAGATAAATCATAAGCTCATAATTCAATGCAAGTAAGAAATCCAAGCAGATACAGACTTGTTCATGTTGGAGATACGTTCGAACCCTATTAAGAAAGAGAAATACTACTAATGTTGTTCCAGTAAGGCAGAAAACTATTTCTCAGAAAAAGGAAATAATAATACTATACCAGACTAAGGGCGAGCCCTTTTGTTGCTGCTACAGGCAGGGCACTTGTACTGCTTGATATGCTCGGCTCGAGCAGGAGTGATCTTCACGCATTTGCCATGAAACCACTTCTCGCACAAGTCGCAGCAAATCCAGAATTCATCCGATGCGTAGTTTTCTCCACACGCGCCACATAGTGTGTCGCCATGCTCATCCTCATCTTCCTCGTCTAGTAGGCCATCCTCTTCGTCTTTCGGCTGTGGCTTTGAAAACTTCCTCGGAGGTGAAGTTTCAGTTCTCTGAATCATCAACATGTTGACAAGATAATAAGTCCTTGATAAAGGTTGATTAAAGAGATTAAGATCGGTATTTTACACGAAAGAGTAAGCTTCAATCAGTGACAGAAGATGAGAATTTCCTACCGATTTGGAGTTGGATTTCAACTTGGTGCTGCTATGATTTGAGACAGAAGATTTCTCTTTCTGCGGTTTTTTAGCAGCACCCGTCACAACTTCAAACACCGTAGGTAGATCGTTCATCATGTTGAAGAGGCGTTTCCTGCACCAAGAGGAGAAGTTTGTCGCATAAATATAAACTCGAACAAAACTAAACATATAGAGTGACACTAGTCTTGAGGAGGCAACCATATTCAAGTGGCAGCGCTTTCTCCACTAACTAAGACGGATTTGCAATCAAACCCGATTAACATTCAATCATCATGTTCGTGCCTATGCCAGATCAAAGAAACATGCGCAACCAATATTTATCCCATCATCAAGGTTTTCTATAGTGAGAACTACATATGAAATATAAACTTGAAGAAAATAAATACCCAACATCGCTATTAGTTAGAAAGACCATATAATTTAGTCAAATAGATACACTAGAAGGCATTTCCTGCACCAAGAGGAGACTCTCACATAAATATGATATGAACTCGAACTAAACTCCAAACACAATGAGTGGCAGAAATGTTCCATATCTTAATGTGAGAAGGCAATTATATTCAAGTGGTAGTGCTTTCTCCACTAATTAAGAGTGATTCGCAACGAAGCCTAATGTATGTTTGAACAACACGTTCATGCCTATGCCAGATCAAGAAACGCGACATAACCGATATTTTCCCATTACCAAGGTTTTCTATAGTTAGGTTCCATATGAAAGTGGAACTACATATGAAACAAAAAACTTGAAGAAAATACCCAATATGGCTATTAGTGAGAAAGACTAAGTTAGTCAAAACAGATAGAATAGAAGGTATAGTGGTACCTATCAGCTCTATCAAATCCAAACCGAGCGCCAAAGTAGAAGGAAACAGCAAGCAACCACGCATCACTATGGACAGCAACTAGAGATAGCCAATCCTTTTCTTGCATTCCATCCCGAGCAAAGTTGATCCCCAAAGCAGGCTCGGGGAGTTCAGGAGGTACTTCTTCAGCAGGCAAATTGACCTCCCATTGCTCGCTAGGAAACCCGTACAAGCAAAGGTTCTCCTTTGCTGGAAGCAAATAATTACACTATATTAACCACATTACAAAGATGAGGCCAAGAACCATGAAAAAATCAGAATCAACACAACTCTAGCTTTCCATTTTCTTGGTTCCGAAACTGTTAATTCAATCCTTACGTATTTTCTCAATTACATTATCTTTATCAACCAATTCATACTACCAAGATAATCTGAAAAGAATGAAAAGGATGTATGTTATAGACAAGTTACAACTACCATCTAACTAATCAACTCTCATTTAGAACATACATTAGAGTCAAAAAAGTCCAAATCACATCTGCAGATCCCTCGAAAAAAAACAAAACGGAATATGAAACATTAAAATCTCAGAAAAAAAAAAAGAAAAAAAAAATCGTATAGCAGAAGCAATGAATGCACAAGTATTTGCAAACCTAACTATCAACAGAGCTTATACAAACATCAAATAAAAACCTCAAGTAATACTAAGCAAACAAAATACCCAAAAAAACTAAACATCAATTCAATGATAAAGCAAAATCCATACCAGGATCACACTGGCTGTAGAATTCTTCGACATCTGCAAACGAAAAAAGAAGAACAAACAGTCAAAAGACATTGATAAGCCCTAAAATTTACGAAGCGAAATTATTTCAATCAACAAAAAAATCAGACAAAAAATAAACAACTTTCGAACAAATAAGTAAGAGCAGAGGAACCTGCAGTGAGGGCTTTGATGATTCCAGCTCTTCTGCCCTTAAAATCCTTAAAAACTTCTTCAACTGTTCGAGGATTGTACCCCGCCTCCATCTCTCCTTCCGATCTCAAAATCACAACAAAATTGAAACGGAAAACGCAGCAAGTGATACGTGGGTTTAAGCGGCAAAGGAGGAGAGAAGAGGAGGAAGAGAGGGAGAAAACTGAATTAGATGGATTGGTGGAGCGGATTTGAATCTGATTAAGATGTATGGGCTTAACTAATATTTGAGACTTGGGTGATGAGTCCGCCAAGCCCACAACAAAACACTTCTATTTCTCTAATTTTTATTTTATTTTTTCTTAATCTTTTCTTACTATTATATACTCCATCCGTTCCATTAGAAACGACACGTTTCTTTTGGGCACATAAATCAAAAAAATGGTATTATATGGTATAAATTATTTATTTTTTTTAGTAGTTAAATGTGATTCACACATTTTTTACCATTTTAAGAAACGCATCGTTTCTAGTGTCACGGAGGGAGTACAAATTTCAAGATTATTAAGATTTTTTGCTTTGTATAATGATTACAGATAAGGGTTTTCAAGGGACGATTGGTAAGAGGATTTTCGAATCGAAATTGTTATAATGAATATCTTATAAGTATGTAGATTAAATTAAGTATATCGAAATCATGATTTTGGAATCATATAGAAAAAGTTGGATTTCCCATATTAACTTGTGAATTTTGTTTGAAAACTTACTTATAATTCTCATTCCAATTATATTGAAATAATCATAAACCCAAACTCAATTCAAACTGTGAATTAAATGACTCCTATCGAATGTTCTCTTAAATCATGGATTAAATGAATTGAATTAATGGGTAAATGGATTCAGAACCGTGAATTAAATGCCTCCTATCAAATGTTCTCTTAAATCATGGATTAAATGAATTGAATTAATGGGTAAACGGATTCAGAACCGTAAATTAAATCAAAGTGTTAAGATATGATTTAAGCCGACCTTACGTGTAATCTAGTCAAAGTGTTTTAAGTATAATTCCAGCCTAACTTACGTGAAGTCAACCTCACAAAAGACCAGTTGTTTTCAACCTTTTATACAAAACATGAATACTCTACTTGCTTATAGTCTACTAAAATAAGTATCAAATCAAGTAAAATTGGAAGTCAATAGGCAGAAAATGAATTAGACAAGAAAGAAGTTTTTCATCAGACCATGAAGGACTTAGAACCCTATTTAAAGCAGGAAAAGATATCCCTTCACTACTTGAAAACTACAACAAATAATAAAAATAATAATACCATAAGAAAGAGCAAAATCCCCCAATCAAGAAACTGCACATTCACAGGTTAGGCCTTGATGCTTAGAACAAGGATGGATGGACGGATTGATGGATCTAATCGAGTCGAAAAAGGTACGGAACTTGTGCTTTGTAGACTACGGGCGAGCTCTTTTGTTGTTGCTGCACGCAGGGCATTTGTACTGCTTGATATGTTCAGCTCTAGCAGGAGTGATCTTCACACATTTCCCATGGAACCACTTCTCGCACAGATCGCAGCAGATCCAGAATTCATCCGACGCGTAGTTCTCTCCACAGGCGCCGCATAGTGTCTCCCCATGCTCATCCTCGTCTTCCTCGTCCAGCCCTTCATCCTCATCTTTTTCCTCTTCGTCTTTTGGCTGTGGCTTTGAAAACTTTGGCTGAGTCTCGGGTGCTCGCTGTTAGCAAAACCCATGTAAGAAAAGGGCATGTATGGCTCAATGATGGATAAAGAGAGCATTTTAAAGGAAAAGAAATCATCCTTTTGAGGGATTTTTTCCTACCGATTTGGAGTTTGACTTCGATTTGCTGCTGCTGTGATTTGAGACTAGGGATTTTTCCTTCTGTTGTTTTTTAGCAGCGCCTGTCACAACTTCGAAGACAGTAGGGAGATCATTGATCATTGTGAAAAGACGTTTCCTGCAACACGAAGAGGAGACGGTCATATGAGTACAAACAAATTCAAGAAAATTATGAACATGTCCATTAGTCCTTTTAACAGTCTCTAACCAACCAAGAAATACACCAGAACAAATATTTTCCCATAGTCAAGGTTTATATAAAAAGAGGGTAATCATCGTTTTCGAAGAAATAGCCATTAACAGTGACCTAGAGCTAATAACAAAACATAGAAAGGTTATAAAGAGAAAACCCGAATAGATAGAGTGGATACCTGTCAGCTTTATCAAACCCGAATCTAGCACCGAAGTAGAAGGAAACAGCAAGTAGCCATGCATCACTGTGGACAGCAACTAGAGATAACCAGTCCTTTTCTTGCATCCCATCTCTAGCAAAGTTGATGCCCAATGCAGGCTCGGGGAGTTCCGGGGGTACTTCTTCAGCAGGTAGATTGACCTCCCACTGCTCACTAGGAAAACCATACAAGCACAAATTCTCCTTCTCTGAAAAAGGAAAGCATCGCATAATTAATTTTAACAGCATAGTGCACGCATTCAGAAACGAAAATAATATGTGCAGAATTGATCCCAACCATGTGAATCTTTGATAAATATACAGAAACAGACATGCTATAGTCATGGTTAGCATATAACACGATATAAATAACTTTCAATTTTCATGTCAAAGGCGATTCAATAGACAATGGTTCGTGTTTCTGCCAAGCAACCTATTTGTGGAGTACAATTCGAGGCTAAAACAATTGCATATGGAAGTCATGAGTAATAGTTAAAGGTTAGTAGAAGTAATGCATTGTGTAAATATAACTGCAGTGACCAAATGAATACAGAGAAAAAGGCCATAAATATGAATCACTCAACATATAAGGGGTTGTGTTCTGCGTTTCGAAGAGAAGAAATTGTTAAGCTATGAGTAGATAAATAGGAAAAATCAATAGAATTTGACTGTGGTGGTGGAGTGATGAAATTGCAGGGCGAAATTACGAGAGAAATCTACGGCATTTTAGTAAAACCATATATGCAGATTGGATGTCTCAGTTATGTCGAAAACAGAAGCCACCAATCCACAAATATACATCAAAAAGAGTGCCCAGACTGATTTAAACATTACAAATAAAATCTAAATCTAAACTATTGAACGTCAATTTAACTTCAGACCACATTCTCCCAGCATAGATTTCACAAAATTGAAGCAGTTTTCTGAAAACATAGAAGACATACAAACACGAAAGCAGGAAACAAAAATACTCAGAAGAAATAAACATCAATAAGCTAAAACGAACCCTACCAGGATCACACTGCTGGTAGAATTCTTCAACGTCTGCAACTCAAAACAAACCAACCAAAAACGTTAAAAACTCGAACACCTTTAAAATAACGAAGCACAAATCATTTCAGAAACAGAAGTTTCTGGAAATAGTTTCGATTTCCGATAAATTAGACAGAGAAACCTGCGGTGAGGGCTTTGATGAGTCCAGCTCTTCTACCCTTAAAATCCCTAAAAACTTCTTCAACCGTCCGAGGATTGTAGCCTGCTTCCATCTCCTTCAACTCGAGCACAATTTACAACCAAAAAAAAAAATTGAGAACCGCAGCAAGGAAATAACAGAGGGGTTTAAGGGGTAGGGGACAAATAGTAGAAAGATTTGAGAGTGAGAGATGGAGGGGGGAAGAGAGAGGGAGAGGTGTGGAATGGAATGATGGGACGGATTTGAATCTAATGAAGATGAACGGGTTTACCTATATTTGAGAGAGGGGTGATGAGTCCGACGGCCCACAACTAAACATTCTCTATTTTCATTTTAATTTTCCCTAAAAAATCTTTAAATTTTTTTCCCTAACTTGCCCATAATTAGGGTTTCCACCTTTTATTATTTTTGTATATTTCTAAAATCACGGAATTTCTTTTACAATTTTTTTTTTCAAATAATGTATTTACAATTGCATTTTTTAATGTTTATCTACTTTTTAAGCAGATTAGTAGTATTTGCTAAAATGCTTAAATATGTAAACATCAATTGAAATAATATGTGGTTACTTTCATTGAAATTGTTCCCTAATTTCCGAACATATAAAAAAAATACTTTCATTGAAATTGTTCAATTTTATTATGGTGCGGTTTTTAGGAAAATTGTTAGTTGTGTGCAAAATTATATAAAGTTATTCCCTCTAATAAAGTGAGTAATAATTTGCAACCAAAAAAATGGATAATATTAGTGAAACGTCCGAAAAGGTACACTGTACAACTTCAATAGAATGGGAGAGAGTAATTTTTCAATTAGAAATATTTGTTATCAATTTTAAGCAAAAAAAAAACAAATAAAAATTACTTATAATAATCATTTGCAAACACGTCCTAATCCATAACAAAAACCGGCATAATCTACACAACATAATTCGTTTGATTTCGCATGTATATAAGAGAGTATTTGGAATAAATGAAACTTATTGATAAGAATTTAAACTGCTGATTTTATAATTTGTAAGTGTTTGAAAATAAGTATTGAAAATTGTAGTATTTGAAAATGCTGTTTATAGCAGTAACTTATTTGTACTTTTTAAAGAAATTGTCTATCTTGCCTCTAATATTATAAAACAATTGTAATTTATAATAAATAAATAAAAATACTGTTTTAAGATATGAAATAGAAACTATTCCAAACACCCTAAGTCAGGAAACTAAACAATATAATTATACATACCATAACTATGGTGTGTATTTACTGCATATTTTAAGTTTTAACCCAAAGTAGGAAATCTTTTGAATTGCATTTCGACAATAAGATATCATAAATCAAGGATTGCAAATTATGAATTAGGTAAACATAAATAATCTTGATATTGAAAAGACTAGTTTACAAAATATAAACCAAAAACAAACCTTACCATCATAGGAATCCATATAGTTGAATATTAAGCCCAAAAAAAGCTAAAAAAAGATCTATGTTAGAACATGAAGAAAAGTTCAGAACCAGAAAACTGTAAAGCAAGAAGGAATGAAAGATCTGGTAATGGTCTGCTAGGCTCACACCAAAAATTCCCCAGCAGCCTTGTGAAGATAAATCTTATTCCCCAGAAACAAAACCACAAAAAACTCCCCCCCCTTCACTTGTATTGCATCTCCTGGAAAACAAGAAAATGGATATACTAAGCTCAAGATAATAGGCTAGGATCCGAGGCGTCGTTGTATAAACTCGATAATTGTTGGAGGAAAGATCTTAAAAGAAACGCGTATCCATAACAAGTGTGTGGTAATTCATAATCCAAGATGTGTAAATGAACCAAGAAATGTCCACAAGAAACAACTTTTTTAGTTTTCTTGAAATGGTACAAGAAATTGTAGTCAAGATTCTTCAATCAAGATGATTAGATGTGAATTTTAACAAGAGTATGTGGTAATTCATAATCCAAAATGTGCAAATGAACCAAGAATTGTCCACAAGCAACAACTTCGTTAGTTTTATTTACATGGTACAAGAAATTGCAGTCAAGATTCTTCAATCTAGATAATGAGATGGTAATTTGACTGCAGCAGCAACTTAAGGAATGTAACAAAGTTGGAAAAATAGGAAGAAGAGATGGTTATCTTACATGGGGATAAGGTGGCATGTAATAAACCGGTCGGGGTTGTCCTATCGGCATTTGCTGGCCATACTGCATGAGAATTTAAGTAAACCTTCAATAGCACCACAAGTTATGGGCAGAATCATAATTCGAGCAGAGTAGAACAAACCTGAGGTCCATTTGGATGGTAAAAAGGCTGCTGCATTGCTGCAGCTTGTGGATTAAACATAACCGGCTGTTGTGCAGCAAAAGAAGGTCCCATCTGCAAAATCACGAGTGTAAGTTTGTTATACCAAAGACGAGTTTTTAAACAAAGTTTGCAAAATATTCGACTTCATCCAAGCAAAAGATAGAGAGGAAGTAGTAATAGAGATGTGGGAATTCACCCCAACTCCAGCTGGCATGCTGTGCATATGCGGCGCAGCAGGCATACTAGGTGGATAGTAGAAGGAATTATCTGCGGCAGGAGAAGAAGGTCTAGGCGGCTGAAATGGGACGAAGCTCTTAGCGTTCGCGTTCAATTTGAATTCCTGAAAGTTTATCAAGAAGGGTAAGACAATTAGGAAAATACACATTAGGCGTGTTGAAGAATATCAGACTAAATTATGGATGCACCATGCATCACATTTTTCGAATCCTATTTTTCAACCTTGGCATGTGGATTGAGTGTTGACTTCTCGGAAGACAATGAAGCAACGGATGAACTAGGAGACAGTCCACGGCCAGCAGAAGTCGAAGTAGCTCCTCCACGATCGGAAGCAGATGATGCAGAGCTACTTGTATGAGCAAGAGAGCCTGCTGTCTCTTTTGCTTCCGAATGTGATGGATCAAATGCGGTAGCATTTGGAGATAATCCAACCTTCGGGCTTCTTTCTTTATTTGATGAGTTTGAATCTGAGAAATAATCACATCAATCTTACAGAACACAAAGATGAATCACATGGCACAAAGTTAAATAGATTCTATAAAACTCACAGTGACCCAAAACAAAAGAATAAACTCGGGGAGAATGGTCTCGTTAAATGAAAAAATGACAAGTTCATAACTATATTACAGATTTTACATAAACTTCAACAAAATAGAAGGAAAACCCAAAACAGCCATCTCACTTCAAATAAGAAAGGAAACTCGGTAAAAAAAGGTTCATAGGAACACTGCCACCAAGGCCAAATATACAAATGTGGCTGTAAAACAAGAAGAAAGTTCGCTCACCCTCAGCTTTAGCTACTCGCATTTCTTCTTCCTCCTGAGGGTAAGTGGTAGCAGGATGATACGCACCCAAGCTAATAGCAGCAAGTGAAGATAGTCTTTCTCCCTACACCGAGAAAAGAGGAGATTTCGGTAAAAACTTATGCTTCAAATGCAACACAAAGAGAGTAAAAAGTGCGAGGCGCAATAGAAATCAACGACAGTTTCAGAAAAGGAGAGCTACCGTCAATAAAGATTTCAATGACACTTGAGATCCAACAGTGTTTTTCTCCCTATTCGCGTCTTCGCTGGTTTTGCTAATAACAGAACCAGAGAAATCTCCAAATGTTTCGTCATTTCGTGAATCCAGTACAGTGTCCACAATCTCATCGTATCTGCTGTCATCATTTGGGCGGAGGACCGAAGAAAATCGAGTTTCTTCATCCATCTCTATGTTTCCATCAACATGAACACCTCTTTCCTACACAATCATCACGTGTAACATAAGCGAAAAGCGGGGACAAAAAGTAACAATGAAAGAAAAGTTGGTCAAGTCGCAATCCAACCTCTGCAAGATGGAGATCAAGGGTTTGCTCACCCTCGATCTCTCTAGCTATCCTTCGAGCTTCTCTTTCCAATTCTCTTGTCTGAGGGCCTCTCTTGAGTTTTGTTGTGTAAAGCTCCTCATCAAAGGTGCTCTTGACTCCAAATAAATTCTTGTTTACTTCAAACTGATCCCAACCTCTGATATGTAAATAAGAATATAGCAAGTCAAAATAGCATCGCATAAACTGACTAGTGAAGGAACTTTTCCGTAAATAAATAGTAATTTTAACAACTTCTATGACTTCTAAGAGCATATTAGAACATTTAAAACCTCAAAAGTTTTTCATATAAGAGAGACTAAAGGTGTTATCAATCATGCTTAAGCAGAAATCAGAATTGAAAGAAGAAATGTGATTTCCCACCTGTTCCACTGGCCATCAAATATGTTCTCCAATTCGGGACACCCAAGATCATCTTCATCAGGTACCCATCGTTCCAATTCTCTCCCCCCTTCTACATGCCGAGATTGTGATATGTAGGAGTCCGTCATAAGCTCTTGCTGCTTCTCACGCTGAAGCTCATTTGTGAATCCATCCCTAACTACAGGGACGTCCTGTTCCAGTTAGAAATAGAATTCGTTTACGATTTTAAACCCAATTACAGAAAATCCATGTTACAGAATATACTGTATCATAATAAACGATTCAACGGGACACCAAAAAAAAAAAAGGTAGAGTTAGATAACTTCATCATGCAAATGTCAATTTTCCAATACAAATCTGGCATCACGTATAAAAATTATAAGGACAGAGACTTATAGGACCTTCGCTATCACTTGCACGAGATCCTTAGCAGGTATGATCAGAGTCTTGGAAGGAGTCTTGGCAAGAGAGTCTGAAAAGCTTTGCTGGCCTTGAGAACCATTTTTAACTGAGCTTGCCATTTTCAGAATAACTCCTATACCAAAAAAAATAATACATAAAAGAATTTTTAAATGTAGAGTTCAAGATAGATCTTAACAACAGAAAGGGGCTTTTATCATCAATAACCTCATGCAGCTATACTTTTTAACGTACCATAATCCTCTCCACTGATAGAATGAAATATTCCAGAGAATACTGATCCATCCGTCACCTGTACCTCCACTTGATGCCCAATGAGGCATGAAGTTAAATATATCAGTCTATCACGAGAACCTGATTGAAGTGATTCTCCTATACCTAAAGTTACTCGGAGTTAGATTAAGCAGATTATAGACAAAACTATGAGAGCAGAGCATGAATTATTGACAAAAATGCGGCTTCTATCAACTGAAACTTACTATTGAAGTTATTTTCCGTATCTCTTTCGATTATATGGTGGCCATATCCATTAGAAGAGGATCTAGGTAGCACACCTTGCTGCATATTCATCTTCAGCAGATGCAGGTAAATAATCTAAACCCAACCTAACAAAGTTGAGCATGAATCTAGATTACATCTCAGGCATGAAGAAAAAAGAAAAAACAGCGAAAAGGTTAATATTGCTAAAATCATAAGCATACCGTATAACTCGAGAAAGAAGAAAGAGAATAGAGAAATCTTCTGTCTTTCAATTAAACCAAACACCAGAAAAACAGAAAAAAGGAACTATTCAAGCGTACATGCATCAACAGATCACTCTAATATCCGATAACATCAAAAGCTTAATTTACTAATTGACATAAAAATATAACTTCAACCAAAATAGGGTCTTGATAACAATCAAGATAATAAGGGGGGGAAGATAGGGAGGAGAGAGAAATTAAGATGCAAATTCCTTAGATTATGTTCGGGCATCGCAAATTCTAAGAAAGAACCCAGAACAATGTTACTAGAAAGGGCAGATTAAACTAGGTTTGGCAACTGAATCACCTAGAAATCCATCATTAGAACCTCGCGTTTCATTCATAGAACAAATACATCAATTATGAATTATTTAATTCAGAAAAATATGCAGAAATATACTTACGGAAAAATAGGATGAGATATTGAGAGAGAGAGATGGAGGCAATCTCGGAGAAGGGTTAGATCGAATTGGAAACTCGCCGCGCTGTGTTTTTGGGGGCTACCGCCGCGAAGAAACCGGACCCGATTCAGAGGAATGGGCAATTTTGGGGAGTAATGTATTCCGCAAATTGAACAAATAATATACGGAGCGACTAAACCCGACCCGATTACCCATCCAGTATCTCTTTTGTCCCGATTTGATCCAAATAAAAAAAAATCTTAAGGGCTTAATAAATCAAATCTTTACTAGTACTAATAATTACGGATATATAAATATTTATATATGGATAGCAAAATTATCTTCCACCATAAACTAAAGTTAAATTCACTCTGGTAAAAGCTTATAAGCAACTTATATTAACTTATTCTAAATAATAAGTTATTTTACGTGCTGGGAAAACTTATCGAAATAAATTATTTTAAATAATACTCTGTTATTTTCAACTTATTTTCATAAATTAATATTATTAACTTATGACAACTTATAAGTAGCTTTTATAGAAATTCCCATATCAAATTCCAGCAATGACATTTTTCTAATTTTATTTTTTGCTTACATAAGTTATTGTTATTACATGTATCCAAACACAATTATTAAATTTAAGTATTACTTATTTTTCATAATTCACTAATTTTATCAAAAGATATATATAATAATAAATAATTTCATTTAACTCACTTAACTTTTTATTTGAAAATAACCATATACTTCATTAGAAAATAAGTATCGTAAGCATTAAGCATTAAGTACTCATTTACTATGTCTTTATAAGTATTAAGGTAGTTTTTCCTAGACCTTATTTTCATTGATTATTATTTCATTAAGTACTCATTTACTATGCCTTTATAAGAATTAAGGTTGTTTTTCCCGATCTTATTTTCATTGATTATTGTTTTTTTTTAAACTCTGCTCTGGATTAAAAGGAGTTTTTTTAAATTTAAGAAAAAAACAAATAAAATATAGTAATTGTAAATAAATTATTAGTATTAAAGTCAGGGACGGAGCTATGTGTGGGCAAGGGATGGCTGCCATCCCTTATTTTTGTCCATGAAATACCTCCAATATCTTTAGTTTTGAGTTTTGGATACCTAATTTGGTATAGTCAACTTATATAACTTGATGCAATTAATATATTATGATTTTTGTTTGATGCAATTAATATACTATGTTTGTCTTTTTTTTTCATGTACTTACTGATATAAAATTAAGAACATTTGAAGTATAAATAAACTATCACTTAAATACTTATTAATTCCTCAGTTAGATATTATTATTCTTCATAATTTCCTCTAACTAAATTTAGAGTGATGTCAAAATAGGATTGTGTACTATATTTTTCGAATAAATATAAAAAATATATGAGTTATACATGAAAGAAGAATATAATCCTTAAATAAGCCATAAAGAATAAGTATAATTAAATTTAAATAGAAAAAAGTACTTAAATTTTTTTTTTTGGGGGCTCCGCCCCCGAACCCCCGAACAAAGAAAACTCAATCCCCTGATTATGCCCTCCCTTTGTGTAAATCCTAGCTACGTCCCTGATTAAAGTTACATGATGTTAAATAAGGTTAATAATTAGAAGAAAAAAAAAATTAAAAGCATAATTTGTGTATCGTTCAAGCCCAAAACCCGACAATTTTCTAGTAATATTTGTGATTATGATAAAGCACATAAGTCTGAATTGTGCTTATTCTTGAAAATGGTTTGTAATTTGTCATTCGAACTTTTCTAACTTCTAATTTTTTAAATTAAAAGTTTTTTAACTTTTTAACTTATCCTAATACATTTGTGATTATGATTATCTGTAAGAATCTGATTTCTTGAAATGATGATGATAATATTGTTATAATTGGCTGCTTCTGTTTGGTGTTGTTGACCTTCGCATAATCGGGCGAGAAAAAATATTTATTTAATACAATATTGGATACCTATATAGAGATATGCCTTGATAAACCGCGTAGATTGATTTGAATTAAAGGTGGATATAAACTTTTGGATAATTTCATACTAGAATTCTATCATGTTTCATAAAGAACCGTTTAGTATTTGGTCCTCCTCAATACATTTAGACCCCCATTTGGAAGAAAGATTAACTGAAGATAAGCCAAAAAATTTATGAAAAATAAATCATTATATCAAATTCTATGGACAATAATTTTTTAAATTATACATCTTTTTTCTCTAATTAAGTGTTTATACATAAATGTATCCAAACACAACTTATTTAATTTAAACATTTATAAAAGACAAATTGGATATTTTAGTCCCCAAACTATGAGTATTTGGCCAATTTGGTCCCTTTTTTTTTTAGTTAATTGGTCCCCAAATTATAGAATTTTTGACAAATTGGTCCTTCTGTTAATTTTTTGGTAAGTCAACTGTTAGTCAACGATTGTTAAAAGGTATTTTCGGTATAATATTATTGAGGACCAAAACGTCCAAATACTAAAAAATTGAGGACCAATTTGGCCAATTTTTTTTTACTGAATTTTTTTTAATTTTACAAAAATCGAAAAGTATTTTAGTCGTTTTGATTATTTTTAAGGACCAACTACGCCAATTTTAAATAAGTTGAAGACCAATCCCTATATTTTGGGATCATAATCGTCAAATTTTATAGCTCTGTTATCAAAATTTTCGAATATATTATTATGATAAAAAGAGATAGAAACATAGAATATTTGATAATCAATGAATAAAACTATAGTAGATTTCCATTCAAAACATGTTTTCATTCCAATATGATTTATTCATTAATTTTTCGTATATTTTATGTTTTAATCCCTTGTTTTCATAGTAATATTCGGAAAAAAATTGGTTATGGAGTAATATATTTTATGTTTTAATCCATCATTTTTCATAGTAATATAATCCCCAAATATATTATAATTAACGGGAATGGTCCTCAACTTATTTAAAATTGGCATAATTGCTCCTTTAAAAAAAAGCAAAATTATTAAAATATTTTTCGATTTTTGAAAAACTTAAAAAAAGTAAAGAAAAAAATTGATCAAATTGATCCTCAATCTTTCAATATTTGGACGTTTTGGTCCTCAATAATATTATACTGAAAATACCCTTTAAAAATCGTTGACTAATAGTTGACTAACAAAAAAATTAACAGAAGGACCAATTCGTCCAAAATTCTATAGTTTGGGGACCAATTAACTAAAATAAATAAGGAACCAAATTGGCCAAACACGCATAGTTTGGGGACTAAAAAATTCAATTTGCCTTTATAAAATAAACACTTATACCATAAATATTTATGATATAAGCATTTATTTAAACTGTTTTTCAAACGTGCCTAAATATTTCATCTACATAGTAACTTGCAGGACTAGGCTATAACTTTTGCATATTATAAAGTGTTGTATATTATCATAGGTTTGAATTCGTTGAGTTAACGTGATCAGTACTAGTATAACTAATTTAATACGAGCAAATACTATAATGACATTAATGTCATGTAATTATTTAATTTTACATTAATATAAAGTGCCGTTATCAATATTAGCAAATAAACACACAAATCAATATGTATAAAATCAACTTGGTGTCCCCTTGGGATGACAAAGTTGGTAAGGTGGGTTGGCCCGGTACCGACAGATCCTGGGTTCAAATTCCACTTGACGCAATTTTGTGGAGTCTGTCACATATGGTTAGCCTAGGGTGGTTGAACTCTCTTGTGTGGTTTGCAGGCTACTGTACAAGGAGCGGGGTTTACCCAGTGCGTACCGAATACATTCTAAGAGTGGGCGTCTCAAACTTTACGAATGCTTGGGAAAGCATGGATCCGGATACAGAGCGCGTAGATGAATACGGTCTTGGCCCCAGAGAAAGCCTCGCGGAGCCTGTCGATGCAGCCATCACTCTTCTTGGCCTGCAGCCTTGTGAGGTTGGTCCCTTTTAGCCTTACACTAACTACTACATTGCTTTATAAGTCCAGAACTTTGAGCTTGTTTTTGGCTTTTATAATTCACTTAGTTTTCTCTGATCAATTTATACAAGTCTGCAGTATTAATCACATCTATGATGAAATAGCTTTTAACTTAAGAAAGAATGAGTGCATTTTTTACCTCAAGAAAAGACATATTCTTTTACAAACTTCTTAAGGTTTCATACTTTGGTGCCTTAAAGCCTATAGTTCACTTTTCTCTGATCAAGTTATACATCTCTGCAGTATTAAACACATCTATGATATTTTGGTGCCTTAAAGCCTTATAGTCCGTTACTTCATTCGTCCCACTCCATTAGTCCCTTTTTTTGGCACGGAGATTAAGAAAGTATTATGTCCGTCCCATTAATATTTTCATGTTTCATTTTAGCATGGAGGCTAAGAAAATTGATTTAGTTGTATATTTTATGTGTTTTAATTGTATATGGAAATTAAACACAATTTTTAAGGAATAGTTTGTGGGAATGAATGAGAATTCAGCCAAATTTTTTAAGGCATAATTGAGGCAATTGAATTTATTTTTTTTGGTTTTTTTCATGTTGTAATTAAAAAAATATTCTAAAGTTTTCAAAAAAATTAAAAATAATAATTTTTTGAGTTCTTAATGGAACGAAATCGCGTGAGAGAGAAACTTTTGACGAGAGAGAGAGAGTGTATAAGAATGTCGAGTGGATAATGAGTAACGTAGAGTGTTTTTTGCCTTTAAATGAAATAAGACAATATTATTCATTGGGACGACCCGAAAATGAATACAAAATAATATTCATGGGAAGGAGGGAGTAGTATAAATTAGTGAGTAAAGTAGTAGTAGTATAAGTTAGTGGAGTCCATCAAAATATATTAGAGTATTATTTTAAATTAAAAAAAAAAGTGGACTAAGGACGTAAGACAGTTAAAAAGAAAAATTGAACTAATGGAGTGAGACGGTTGGAGTAATACCTAGTACTTGCTTCATAAGTGCACAATTTGTCAAATACGTAACATTCTGAGTCTGTTTCTTGCTTTATATTCGTTTAGAACGATTTTCTCTGCTAACTTGTTAAGGTTTCATATCTTGTAAACTTTTTTCTAATCAATTTATGCAACTCTGCAGTATTAAACCAAATCTATGATGGAATACTTCTCTTTAACTTATGCTAAGACGAGTTCATGTTTTTTCCCTAAGGGTACGGAGGTTGTCGCGATCAACTCAAGATCACATACATGCTTATTATCGGGTGTATGCGTAGGCGATGCGAAGATTCTTGTCCGGATTCTGTTCGGAATCGACGGGTCTAAAGAGGTGGTGATGAAACTAGCTGTGAGATCGGACGATGTGGATGTGAGTGAAGCCATTCATCAAATAGTGGCTAGTGGTTAGTTGAAGATAATAAGTTTACTTTCCCTACAAAGGCTTGCAGTAGATTTCAAGCTGAGAAACTTAGTTTAGTAATTATTACGCATAACATAGTTCGGTAATAACATGACTTGAAACTAACTACTGATTTCTTACACATAGCCTTGATTAGACCCTCAGTTTAAGGTTTTTGTAAGATTTATGGGGCTTATTATAGTTAAAATTTAAGTTAAAAGAGATGTATATAGTTATCGGAAAAGAAAACAAAAATAAAATAAAAAATGAGCCCCTTGAAATTCAATCCGGATCCTCTGTTCCACTTTCTTGTGTCTCACTCGTATCCCACTCATATTTTAAGTGTAAGCACCTAAGTGCTTACAAAAAAGTTAAAATTCAAATTATAAACAGCTAGATGTTTACAGTTAAAAATGACAGTGAGACACGAGTGGAACACAAAAAAATGAGACAAAAGATCCTGTGGGCTTGAAATTGGGGGCTCTAAGTGGTCGGGCTGCCTGCACTTGCATGTTTGAGCTACTTAGCAAAAATTATATGTTTATATTCATCTGTTCCAAATTTATATGATTATTTTTCTTTTTCATTTATCCCAAATTTATATATCTATTATTAATTTTTTTGTGCTAGCAAGTAACTTTAATAGGTTTAATTAATATGAGAATATTGCAGAAGACTATTTTATCAACTTTTATAATAGTAAACACAATCATGTCGTTACTTTTTACTATTTTTCATTAATTTACTCGAATTCCAATATCAATATTGTCCTCTTGGGATGACAAAGTTGGTAAGGTGGTAAGCCCGGGACCGATAGGTCCTGGGTTCAAATCCCATTTGACGCAATTTTGTGGAGCCTATCACCCTGTCCTACTAAGGGTGGTTTACCTCTCCTGTGTGGTTTGCAGGCTACTGCACAGGAGCGAGGTTTACCCCCTGTGCGCACCGAAGGTAGCGGCTGCGAGTTCCTCATTATAAAAATAATAATAATAATAATAATAATAATTATTATTTAACTTTCATATTACTTAATTTTTTTCATATAAAATAAGGAGGGAGGAGTATATTTTAGTTTTTCTACTTATAATTAAAAAAAAAAAAAAAGAACTTTTAGATTTGCTAAGATATATTTTGTTTATTATATCTTATGAAGATAAGATATTCACGGATATCTAATACATTATGATTAGATTCCCCCCCTTTTTCAGCGTGTTACGTTGCGATAAGCATATTATTTAAACACTAATTAAACCCTCCATTCCACCATCATCAATAATATCCGAGATGTCGATGGAGTTGACGGCGGTGCTCGGCATCGGCGCCGCCTACATGGCGTACCTCAGCCTCCGCAGATACATATCCATCTCCTCCGCCCTCCGCCGAGTCTCCGACGCACCGTCCGTCTCACCCTACGGTCTCCGGTCAGCTCTCCTCCCCGACGCCGACGGCAAATTGATCGTCGTCCGAGGCACCATCGACAACAATCCATCTTCTCCGGAGCTGATCATCGAACGAGCGCGAACTAATTTATACTCCGGATGGATCGGATTATTCGGATGGACGAAGAATCCGCCGCCGCGCGAAATGCCTCCTCTCCCCAATTTCATCCTCGTTGATAGAAAGCGATGGCCGTACTCCGATTACCTCGTCGTCAATTTGGAAGGTTCGAATTCGGATTCGATTTCGAATCCGAACCGCTCGATGCTGAATTTGCAGATCGCGCCGATTGATTACTCGATCGGCAATTTATTCGATGAGCTGTTCCCTTTGAAACGCCGTCGCGATATTCTACTTCCGAGGGGGAAGGATGTGACGGCGGTCGGGATCGGGCACGCGACGACGAGCGACGGCGATCGCACGATCTTTGAGATCGAACCGTGCGAGGATCTTCCTTACTTCATCTCTAATCTGACGAGAGATGAAATGGTGACGGATCTTAATTCGGCGACCAAGGTGCTGATTTTGAGTGGAGTCGTTTTCGGTTGCGTCGCCGTAGGCATGATTTGCTATTCTCGTTGGAAAAAGTGGAAAGCGCGTGTAGCAAAGAAGGAGAGAAGAAGCTCATGAAGATGGCGGGAATTGACGGGAGATTTTATTGTTAATGTTAGGGTTTTATGAAATTTTGCTTCCTATATTTAATTTTGCTTTTTTTTAAATAATATTTTAGTTCTTATCTTAATTTCTTATTTGCTTTTTGTCCGTATAAGTAAATTTAGTGCCTCGAGTCTCAAAGGGGCATAGAAACACATAAGAACTCTTGAATGGAACTCTTAAATACTCCCTCCATCCCATTGATAATAAAATATAAGAAATAATAAATTATAACAGAATGTAGTATTTTTTCCTTTTTTGAAAAGAGTCCATTTCAAATGAAACAAACTGAAAATGAAAAATGGTCATTATCAATGAGACGGAGGCAATGGCGCTCGAACTCGTATCGAAACTCGATTTTATAAATGTAATTTTTAAGAAATTTCTTATTTTGCCCCTAAATGTACACTTCATCCTCTTCTTTATCGAATTTTTTAGTTTCGCCTCCCCTCGGTTCGAATTCAAACAATATCGCGCCAAATCTCATCACATAGAAACACATAAAAATCTCACCACATACTCAATTGCAAAATTCTAGTTTGTATCACCAATTAAAATAAAACTTTGAATTTATAATTAAACTTTTTATGGTGAAGGGTAATGAGATGGCTCGCAATCGCAACTTCCGCATATCTAAAATCTTAATTTTATAATTTCTGAGTGGCCATCATGCAATTTTTTAAACTACACTAGTAAAAATTCAAATGGGGTATTTCAAATGGATAAGTAAAATACACTTATACTCAATTCTTATATTTTACTATTTTTTTTAAATAATATTGTCCGACCACGTGCCAAATTAATATCCGACCGATCGACACAAGTCCAATAAGGTATATGTCCTATCATGTCCGACCATGTGTTCGATCGACGGGCACGCACCCTATCATGTTCGATCATGTATCCGATCGATAGGACACATGTCCCTATCATATCCGATCATGTGTCTGATTGACAGGGCATGTATCTTTCATGTGTATGTGCCCTACCACCTTTTTGTTGTATGCCTTATCACGTATCCGATGGATATGACATACTTTCATATAAAAATAATAAAAAATTGAGGGCATTTTGGACGGGTATATTAGTGATGACTTTTATTAGAATTGACTAGTTTTTTTTTTTTTTTATTCATGAAACCCGCAGCCGCTACCTTCGTTGCGCACTGGGTAAATCACGCTCCTTGTGCAGTAGCCTGCAAACCACACAGGAGGTTCAACCACCCTTAATGTGACAGGGTGACAGACAACACCTAGCGGTCTTGGTGGTAGTTTTGTTTTTGTTATATTAGAATTGGGTAGATATGTATAATAACACAATTCAAATAGGCTAAAGCCCTAAACTCAAAACGGCACCCGGCGCTCCCTCAAAATCTGACCGCGCATTTTCATCTTCAGTTAATTTTCACAGATTTCACCGCGTTGCTTCACTCAAAATGCTCAATCCATCCTCTGTTTTGTGTTTTTATGTAGTGATTTGGATTTTTCTTTATCCAGTTTTGAGAACAAATGATGAATCTTAGCTCATTTTTGTTGCTTATGGATTCAAATTTCGCCGGAATTATGACGGTTTTGATATGATGTTTGGCCAAATCACACTTACCAGAGATGTCGATGGAGAACTTGTCGGCGGCGTTGTGCACCGGCGCCGCCTACCTGGCGTATCTCAGCATCTGCAGCTACACCGCCACGTCATCCGCCCTCCGCAGAATCTCCGACGCACCGTCCTTCTCTCCGTCCGGTCTTCCGTCGCTTCTCCTCCCCGACACAGACGGAAAACTGGTCGTCGTTAGGGGCAGGGTGGAGGTCAATCCAGAAGCTTCCGCCGGCATCTCTGGCGTGATTGTGGAACAAACGAGCACGAATCTATTCGTCAGATGGAGGAAGATCAAGGGAAGATCAACGGCCAGGATTAGCAGCCGATTAAAGAGTTCAGGGGTACGTACTGCATTTTGTTGATATTTTGAGTCCTAGTTTTATTATGGAGGATAATGAATTTGAGTGTTCAGAGGGAGTTGAACCTAATCTTTCGATCCCGGTCACCCACCTTCACCGCTATATCATTTCATGGGGACTGATTATGTTTAAATTTCTTGGTTTAGGTGTGGTTGATGTTATCAGATTCTTCTTGTTTAATCCAATCTACTCAATTTTTCCACTTCTATTGGTCGTACATTATTGGAATATGGCCCGTGTTTGAAAGAACTTAAAAATAACGTATTTCAACTTATTCTAAATAATAAGTCATTTTGCGTGCATTTATAAGAGCTTATCGAATAGTTAACAATTCTAATTTTTTACACTGAAATTTTTATTTTTATACTGTATGAGTTATTTTTAATTGGTGCATCCAAATACAAACAACTTATAAAATTTAAGAAATTTTGCTATGATTATTTATACAATAAATTTTTTTATGCCATAAAGACTTATTTAAGTTGTTTTTTCAAACGGATTAATCTCAGGTTGTTCGGATTTTCGCCTCTCTCCGATTTCACTCTCAATGTATATCCCGATTCTCTCGTCGTCAAAGCTTCAAAGGATCTCCGGCGGAGCACGTTGAATTGGCGAGTCATTCCGACGAGTCAGCGCGTAACAGCCGTCGGGATTGGATACGCGAAGAAGGCCGGATCCAAGACTAGTTATGTGATGGAATCTTGCGACGATATGCCTTTTTTCGTCACTACTCTGACGAGAGGGAAAATGGTGAAACGGCTTTCGTCGGCGACGAAAGTGCTGATGTGGACTGGAGTTGTTCTGGTTTCGTCGCTGCCGGATTATTCTGCTATTCTGTTGTAATGAACTGGAATGGGTTGAAAGCGTACGCGGCAGAGAAGAAGAAGAAGAAGCTCAAGCTCAAGCGGAAAGGGAAGAAGAAGCTCGAGCTCAAGTGGAAAGCGTATTTAGAGAGAAGAAGAAGAAGCAAATTGGCAGGTAGAAGAACATGAATAGATTAGTGGTATTTTGATTCCTAGTTTGATTAGAAAGAATTATGATAAAATTTGTTTATGTTTAAATTTATTATTATTTATGTTTAAATTTATTATTATTCCTCGTCCTTAGACCCGACTCGTCTTGTTTTATTTGGTTATTCTACTTTACTATTAAATCGACACACTACATAGTTCGATTGTTGGACAAGAATTTTATGTTTTCCAACTATAAATCTCACAATATATACTAATCTCGAATCCCAAATATTATTATTTTTTAATTATTTTTTAACGTGCAATTTCATTGAATTCAAAGTGCAGTGGTCACTTGTTTACACTACTTAAATATTTTTAGATAAGATATCTAAAAATTTATTTATTCGATTCGGTCTTATATAAGGATAGATATTCACGCATGTAGAGATTAGATTAAATTTATGTTCCTTTTTTCTAGCCTTTTAGTTTATATAAACACTAATTACACTACATATGTATAGTACCACATTTATTTTCTTAATAATTAAGACTTAATTATTATTAAGTGAAACTAACCACTTTGTTTCTGGGTCGAAAAGAGAAAATAATCCAAAATCCATCTCCGTGGCCTGATTCGATCTGGATTAGTTTGTATATACCACTCGCATATACCACTTTCGTATACTCTTGTGTGTACCACACCACAAAGGTTATTGACATGTGACATTTCTCATTAAATCAAGTGGATCATATATAATACATGTCAATACCCTTGTGGTGTGGTACACACAAGGGTATACGAAAGTGGTACACACAAGGTTTAGTGAATTCGATTTATAGCAGTACCCAATTCTAACCACCTCATACCAAACGCACCCTTAATTATCTAACTCAATCATATTTGATTTTGGCAAATAGGTTGTCTTAATTTTTGAACAATTAATTACTTTCAAAATTCTACAAGAATGATTGCCCTTGTCTAAAGGCTAAGAATGAGAACTAATATATGTAGATTTTACAATAAAACTTAGACAACTTATTCAATATGCTCCTTCCGTCCCAATATTTCTGGTTCAATTTGTTTCGACTTTAGAAAGCGATGTTATAGTATACAGTGTTTTATTTTTTTTAATAATTACTTTTGGTTCATACAATCATTACTTTTTTTAGAAACGAGCTACATATATTGGGACATATACTTAAGAAAGTCAGCCACAAATACTATAAATTCTTATACCAAATGTCACATCCACTTGTTTCAGGGGCGGACCCACCTTATGGGCTGGGGTGGGCTTCAGCACCGGTAAGAAAAAAAAATTCGTTTTTTATTAGTCAGTAAGTTTAGATTTTTTTTTTTTTTGAAATATAGGTTAAAATTAATTGTTCAGCCCAACGTATTTCTTTCGATCCATGTCCAGCCCAAGGTATTTTATTGGGCTGGATCCGCCCCCGACTTGTTTTCTCAAACGGGACTTAAATATTTCTCTCTTCTAATCTTCAAACTTATATGTTCTAAAATGGATTGTTAATTATGGATCAATTTATATTGGAAATAAATAATTAATTTGATAATAATTGGATTATTGAGTTAGAAGTTAGAAGTATCATGTGATTCGTGACTTGTCGAACAAGAATGTAGATAGAAATTAGAAGTGATATGGTTTTTTACTAGTTGAACAAGAATCTACTCCTATAAATATAATTCTCCTAATTATTAAATTTACAATATACTCAAAATCCCTAATCCAAACCATATTAATCAGAGATGTCGACGACGGAGCAGTTGACGGCAGCGCTCGGCGCCATCGCCGCCGGCATTGCGTATCTCAGCCTCCGCAAACACACCTTCATCTCATCCGCCCTCCGCCGAATAGCTGTCGCACCGTCCGGTCTCCAGTCACTCCTCCCCGACTCCGACGGCAAACTCCTCGTCGTCACGGGCATCGTCGACACCCCCAACGGCGGCGCGATCTTCGAACGCACGTGGATTCATCTCGGCTTATTCGGATTTTCGCCTCTCTCCGATTTCACCCTCCGGACGTCTCCCTTCTACGTCCCTCTCCTCGTCAAAGCTTCCGATGATCTCTGGCGGAGCACGGCGAACTGGCGAGTCATTCCGAAGAGGAAGCAAGTGACCGCCGTCGGGATCGGATACGCGAAGAAGGTTGGAATCGGCGGATTCGAGACTAGTTATATGATGGAATCTTGCGACGATATGCCTTTTTTCGTCACTAATCTGACGAGAGGGGAAATGGTGGAAAGGCTTTCGTCGGCGACGAAAGTGCTGATGTGGACCGGAGTTGTTTCCGGTGGCGTCGCTGCCGGAATATTCTGCTATTTCCTTGTAAGGAACTGGAATGGGTTGAAAGCGTACGCGGCAAAGAAGAAGAAGCAGCTCGAGCTCTTGAGAGCGTATCTAGCGGAGGAGAAGAAGGAGTAGAAGAAGCAAATTAGCAGTTGAATAGTTTAGGTTTTGCGTTTTTATGGTATTTTGATTCCTAGGTTTGAAAGAATTATGATAAAATAAGTTTATGTTTAATTTATTATTATTATTATTATTATTATTATTATTATTAAATTGATCCATTGATTGAATAATAGAAACTTTAGATCAATCTACGTAATTGGGATTATCATGATAGAAATTATATAGTTGTTTACTTGCATGAATTTTCTCTTTCCTAATTATAAATCTCACAATATCTAAATCCCAAATATTTATCTTTTTAATGATTTTTTGAGAAATATTCAAAAAAATTAATTAAAATTAAACCAATTATTAGCATTTCAGAGTACTATGGTCACACGTTCACCCGTGAACCACTTAATTTAAGTCGATTATAATGAGATTGAATACTAGATCAACCACTTAGATAAAAGTGGGAATATCAACTACACTATAGGTTGCCAGTGAAAACGAAGATGAAGTTGAAGATGAAGATGATGGGAATTTTATAGCTTAAAGTTGGGTCTTTTTAACTGTAAATAGTTTAGTATCTATGTTATCAAACCTGGTCCGGTCCAATCGGTTAGCCCGATTCAACTGTGATCGAGTGAAAAATCTAGGCCGGGCCAATCAAAAATCTATTTTTTCCTTTGACCCGACGTGATTCGAAAGAACCGGCCGGTCGACTCGGTAACTGATACCTAGTTGACTCAATAACATTAAAAAAAAAAAAAAAACTAAATCTAATTTAATGATTTAATCCCTCATATATGTTGATTTCTATCGTGCTCTCTTTCAATTTCACCCAAATTGCCAAATCACATCAACTTGGGTGGCTCTGTGACCATGAGTGGTGAATCCCGCTGGTTCCATCGAGCTCTGCTTCTGCTAGGCTGCTCCTCTTTCTCAGTTTTTGAGTTTCTCCCATCGAGCCTTAGAACATCTTCTTCTACCCATTCAATCTTATCTTTAAGGCAGAAGCCTTTTAATAAAATTAAATAACTATTTCAATAAGCAATATTAGCAATCTTCTAGTGTTTAAATTATTTATAATATTTATTAGTTTTACTAAAAGATATTTAATATTCTATTATGTTACACCAGGTTGACCTGCCTGTTCGACCGGTTGAACTACTAAAATTAATTTTTCCGAATCAATGACGGGCCGAATTTGATAACATAGTTTAGTATTCGTCCTTATGGTATTTTGGTTGAATTCAGAATTTAATGTTAGTTTAAGGTTATGTTTTGAATGATGTTTTGGTTCCGTTCTTGCCTAGAAAGAATTTATTTTAAATAGTTATGGTTGATATATTAAATTGCACCGATACAGAGCTTGATTCTTGCTCGTGCCATTATCATGTCGAGTTTCGTAGGATGAAATTATAAGATACGATACATTGAGATTTTTCGAATTTATATATATCGCATTTATCTTGTTTAATCTAATATAATCTAGGAAAGTAGGTCTATAAAATTAGATTATATCAAACGAAAAGGTTATAATCTAAAGATATAGTTTTGTATTTGATCCGTCTGTAATGGGCTTTCAGTAAATTTATGATGGGCTACTAATGGGCTAGGCCCACAATTTGACGGCCCAATATAGAAATACTCGTGAGTTTTGATCTAAATTATATATTCATTAATTATACAGTTAAACCTCGATAAAATAATAATCTTGAACCGAAAAAAATATTCATTTAACGAGGTTATTACTTTATCGAATATTTTTTTAGTGCATTGACCCATATCGGGACTGAAAAAAATTATTATCTTAACGAGATTATTATATGTTTAAATATACCTCTAAAGACTTTAAATTATTGGATCAAAGTTCCTAATTTTTACTATGTAAGAATTTGTTTATTCGGTTCGATCTTATATAAGGATAGATATCACGACTAGGTTGCATGGATACAGGTTACGTGAAACGATTCGATACGGACACGAGATACGATATTTTTAAAAACCTTAAGACTCGACACGGACGCTAATTTATTTAAAAATATAAAATCAAGTGTAAAATAAATTAATTTTGTATATTTTTATTAGAATTAGATGTTATGTGTATATAAATTTATTAGACACGATAATTGAAGTATCGTGTCGTGTCCAAGTGTCTGACACATGTCCGACATGATACGTTATTTTTGAAGTGTCCTTGCAACATAATATCACACATATTCATCCAGAAAAAAATCATTAAAAATATATTTTACGTTTATAATTTTCTCTTCCATGTTTCTTGATCCTACTCCACAACAACAGTAGGATAATATCGTACAAATGTGAGTTTAAGAGGGCCATAATAAACTAGGCAAATCCCCAAATAACACACAGTTTAAACCAAGTAAGCCATTTACCTCATCTCAACCGTTGGATCGCCGGAGAAAAGACCTCGACCGCAAGATCTAGATGAAGCCAAGCCTATTGTACAAGTTGATCTATAGAGGAAGATTGATCTTCTCGGACCACCTGAATATGTCCGAGTAGACGCGGTCCCCTCCGAGCTCCTCCCCTGCAGCTCCGGCGGCCACCCTCATAACGTCCTCGATGAGAGCGAAGTTCCCCATTATATCGACATGGGACCCACTCTGAGTGCCCCGGCCTTCTAGAAGAGTGGCCGGAGGAGCATGGTCGTATTCCCTCACGTAGTTCTTCATGCCCGACGGGTTGAATCTTGTCTTGCCACGCCATGCTTTGGCGCTCATGAAGCCCGCGCTTAGGATGGGCACGGTTTCGTCGCCATCGACTGTGAGGACGCCGTCTTTTATGCATCTGTCCTTGTCTTCTTCACCAGCAGACGTGTCTATTTGGAAGGGGATGTAGCAATCTGCGGCCGGGACTTGCTTGTATACGTAGGCTCGTTCGGTTGGGATGCCGGTTCCGTACATTGAGAAGACCTCCATGTCGGGAGCATTCGGTAACCTGCGGAATACGAGTTTTTGTATGGAAATATAAGCTTTCTCCATTGTTGAAATATACTACAGTGGAGAAAATATCAATTTTTGGTCCTCTAACGTGGCTTCTGTCCAGTTTTGGTCATATATTTGGTCCTCTAATGTAGCAGTGTTCGATTTTGGTCCTGCAACTTTAAAATGTGTTTAATTTTGATTGTATAACTTTACAAGTATATGATTTTAGCCCTCCGATAAAAAATGTCAAACAGAAAAAGGCACATGAACTATCTCTTCGCTGCATGACTAAAATAAGACATTTTATAAAGTTCCGAGACAAAAATCAAACGATTTTAAAATTACAAGACTTAAAAATAGGTAAAAACTACATTGCAGAACAGAAATTGAATTCGTTTTAATAATAATATTTTTTTTTTGTCTAAAAACTTTATAGAATAGCTTATTTTAGTCATTTTCGACAAGTGTGAAATTCACACACCTTTTATGTTTGACAATTTCTTTCGGAGGACCAAAATCGAACGTTTTGTAAAATTATAACACCAAATTCGAACACATTATAAAGTTATAGGACCAAAATTGATCACTACCACATTAGAGGACCAAAATTGGACACTATATAAAGTTACAAGACCAAAATTGGTTACTGCCACATTAGATGACCAAAATCAAACAGAGAGCACATTAAAGGATAAAAATCGATTTTCTCTCGATATAGTGAGGTAAAATAAGAATGGTGATTAATTTACCTTGTTTCCAATGGATTTGACCAATACTTGTAGTGTGAGTATTTGGGGTCATCCAAGTTATCAGCAATGCCATACGAAAAATGAGCACTTCCGCGCTCCATCATTTTGGGGGCGACGTAGTTTAGCAGATCCAGTATATCTCCGGCTGTATAAGCTTTGTACTCAGCAACGGCTGTGATGCCGCTGATGCCCATGTCGTGATACTCTGTCCAAACATCTTTACAAGAATTGTTTGCTAAATTGTTACCCTTTACAGCATCCTGCACAAAACAACTACTTGATCATGTATATGTTAAGTTCAAGACTCAAGTAACAGACTTTATACGGCACGAATTATCATGAAATCATCCGTTTCACATGAATGTGCTTCCGATCTTTACTCTTCCCAAGTCTCGAGAAACAGACCCATCAAATGGTAAACAGAGAAACATGAGGAGACAATCGCTCGTATAATCCAATTGATATCAAGCATTTCTCAGAACAGGAACAGTTAGTATTACTCCCTCCATCCATTTCATATCGTCTTGTGTACTATATTGGGTTGTCTCACCGATACTATCTACTTTCCATAAAAGGAAATAAAATAACACTACAAATCACAAAAAATCATGTAGGCCCGTATCATTTACAAACAAAAGTCAAGTTTCTTAAACTTTATGCTGAAACCCTACATGACAGTATGAATGAGACGAAGGAGTATTATTTACTAGAGTAGCATGAAATGGAAGAGAATGGCATCGTAAAGAAATAAGGAGAAACATATATATCCAATTGGCCATGATTATCATGAAGAAAGATCAAGAAATGTTACCCTAAATTCAATCCTGTGAATCTCAGATGCATCTGCCTCGGCTACATCTTTCCCGAATGATATTATTCTTCCATAATTAGCATGCTTTGGTTTTGGCTCAACATTTCCATCTTCAGCAGGGACGGAGTTCTCAGATTGGTTGGTGTTGTGTTTTCTTTTGCTTACAGCATAACCCTCCTCAGGCGACCAATCAAGTCCACCCCAAATGGTTTCTCCACCTTTTGGAATCATCGATATCGTTGAATCCCATGTTCTAGTCATCTTCATTATGTGCTGCAATGTTTGGATTCGGAAAAGATCCTTATCGAGTACACCCGGTGCAATGGCCCTGAGTATCAACAACCAAATATTGGCTACAGTTAAAAAAAGGAATAAATCATACAAAAGGCAGACGTTTATCTATGATTATTACTCGAGCATAAAAGAAAGTTTAAATACTTCTAAACTTTTTACCTGGCAACAGCACTTCTAAACTTTTTACCTGGCAACAGCAATATCTCTTGCTTCTGCAGAGAAAAGCCCGGAAACAGCTTTTGGAACGCCTAACAGAGGGCCACCGATGTTCATCACGGCCTTTATATGTTTAGCACACCAATCTGGTCCACCTCCTCCACCCATTGGAGCAGGTGCCTCCACCCACTTCATGAAATGCAGAAAGTATAGAACACCCATGGAATGTGGAATGATTACGGCCCTCTGGCCACTTGTAGCAACCATCAGCTCAATATTACTTTTGATTCTGCTCAGTGTTCCATCACGTACCTGAAAAGTAAAATATATAATAAGAGTAGAACTTCATGAATACAATTCTCATGACTAAACCTCTCGAGAACACAAGATTAAATGGTAAATGTTTACTTCTGTGTTCTGGAACGAAAGCCTCCAATCGTATGCAGCCATGTACATGGATTTCTCTTCATACCCAATCCGAGCAAGATTGGCTATGAGAACTGCCCAAACAAAATATCCTGGAGCAAAGTAATCGGCAGCAACAAGACCAGTAACAGGCCTGACTCTTACACCAGCAGGATCCAAGCCAGTTTCATTATCTAATGTCATATGATCCACCCAACAGAGCGGCCTACAAAAGGTTTTATAAAACAACATCAAGCAAGAGGTTGAAAAGTATAACTGCTCTGAATCCATTTATGAGTAAAATTAAGAGCACAGGTTGAAAATTAAATAGGAAACATGTCCATTTATTCATAAGCAACCTCCTAAGAATAAACTTAAAAACACAGCCTGCATCTCATGTTTCTGAATCTTGAGAACATGAGTAAGTTTACAGAAAGCTTACACAAACACGCATTATATAGAAGGTGTATACATCCCAATTATAAAGGCAATAAGCAAGTATTTACTTTTGAGAAAAACTCTGAAGCCCATGCAACTACAAGGCAGGGAAATCAATTAGCTGAATGTAATACCAAAGCTCCACACCTTACTAGGTTTAATGTTCATTTACTAGATCTTGCTGATTCGAAATAACAAAATTACATCCTGCAGAGATAAATCTTTCCCATTTATATGAATGTACGTGTTACCAACAAATGCATTTCTTGACTTATACGAAAACAATCCCTCATATAGTCATATGACCACCAACAGCCCTTTATCACTTCACTTGAAAAGAAAAACATAACTTCCTGTTATACTAAAAAAAAGTGAAAAAACACAGCAAAGTGCTTCAATTGGGATCTTGTTTCCATATTACTAAAGCCTAAAACCAAATCAATTTATTTCCCTAAAAATCAAATAGTGTAATTACTCCAGATTATGGAAATACCAAAGTGGGAGATTTAATCCATAAACTGAAAATCTATTGCCATATTAAAAACAAGAAGAAGAATAGTTGCACTTTGACTCTATCTTACGCAATCCTTAAAATAACAAGTTTCTCTAATCTTTCCTAATTGCTCTTCCATTCCATAAGAATCCCAACAACAAAATGCCATTAAAGGAAAGAAATTCCAAAGCCCAGATTATAATTAACGCATACAAACAAACAATTGAACTAATCTTATCCGACTAAAAGACTGGATTCGTTCTTCACCTCTTGTAAACTTCGCCGAACGTGCCTCCCCACAGCCTCTTTCTGAACAATCCATCAGCACAACTGTGCCCCTCCCATAGCTCCAGCCCTCCGGTCACAATCCCGGGCACAAACACCACCGGATGCTTCGCCTTCAACCCCTCCTTCGCTAGCTTCACCCCGGGCGGGTCGGGCATTGGTCCGGTAATCACCTCCGTCACATACTGCGGGAACGAAGAAGGCATCATATTGTACGAGAACAACAGCCCCCACCACACCACGCATATGCACCCAATAAACCAACAGCAACTATCCAAACACGACCATTTCTGCTGCTTCTTCGGTTTCCGAACCTCCGGCTTCTTCTCGTCCGGATCCGGTGCTCGCACCGACTCCCCTCCGGAGGCGCGCCTCCGTCGCAGCGAAGGCATCGATTATTGCGGGGAAATCGGACGATCGGGGTTGATTTCCGCGAATGAATTGAAATTATTGCGGCGAATGCTTGCGATTAGACGATTGATACCTACTTATTTGCCCGTATTGTGTAACGGTCGGACGTGGAGGCGGCGGCGCGTCACGGCGGCGACGGCGGAGGGCCTAGTTTTAACGGTTGAATGATGGTGCTGGAGTTTTCTTCGGTGTGGTGCGAGTACAGTTGGTAACGATATCGTTTTGCTTAGATGTCAAATGAAATTTCTAGTTGACTCGATTTTGTTGTATCCGACTCCAATCCAAAGGAGTGGAGTTGTTGTCGTTCTTTTCCTCTTAATTCTAAATTCGCTCCTTTTTTCTAACGATTTTTCAGTTAATTTGTTCTTAGCTTAATATTTGTTTGAATTTGTGATTTTTTTTTTTTTTTATACGTGGAACCCGCAGCCGCTACCTTCGGTGCGCACTGGGTAAACCCCGCTCCTGTGCAATAGCCTACAATCACACATGAGAGTTCAATCACCATAGGTTAATCATAGGTGACATGCAACACATAGTGGTTCAAATGAGATTTGAACCCAGGACTTATCGCTCCCAGACTACCCACCTTCACCACTATGACATCCCAAGAGGACTTATCTTTCCTACTTTATTATCTACTCCTTTCTCATACTTTATTATTTATTATCTTACTTCTCGTGTTGAAAATAAAAAAAATAATATTAAAGTTGATCTTCAACTACAAATATCATAAAAGAAAGTTGATTTAGAAAAGTATTCTTTTAGAAAAGTATTCTTACATGTTTGTAGAACTACAAGGGTGCATTTATTGAATAAAGATTTAGATAAGAGAAAATAGTTACTTTCACAAAACATTCACTTTAATATCAAACAGAACTAAATCGTACTTTCTCCGTCCTATTGAAATAGCCAAACTTTTTTTTATATTGATGTGGATAGAATTGCGTAAAGTTATGAATCTCTAAAAAAAAATTTATAGTAATTTGTTAAAAAATAGAAATTGAACAACTTTAATGAAACAATCTGAATAGATATACTGTAATATTTAAATGGAATGGATAGATTAATTAAATTTTCTTTGTTTTTTTTACAATTTTTTCACTTTAAATCGGATCATCTTCATAAAACTATATCATAAGTCATAAGTCTCGATCATTTAAAAATTTCAAATAAATCGACTTCCTTTTTTATTCTTTTGTAGTATTCGGTCGTCAACTAAAACTTAGGTATGCCATAATATTTGTATAAGAGTGATTATATTTGTCTCAAGTCATAAAAGTGTATTACAAAATTACAATTAATTGAATTCACCTAAGGTGACGTGGCAAATCACAATAGCGTAACAGCCTGAGGGGTGTTTGGAATAGCTGAAGTTTATTGATAAGTGTTGAAAGTTGTTGAAAGCAGCTGAAAGCAGTTTATTTGAAAATTAGTTAGTGTTCGGGAATAAGTGCTGACAGCAGCTGAAAGTGGAAAAATAGTGTTTAGAATACTGCTGATATAAGTAGCTTATTGTTACTTTTTAAAAGAAATATATATTTTACCCTTAGTGTTATTATTTTATAATAAATAAGTAAAATTCAAAAATTGTTCTTATTCTATATTTATTTTATGCTTTATAATTTTAATATAATATTATAAAATATTAAATTAATATAAATATTATATAATACTATAATTGATAGAGAGAGAGGAAGAGACACGACTATTATGTTGAAAAAAAATTCTAATAAATATTAGGGTTAGAGATATTTTTGAAATTAAATAAAATTTTTAAGGGTAATTTAGTACGAAAAAATTATAAGCAATAAGCTGAAGCTGTAAGCTAGGGTGGAGCAACTTCAACTGCTTCTCTATTTTTGACTCAATTTTAGAGAATATCAACTTTAAGCTAGGTGTCCCAAACACCTCCACATCAGCTTAAAGTTGAAAGCAACTTTCAATAAGTTGTTCCAAACACTCACTGAATTATTTAATTTGATTAAAAAAAACTATTTACCTAAATGGGTTATAGATTATTAGTGGGTATTGGACCCACGTAATTAAGCCCAATAAAATCCATTCAAGTATAAGTAGTATTTAAGATTTATGGGTAGGTGGATTGGATCAAATGACCAGCTAATTAAAAATGGGCTATCATGATGTTTAAATATGGGGCCACCTACGTCCAATTATTACCGTGGCACGTGACAACTCAACGGCTATAACTTTGCAAACTAAGATCCATTCAAATATAATCATATTTTGCCTAATTTTATTTTTTATTTTTATTTTAAGTTGCGTTTAGTAAAAGAGTTTAGTGTTTGGATTATAACTATAGACAGTGGCAAATCTAGCATTCGATAAATTTAGAAAGTGAGAGACAAAACGAATGGTTCAGTTCATATTTAATTGAATTTGAATAAATTACACATAATGTTAAAATAATTATAAAAAAATTGGCGGTGGCAGCCGCCCATGACGCCATCACGTGTCTCCGCTTGAGTTTTGCAGTTGAGAAATAGGTCCAACCAAATTGCAAAAGAAACTGCAAAACTCAAATTTTTGGTGTCTTTATACAGTAAACATATAAGAATCGGTTTTTACTCTTGAAGCTGCATAGGACTTGTTTGCAATTAAATTAGTTGCAATTATACCCTCAATTCATAACTAAATTGTAAAGAAATCCATACCTTGATGAACGGTTCTCTCTGCAAATTCCCAAAATCTCAGATTCAATCGAACGGCGGTGTAATCGATCCTTCGTGTGAGGGAATCCGGTTATTTTCTGAGATCTGAGTTGATTTCGGAGGGTGAAGGCAGCCAAAATCGATCTGAGTTGCTGAGATCTGAATTATTTTCTCAGATCTGAGGGTGAAGGCGGCGCGGCGTATGCGGAGGGTGAAGGATGCCAACTTTCAACTTTTGTATATATATATATATAATAATACAAACGTTATGTATATATATAATAATAATTTATGTTATGTAATTAATAATTATTTAAAACCAATTTTAATTATTAATTAAGAAGTTATTTTATATATTAATTATCTAATACATACTTTAGTTATTAATTATGAATTAATTGTAGCAAAATAATAACACAATAAACAATACTTGTTCGTAAAATAAAAATACATAACATACTAGGAATTGCGAAAGAGATAACAAGTACACGACACACAACGATATTAAAATTAAGAAATACATCACTTACTACGAAAATTTGACCCCGAACTATAAATTGATCTAATAATCCGGTATATCGGAACTAGAACCCCCCATATTGGTAAAATATGGAGCATATCCATCAGTTGCGTAAGGATTGGCTTGTTCGGATCTTTTTTTTTATGATACGTGCTTGTTCCGCTCGAACAAATGCAAGGGTACTAGGATCAGCTATAGAGCTCAAGTCACAAAGCAAAATCTTATTTTCTTCCTTCAATTTCTTCAGGTCGCGATTCTTCTGCTGACCTTCTAAATGATTTTTCATAAATGCACTTGTTGCATCCAAATCAGCTTTAAGCTTCTTATTTTCTTCTTCGATAGCTGCAAATCTAGAAGATTTATCGGCGGCATCTCTAGCCTTTTTCTTAGCTTTCTTCACTTCGGTCGGTCTCGACAATGGAGTAGTAAATACATTGTCATCTTCATCAGCTAAGTTGAAGATGAACGTGATCTCAGTGCTCCGATTAAAGTTGCAATAGAGACGCCAACGTCGGATGTTGAAATGGTGACAGATAAATTACCATTGAAAGACTTTGTTGATCGACACAACAAAATAAGAAACCACACTGCTCATAAGGAACTTAAAGAGGCGGTAATTGAGCATTTATGGAATGAATATACTAATTCCGAATCTTGAATTTATGTGTAATTTCTTAGTTTGTTGGTTTGTTTTATGTAATGTATTTTTTTAATCTCGTAATTTGAGTACTCTTTTCCCTCATTTGGAGGTTTTGACGAGGCTCGACCCTTGAGTTTTTGCTATGTGATCTCAAAGGGTTTTTATGTTTTTCTTGTTCTTCTTCTTAATAGTACAACTATATTTTATCATTATTTGATTTAATATTATTTTTTTAAAAATTGTATAATTAATAATTATTTAATACATAATTTAATTATTAATTATATTTATTATTTATCAAGTTATTTTAGACATATTAAATTTGTATCTAATATTTTAGTAGTAGGAAAGTCGAATGTACCAATGTGTAATTAAGAAAAATATGTAGGTAGAATTCAAAGGTATTTTGTGAAAGAATATAAAGAGAATATTCTTTTGAGTTTGGGTTTGAGTTTGATGGTTGGAGATAAATTACTGTTTGATGTGACAGAAACTGAAAAATGGGTATTGGTTTTGGTGTTAAGGTTGGAGTTGCTCTTACAATTGCAAATCAAGATTTTTGAGTCATATATACAATTTTGGATTTCTCGTATTCCTAATAACATGAAGAGTTTTGTCCAAACTGACGTTTGATTCACATTTTAAATAGTATCGAATGTCCACGAATCAAATTCAATTTCAAACTGCAGACCGAATTTTCTCACACCTACATACTTACTCGATTATAAAGGATCCAACTACTATGCAAGGCATAGTCAATCACACGTCGTTACTCCTATGATTAAACTAACGTAATATGCATGATATTGTAAAAGTGTGGGATTCATTTTGTACACCTTGAATAATACTAGAAAGGAGTTTATAGTTGAAGAAAAATCTTGTTATATAGTTGTGCTCTCTCTATCACGTCTAACTTGTCTTATTTCTTTTCAGCGCACAGAGATTAAGAAGAGTGGTCGGTTGTGTGTAGGGAAGTAGGATCCACAAAGAAAAAGTTGGAATTTTGTGTAGTAATTAATTTTTATTTTAAGAAACAAGACAAGTCTAGTAGGAGAACAAAAAAAAAACAAAACAAAACAAGTTAAGCGGGATGGAGGGAGTAATGTTTTATATGTTTTTTTTGTCTATGAATATTTTATTAAATCAATACTTTTAAGACAAAAAATAGTTAGTATTTTCTCGATTCCATTTAAAATGATACATTTTTCTTTTTGAGATATCTCATTTAAAATAACATATTTTCGTAAAAGGAAATAACTTTAAAAAATATTACTCCCTCCGTCCCGCTCCATGTGACACATTTCATTTCGGCACGGGAATTAAGAAAGTGGATGATAAAGTATGAGAGAGAAGTAGATAATAAAGTAAGAGAGAAAAGATGAGTGAGATTGTGAGAGAGTAATTAATAAAGTAAAAAAGAGAAATAATAAAATAAGAGAGAGAGATGATTAAAGTAGAAAAAAATTTGATAAAGTATAAGAGAGAATTGATAAAGTAGGAGAATATTTATGATTTTTTAAAAAAATTATTTTCATTTTTGAAAGTGTGTCACTTCAGACGGGACGCCTAAAATGAAAAGTGTGTCTCAGGACGAAGGGAATACTAAATTATTTTCTATTTTTTTATTTCTCTCCCTTACTTTTTCATTTATCCCTCTTACTTATCATTTCTTTTTATTTTATTCTATCATTTATCCGTCTTTTATATTTTAGGGATTACTATGACAATTAGCAGCAAGTTGCAAGTGACGCTCCCTCTTCCGCATCGATAACCCCACAAATCTTAATAGCTTCTCTGATCCAGTCATCCCTTCCAGTTTCCACCACCATTTCTTCACACTCTCTCTCTTGATATCCTGCTGGAGAGAGAGAGAGAGAGGAGAGAGAGGAGAGAGAGAGAGAGAAAGGAGCGTGTTTGTGTGTGAGAGTCACTCTTTTCCACCTGCCTGTGACTTGTGAAGAGAAAATAAGAATATTCAATTCTTCCTCTTGATCTACGCTGCCTCTCTCTCTCTCTCTCTATAAACTCGTCACAACCTATGTTCTCTGCGCCATTAACGCCGCCTCGATCACTTCCCGACTCTCGACTCGAAGAGTCTCTTTCTACAAACACGCACGAAACGCCATGCTTAACGCAGATTATCGCCTCTCCGTATAACCATTGCTTCCGATTTCTGATTTTTCTAGGCGCGTAATTTATCGAACATTTTTCGTTTCTATAGCGAAGATGTTGACCTGCATAGCTTGCTCCAAGCAGCTCCACACCAACGAACCTCAACCGCCGCCGGAAGACGACGACAACGCCGCCGCTACTCCTTCCACCAAGCAAGCTATTAAAGCCCTCAAAGCTCAAGTAAAACATCCTTTTACACCTCAATTTTGTTTTCAACTCATTGTTTTCGTCAATGTTCATTCACAATTCATTAGCACCGACTTAGCTAGCCTAGATTGTCGAGATTTTGGTTTGTGAAATTGTGATATTTTGTTCTGTTCCAGATCAAGGATATGGCGGTGAAAGCATCAGGGGCGTATAAGAACTGCAAGCCGTGTTCGGGCTCGGACCGTAACCTAGGCTACGAGGACTCGGATTCGGGCTCGGTTTCGGGTAGGTTCTACGGCTCGTATAGAAGGGCGGCTAGCTCGAGCTTGACGCCGCGTCTTCGTGGGAAGGAGCTCGAAGCCAAGCTGAATGCCCTCTCGAGCGGCTCGGCCACGCCGACTTCGGTTAGTGGTAGAACGGAGTCGTTGCTGTTCATGGAGGAAGATGAGCCGAAAGAGTGGGTGGCTCAAGTTGAGCCAGGGGTTTTGATTACATTCGTTTCATTGCCTCAGGGTGGGAATGATCTGAAGAAAATTCGATTCAGGTAATTGATTTCGATTTTAATTTCCTATTTCGAACTCAGAAAGTAGAATTGAGCTTAAATTTTGTATTGATTTGGGAGAATTATCCTTGATAATATGTTTTATGGGAGCATTATGGTTGAGGGGTTGAGTTTTGTTTGATGCGATTTCTAATAATTTGGAGAATTTTGTAGCCATGTGTAGTTATTTGGTGGAATAGTGCTACATTTGGCAGGTTGGAGATGTGGGCTCATTTGAACTTTGTTTGTGAGCTCAATATGTGAATACTGATTTGCTTTTGTTCTAGTTTTGTGCATGTTCTTTTCGAGTTTTATTGGTTGCGTCTCGGATCGCGAATTCTTGTACCAGCCAAACAGTGACTGCAATATGACTTTTAATCTGGAATCTGAAAGCAATGATTTGTTTGGCGCTGAAAGTTTGTTTGTGATTTCAGGATGTTGATGGTGATGGGTCAGTCTTGATTCTTGTAAGGTTTTGAGTTTGTTTGAATGTATTTTCTTTTCTTGTGTGAAACCAGATAGGCAATTATGAACAAGACCAATTTAGGACCACTATAAAATCAAATAAAAACCCTTACTAAGTTAGGTGAGTCAAAGTTGTAATGGTTGTTTAATCTATCTTCTTTTGTTAATATAAAAATATACAGTGATGTGGGTGAATTGAATGGGGCATGTGAGAGGTTACACCGGGCAAAACCAGCCCCTAATTTATGGTGGTGGCCCCTATAAAATGTGGTGGGCCTAAGAGCAATTGGTTTCTTGACTACTGGCTTATTTAATTAAAATCAGCTCGGTCACTGTCCACATGATCATAGTTGGAGATATTTTAGGAAGGGCAGGACTGCCTCTAGTAGTTGGTTAAGAACTGGAAAAATATTATTACCATTAACACACAAGAAGGAATAGGAAAGAAAAACTATGATGGACCAAATTGTGATGTTCTTCTTTAGGTGTTTTTGAACTGTTCAGATAATTCTTAGAATACGAATTCGATGTTACTCTCACATGGAAGAATAGATGTTTTCCTATAGTTGCTGCAGTATATGGCCATGTTGGACTTTGGCATATTTAGCATTTTACTGAAAGCAAGTACTCTGCTTCAGACATGGCCATCAATGTCTAACAACAGCTATGTTTCTTTTTACATGTTACAAGTGTTCATGTAGTAATTACCAGCACTAGGATAAGAGAATTAATCTTTTTAGTATTGCTGCAAGAAGAATTTATCTCTATCAACTGCATTTGGGTGTTTAGTCCAGTTTTTACACCACATCCCAGTGTATCAGTTCTGGTCATTTAAATTCTGCCTTTATGTTCAAGGGACTATTGCTTAGTCATTTTCCCAATAAATCTTACTACATCTCTTTTGAGGCAGCTCATCTTCTCAAATCAAACAAGTGCTAATCTGGTGCAGTACATGAATCTTCTAAAATTTATATCTTTTCCCTGGCTGATTGAGTTTAGATGTTTAGATTCTAATCGTTAGCTCCTTTTGTTGTAAGATAACATGTAAACAATTTTACACATTTCTTTTCACTTGTAATCATCTGCTTCCCTATCCTAATTTCTGACTGCTTCTCGGCCGTTTTTCCAGCCGAGAGATTTTCAACAAGTGGCAAGCTCAAAAATGGTGGGAGGAGAACAATGACAAAGTAGTGGAACTATACAATGTTCAGAGGTTTAGCCATCAAGAACCACCACTCCCTACACCGCAGTCTGAAGATGAGGTATGCCTTAGTATCTCTATTCTCTACTTCTAATAAAATAAAACCGCCTTATTTGATTAAATTTACATGATGAAATGAATCAGAACTCAAAACTTGAATCAGCTGTTAGCCCTGTGACACCTCCATTGAGTAAAGAACATCCACCCCGCCACCTCCGTAAGGCGGCTGGAGTTGGTTGTTCATCTTCGGACTCAGTCGAAAACCATACAATGAAATCCGGACCTTACCACGAGTCAGCTGGTGCGAATTCAACTCCAAAGCTCTCCAGCATCAGCGCTCCTAAAACTGAGAGATCGTCGTTAGATGCTTCTGCGCGGTCAAGTTCTTCAAGGAATATCGATCACTCTGGGGAATTGTCAGTCAGCAATGCTAGTGATTTAGATGTGGAGTGGGTCGAGCAAGACGACCCTGGAGTCTACATTACTGTTAGAGCTTTGCCGGGAGGTGGCCGTGAGCTCAGAAGAGTACGGTTCAGGTTAGTGATTCTCCACACATGCATATGCATATGCTTATATTTTGTGAATCATGACTCGATTATCATTCTACATCAAGAATAGGCAAAAAACTTCTCGAACGATAATACAATCAACATGACAAGCCTCTACTGATTAGCTTTCCTATATTAGTTATTTGCATCATTATAACACATTACAAACCATATCTTCAAACTAGAGCATGCCTTAATGACCCTCTTTGTATAGTTTCACCTTCCATTTGCTTATCAATTGCTCGAATCTAACTTAGAAGTGATTGATGCAGCCGCGAAATGACCAATCAAAAAGCTTCTACCAAATGGGATTTCTATACTAGTTATTTGCATCATTATAACATAATTACAAACCATATCTTCAATCTCACTCTCTTTGTGTGATATCACCTTCCAATTTGCTTAACAATTGCTTGAATCTAACTCGAAAGTGATTGATGCAGCCGCGAAAAGTTTGGAGAAACGCAAGCAAGAGTGTGGTGGGAAGAGAACAGAGCCAGGATTCAACAGCAATACTTATGATATGCTAAACAAAGTAGGGGAAACTCTGCCCATTATCTTGAGTTATTGTGCTAGTAGGTCTACATGAATGTTCTTTTGCTGTATTTCTTCTTCATTGTTACAAGTTTCTCCCACTGGTCACTTGGGTTTGTCTAAGTTTTTGTGATTTGTGAATTATAAATGGATCGCTTCTGTCTCTTTGTAGTTTTGGCTGTGGAATCTAGTTGTGTAAATGGCTGATGAATCCAAATTGTTAGATGCCATTTTGCGAATTAGATCATTCGTATGGGCAGAATTCCGATTTTTCTATGTATTTTTGGAAAATTCATTATTCTGTCTCCTAATTTCTATTTTTGTACTCTATCCGTTGCAATTATCTTTTCCAGTATACGATTTCAGACTGTTCCAGACTCCTAAGAATATTGTCCAGTTTTATTTTGAGCAAATTATCACATACTCCCTCCGTCCCGAATATATATGCATACTTGTTTTTCCACAAATATTAAGAAAATATTTAATGATATGAAAGTTAGATAAATATTGGTATTGGAATATAAGTAAATTACTAAAAAACTAAAGACATAATTGTATTGTATTAGAAAAGTTGGATAAAGTAGTTTTTTTCTAAATTTTCACATTAATTAGACGTATTAAAATTAGTGAAAGATTTAGTTAGACACAAAAAATTATTAATAGGCATATAAATTTGAACAAACGAAAAAAGAAAGTAAATATATATATTAGGAACGGAGGAAGTATAATTTTTTTGTGGGTCCCACATACACAGTTGAAAACTGATTTTATGTATATTTGAAAAATAAAGGACGCCATTTTTACAAATCGGATATAATACGTAAGAGAGGTGCTAGACTGCTAGTAAGATTTAAATTTGAGAATTTCTAACCATGAATTTTATATATATCAACTAAGTTATCATATGAAATATTTAAATATAAATTAATATTTTAGAAATTTCATATAATTCAATAATTTGCAAATAATGGAAGTACTCTCTCCCTCCCGCCCGACTTGTCTTGTAATCATTTTTGGACCGTCTCATCCGACTTCTCTTGTTTTCTAAAAAAGAAAATAATTACCACACAAACTCCACTTTTTCTTTGTGGAGCATACTTTTCTATACACAATCAATTATTCTTCTATACACAATTACCCAAAAAAAATAAGACAAATCGGACCGGAGGGAGGGAGTATATCTTAAGAGTGCATACAACTTAATAAGTTGATCGGCACCCACTAATCACCTAATTATTTGACCCCACGAAATAAGGGCATTATCGTCAATTAGCATCACCCACATCGGACCATTCTGGTAAATTCACATTCCTTAGTCAGGAGCCGCTGGCCAATACTTCAAACTAGTATTTAAAATTTTCCCCAAATTTTTCAGCGAAAACCTAATTTCCTCAAAACCCTCGCTTCCAACCTCCCCCACTCCCAGCCGTTCTCCGCCTCTTCCAGTGCAAAACCCCATTCAATCCAAAGCCTAATTTCCTAAACCTAGAGTTATCTTCTGATACATTTGTTCTCAATTTCGTCTCGACGAATTGACGCTTGCGCGTTTTGACTGTCGATCCTCTCTTGATTGGAGATGGTATCTGATTCAAGAATCGAAGGCGGGGCGCAAGTTCTATCGGCGGGCGTGCGGAAGACTATACAATCGATTAAAGAAATTGTGAAGAATCACTCGGATGCTGATATCTACGTGGCTTTGAAAGAGACCAACATGGATCCTAACGAAACCACCCAGAAATTGCTCAATCAAGGTCCGTTATCTTGGAAGATTCTTATTATTATTATTATTATTTTTTTCATTTCGTGATGCTGTGTAATTTATTTATGTTCTGTCTTTTTCGTTTTTGTAATTTGGGTGGGGTTATTGGGGTTTCTTTTTAACCTTTGAAGTTGGGATTTCTCAATCTGCGGCGGGGGCGGGGGAAATTTTAAACTCAATAGCTTAGTGCGTGAAGATGTTACGTGGTTGCTTCACAAATCACAATGCATATAGGATGTGCAAGTAACAATGAAAAATTGATATCTTCTTTCTTTGACTGAGTGCATATCTAAATATTGTTTGTGAATATGTGCTTTAGATACAAGTTGTAACTTTTTAGGCAGTGGGATGGTTTGGTATATTATTGTTCGTCGCAGGTCTGAATTCTTGCGCGTGGCATTGCATTGCTTCATGGATAGTGGTTAAACAAGGATACTATATAATCTTGTTAGATAATCCCTCCCTCTCACACAATTTATTGTTTGCAATAATTGGGAGGACATAGAAAGAATATGACAACTTTGAAACTACTGTAAAACTGGCACAAGATGGTGGACGGTTCCAATTTTGTTAGAAACCCTAACCTGAAAGCATGTTTCCCCTCTCATCTATTATTATCCCAGACATATTCGTCACTTAATCTACCTTATGTTCCTTTTCTTCACTATATATTATATTCTACAAAGTACTTTACATTGCCTAGTTTTTTGCCATGCAGATCCATTCCATGAGGTGAAGAGAAGAAGAGACAGGAAGAAAGAGGTATATGGTGGTTGTTTCTTCTTTGTATCTTTGATGGTGATGCTATCACAGTTCACAAATTCGATAAGAGACTAATGTTACGAGGAATTAAGTTTATTGACAATAAAATTTCAATTTGTAGGATTTGTCTTAATCTTTATGATCTTAATATGGCAAAGTTTTCAGGTTTATTTCTTGGGAGGTTGTGATGGCTAAATTTGACCATTTTTGCACTTTGAGGTCTTTATGCTATGGAACACATTAACTTATCCATTATCTATTTGCAGCCTCTGAATTCACTGCAAAAGAGTTTTGTTGCTGTGGAGCCCAAGAAAAACAATGATATTGCACATATCCCAGTCAAGTATAATACATATCCTGACCGTAGTTCCCGAAGAGGTGGAACTGGTCGAAATGCTCCATCTGGTAATACAATCTCCTATAATAGTTGCTGTCTTTTGATTGCTTGTCGTGTTGTGATCGCTATAGTAAAAGTTGTACTTATTAAGGAGTGATGGCTATATGTGTGGTGGTATACCTAGGGGTGGAATTTAGTTGAACCAAGTCGAGCACTGTCAAGCTTGAGCTTGTCTGGAACTTAAATTCTTAAGCTCGTCCTGGATTCAATGTACACATATTATGAAACCAATTGTATATGACTCAAGGTCGGTACTTGATAATATTTTTATCGTTAGAAGCTTAGGATGTAAATGCAAAAGGTTTAATATATCAACGGTAAAAGGATAGTAAAATGTTCTGAAGTTGATTGATTGGCTTTACGTATTCAATATTATATGTGGCACACATGGTTTCAATCTATGGTGTGCTACTTAGATCTTGTTTTAGTGAATTTGGTAGTTGCATTTTCACTCTTTTCTATCTATGCAAATCGTGCTTCTATAAGCTTCTTTTGTCCAAAGTACTAGTAGGCATCTAAGCTACGAATTAAATGTAAAGACAACTTACAACTACACTTTGCAGCCTTGAGGAAACAATGTAATACAACTACTTAACGAACTAAGAGAATTTCTAAACCAGATGCATCCTCCCTTTGGTTGTTTTTGGCCTCAATGATTTCTCTATCTTGCTGTTTTTAAGTGTTTTGTGTATCCCATTTTAACTGATGGATTTGGTGAACTAAATGCAGGGGCCAGTCGAGAGTTCCGCGTTGTTAGAGACAATAGAGTTAATCAGACTACTATAACAGATCCAAACCCTGGCCTAAATAAAACTGTAAATGGTCCGGGGGAGATCTCTAGTGGGTCTATGAAGAGGTACTAATAGTTAATTTGAGTTTTAATTGATCTAGTGGTGCTTTCGTTGTGCATGGCTATTTGGATGCTTGTTTAAAATGCACTGTTTCTAAGTAAGCATGACACTATAGTTGGCTGCTAATTTTATTTTGGTTTAATTGAGAGTGATACAGTTGATCTAATAATTGCTGTATGATTGTACAGTATAAGGGATTAATGACTTGCGATACTTTTCTTTCTTTAGTTCTAAGGGATTTGAGACTGTCTGATGCTCACATAATCTGTGTATGAGTGCATTTCTGAGGTTTGGCTTTTACAGTGATTCACCCAGCGGTTCTGGACTTAAAGAGCCTGCTGTAGGACAGCATTCATATCAGGCTGTAAAGAGTAATGCTGATTCACAACCAAGGCAAACTAAGGATGCTGCATCAGTTGGTAATGACAGGAAAGAAATGGTTGGAGAGAAGCACGTTTCAGTTCCGACACGCATGCAAACAAAGGCAAATGTTAACCAGCAACGATCTACAAATTCTTCTAGTAGCTCTGTCGTGGGTGTTTATTCATCCTCTTCTGATCCTGTTCATGTACCATCTCTTCATCCTAGACCTGCTGCTAATGTTGGGGCCATCAGGCGGGAGGTGGGAGTTGTGGGACCTCGTCGCCAGTCATCTGAAAATGCTCCTAAGCCCCCATCATCTCAAGGAACTTCTTTGACCAATGCACAATCAGGGCGAGATGTGCAATCACAGTCAGGAAGATCAATCAATTCTATCTCGAAAAATGACCATTCGAACCAAAATGTGGCACCTGAATCTGCTACACCCACTCTGCCTGCAGGCAGATCTTTTTCCAGTAATGCATATGGTAGCCGTCCTCATCAAGTCATGGGCCACCAAAAAGGTAAGACAGGTATTTTGCCTCCCCCTATAGTCGGTTATTTCCTCACATGACATAAAATGTCTGGTGCTGGTTATTGGTTTTAAGTTGCTGCATATTTTGGCTGTGAACTTACGGAATCTCTATGTTGTAGCACCTCAGCCCAATAAGGAATGGAAGCCAAAAGCTAGTGTAAAACCAAGTGCCACTGATCCTGGAGTTATTGGTAGTCCTGCAAAAATAGTCTCTCCACCTGCAGACAATCCAGAAGACATGAAAAAGGAAGCAGCTCTGGTGCAAGATAACAAGTCGCAACTAAACATTTCTGAAAGTAAAAATGTGATTATAGCTGCACATATTCGTGTTTCTGAGGACAGATGCCGGCTGACTTTTGGCAGCTTGGGTGCTGAATTGGAAACTTCTTCTAGTTCAGTTGGTGTGGCTGCTAATGGTGTTGAAGAACTATCCACTGAACCTTCTGGAAGGTTCGTTACATTTATAACTTCATTGTTGCTACTTTACGTATGGTTACTCTTTCAGACTTTTATGATGCTATTTTCCCATTGTAATTTTACTATTGCACTTTCGTAAAAAACTTGACAGTTTGATATTGTTACACAATGTAAACTTCAGTGGAGTTAATTTAGAAAAATGAAGGACCGCTTTTGCTGTTAAAAAAGGATAAGCATCAGGAACATTCTGGTAACTATTGTTTTTAGTAGTCAAAATCCTTCTATTGGCGGCAAACAAGCTTCTGTTTATGAAAGACTACAAACTTATTGTTATGTTTTTATAGTTCATATTTTACATTGATGTCGATCAGTACTTCACTTTCTTCTTCTGGATGTCAGTTTAGTTATCTTGTTCTTATGCCCAAGCGGTGTGATTTTGTAGTGCTTCAGTCTCTGCCGTTGAAACTCCAGAAGATGAACCTGCTGCTAGCAAACAGTTAGAGATGATGGATGATTCCGTCCGAAGTTCAGGATCCATTTCTCCTGCTTCAGATGTATCTGATCATCAAATGACACAAAAGAAAGACTCTACGAGTCCACAGAACCTGAATGACTATGCTGATGTTGGTCTTCTGCAAGGCAATAGCCCATCTTATACTCCTGAATCACTACAGCAGCAGGATAGTTCTGAATTGCCAAGCTTCTCGGTGAGTGAATCTATTGCTCAATTACAGCCTGTCTGAGAGGAGCATTCTAGTTTTTTCCTCCCGATTTTGAAAATTTAACTGGTATTCTTTAACTATTAATTTGGAAATCCTTGACCTGGAAATAACTATATATGGCGAGAACTTAAACAACTTTCTTTTAGCAATTACTTATAAGTAAAAACCAGATATGTTACTTTTTCTTGTTTTTACTGCATGCAGGGTTATGATCCGCAGATGGCTTATGATATGTCTTATTTCCGCCCAGTTGATGAAAATGTTAGGGCAGGTCTTCCGTCATCTCAAGAGGTTAGAATTTTTTTGTCACCTCACTGATGCACACCCTCATGATATCACTCAGAATTCTACCAAAAACACGGTCAATTATGCAGTTACACTTCTCATTGGACACATAAAAGTTGGTTTTGGGAAATCCCCTTATTATTGCGGAAACTAGGAATTCTTGGACTTTCACCTTGCTATCCCAAATATTAAAATATTTCAAAAACAAAAGATGCTAGTGATTAGCTATCCATCATTCAACCCTATACAATATGCAAATATAAGTTGCAGGAAGATGTTCTTTGATCTCGTCCTGTTGCATACACTTGATTATTTTCTCATTTGGCTTTATTTTATATAGTTTTTAACATAATATGCTGTTTCTCTGGCTTGTCCACACAGGTCCTTGGTATGCATACGACAAATGCTCTTCCAGCTACCACAATTGCAATGGTACAGCAGCAGCAGCAACAACAGCTTGCCCAGATGTATCCCCAACTTCATGTCTCCCATTTTGCTAACATGATGCCGTATCGTCAATTCCTGTCTCCTGTCTATGTTCCGCCGATGCCTGTGCCTGGTTATTCCAATAGTCCTGCCTACCCTCATCCCTCAAATGGCAACAGCTACTTGCTGATGCCCGGGAATAACTCCCATCTAACTCCTAATGGAGTCAAATATGGCATCCAACAGTTCAAGCCTTTGCCTACTGGTAGTCCAACTGGTTTTGGAAATTTCACCAGTCCAGCAGGTTATGCCATCAATACCTCTGGGGTTGTTGCAAGCACTGCAGGCCATGATGATTCCTCTCGACTCAAATATAAAGATAATCTTTATGTCCCCAACCCTCAGGTAACTGCCACTTTGCTAACTCTATATACTGACATTTTATGTCGAAATTATACTAAACCCTCTCCCCCCTTACATGTTGATTCAGGCTGAGACATCTGAGATTTGGATGAACCCAAGGGATATTCCTACTATGCAGTCATCATATTACAACATCCCCGGGCAGACACCTCCGCCTACTGCTTACTTGACATCACATAGCGGCCATGCTTCATTTAATGCAGCAGCTGCGGCTGCACAATCTTCTCACATGCAATTCCCAGGCATGTACCGTCCTAACCCACAACAGCCAATTGCAAGTCCTCATCATATGGGCCCCGCCATTGGTAGTAACGTGGGAGTTGGTGTGGCTGCTCCGGCTCCTGGAGCACATGTTGCCGCGTATCAGCAACCTCAATTGGGTCATCTGAATTGGACTGGTAACTTCTGAACAAAGTTCATTGGAACCCCTGGCTTCCAGGAATGGACAATAGCTATAGTCCTTTTAAATTTTGTGGTAATCAAATGTGAACATGCTATCTTTTCAATCAATGCATTAAGTTGTGTTGCCATCTTGTCTTCAGTCTAATTTTTCTTACCTCTTAGCACTTTTAGATGCTGCACCCCTTAAGTAGAATTGATAGCTAGTTCTTTTGATATGCAACTCTACCTGCTCTATAGTTTCTCGTAGTGAATTATGGTCTTATTCTCATTGGGTTTGTGTAATTTTGATTGATCACATATTTTGTCCAGTACCCTTTGCTTTTTTACTTGCAATTCCCACTTTAAAGATGATTTACGACAAGAATTAGTACTCCAGATGCGCTACCGAAGTCTAGCACTATAGCATTAATAGTAAAGCAAGGTAGCACGTCTACAGTAACAATTCTTGTTGTGTCGTGTCTTTAATTTGGGAACGGCTATGTAAAAAAAAAAAAAAGCAAAGAGCACGGGACAAAATGTGAATTAGTAAGTTGGGAATTGCAAAGGTAGAGAGGCATTTATCTTTTCTCTTAGCTTTAGAAAAAGAAAACCTGCAAAGCGTCCAGGCCTCGGATCACTCCCACCTTCCCTGTTGGATTTGTTTTGAGATTTGGACTCTCTTGTATCTTTCATTGATCATTCTTTATTCTGCTTAAAAAAGCTCAATTTGCATGTGTGAATGATCATGCTGTTTTGTTCCCCTTTTGTCAGAGATAAAAAAAGAAAGAAAGAAAAGCTAAAGATGGTGTCTTTTGATTGTTGTATGAATTTGTATCCATCATGCTCTGTTATTCTCTCTTGGATGGTGCATCCATTTTAGGGAGTGAGTGCTGTTCTTTTTCTTCTTCTTGGGATTGCTGAAAATCATCTTTTTTGTTTAGTGATTGTGCTTCACTCCATTCTTCTTTATAGCTCTGAAACTAAAGCAATCACTCCTCTCTCCCTCTCTCTCTCTCTTAGTGTGTGTGTGGGAGAGAGAGAGAGAGAGAGAGATGAATCTTTAAGAGGTTGGCCCTCTTATTCACTTTGTACGTTTGAAATTCAGAGCAAATGTTTCCACTTTGTATTACAGCATACACAGGGAGTGTAAAATCACAGTAAAATTTGTGTAGGCCTATCTGTATCTGCATTTAGTGAAATGTCGTTCACTAGGTTTTTATGGCTTCGGTTGCGGATTTTCCTCGTCTTTTTCTTATAGTGGGCTGGATAAGATGTAATTATCTTTTTATGGATGAATTTTTGAAATGGTAAAAATTGTTCTTGGGTGTGGAAAGTAGTGACAGGTCAGTCACGTGGTAAATAAAGCCCACCACCTGTGAATTATGGACTTTTTTTGCACGTACGGCCTTTATAATCCATTAATTATTTTTCTGTCTTCATCTAATTTTTGGCCCACTTTTGCAGGAAAATAAATGTTGGCCATCTAGATTTACTTCGATTTCTGTTTAATTATATTTTTCAATAAAAAAATTTAAGATAAATATTTTTAATAACATGTTTATTTAAATTAACATTAGGTAATACCAAAATAAAATGAGGGTGTGTAACTTGTGGCAGGTAGGGGTTATCTATATATTTGTCCTTTTTATTTTACAAGAATTGCAGATTGGACCATTAAAATTATACTCCCTTCAATTCATCTTATTTCATTCTCCTAATCGGATTGACCATTCCTCTTATCTCATTCAGAAAATGACAAAATTTTCTTTCGTGGTGCTCCCTCATTTACGCATAATTTTCAATTATCTTTAATAATCATGCCGAAAAAAAAAGAGTCAAACTCAATAAGACAATTTTAGTTCTGAATTCGCTCATATTGTATCGGGTTTAAATTTGATACTCCCTGCGTCCCATAGAAAGTGTTTCCTTTCTATGGGGTATGGAGATTAAGAAATGAGATTGTATGGTGTATATTATTTGACTTTTTGACTTGTTAATTTAGGTCAACATATTGTTTGTCTTTTTAAGAAACAAGACATTTTCTATGGACTGGCTCGAAAAGAAAAACAAAACACTTTCTATGGGACGGAAGTAGTAATTGGAATCCCTAGTGGCCATTGCTCTATGATATGAAGGGAATCTATAGCTAGTCTTATCAAATTTGATTTTATTCCCATGCAATATACTCAAGGGTTGAGACATTCTAATTTTAATCCAACGGCACACCTTGAATAGCGGATGCTTAGTGAAAATATGGTATAATCTTGTCACTTGATTTCAAACACTTTTTTTTTAAAATTTTTACGAGAATTCCGCAGCCGCTATATTTGGTGCGCACAGAGTAAACCTCGCTCTTGTACAATAGATTGCAAACCACACAAAAGAGTTAAACTATCCTTAAAGTGATAGTGTGACATACACACATTGATTGATTTCATACACTTAACTTTTAATTACATATTTAATCTAATCAAATCAAATCTTGATGAAAATTCTTTCCGTAGAATATCTTCTACCTTTCCATCACGTCTAACACCCAATGTTAAAAAGTGATTTGGAGAGCCCCACGAGTGCAATCATTCCTCACGTAATCACTCCACAATTAATTAATTAATCTAGTAAATCAATATATAATCATTTTTTATTACATATTTTGTCCTAATCTTTAAAAAACAAGTGACAAGTGACAGCTATTTATGTCCAAAATACAGATGATTTTCGATCATTCGTGTATCGTTTCTTCAACCAGAAATTTATTCATTCGTGTCCCAGTTTCATGCTATTCTACTAAGGAAGGGAACAAAACAATTAATTCTTTTGATCTAACAATAGAGCAATTAAATGTCTTATGATATTGCCAAGAAATTTCCCTTCAACACCCGCCTCCTATTTCGTATTTTTTTTAATAAGATGTATACTTTGTAAGAGTTTATTTTAATTATTTATCTTTTTAAAAAAATTAAATTCGTATAAGTCGTTTTTTAATTTTTGCTTTCTACGTTAGCTTCTATAAAATTAAACAGTTAATCAAATTTTTTTAACATCTATTCAGATGTTTTTAGATTATTTTAAACTTTAAGCAAAAATAAGTTAAAAATAATTATAATAAACAGTTGCAAACATACCATATACACCAAATATAAATAGGAGGGATTTGAATTTAAGAAAATGCACAAGGAAATGAACTTAACAAAAATAAAAAGGAAAATGATATTTTGAGTAATGCCTATCAAGGTGTAATATTCTCAAATACATGTAATTTACTATATACAAGGACGGAACTACGGGGGGTCGGGAGGGTCGGCCGACCCCCCCGGCTGCCGGAATTTCGTCTTTGTAGAGGTTGAAATTCTTTGTTCCGCCTTTTTTATTCATTTCATTTGACTCTCCGATCGGCAAAATTTTTTTCTTATGTCTATTTCGACCCTCTATCTCAAAAGTTCTAGTTCCGTCATTGACTATAGAAAATAATTTCACTAATAGTTAATTGAAATTTGAAATGGAAGATACACTCGCCAACCCAACCCCCAATATAGACTATAAAGCACCCCCAAATCACACACAATCCACTCAACTCTCTCGCTCTCTCTCCTCTCACTCTCACAGCAGGCGTGCTTGCAAGCTTTGATTACACGCTGCGCCAACCCTTCTCCGACTGCCATTATCAAACACCTTCCCCACACCAAATGAGTGCGCTTGTCTCAACTGTTTTAGTTCGGCACGAAATGCGCACCAGCTCTCTCCTCTGCGCGTAGCCGAAACTGTTTCTTATTTGTCTCTTTCTTCGCATGATTTTGATTTCCTCCATCGCAATCCTTTCTCTATCTCCATCTCTGCAGCTTTTGCTTCTCTCTAAGCAGACACTATAATTCTAGAACGATTTGCTTGTTCTGGTTTCGGTATTTAAGCAATCATGATGGAGAGGTGTAGTTACAGGAAGGAGAATTCGAATTCGAATCACTCCTCGTTTTCCTCGAGTTTGCTTGATGCGATTTACCGCTCGATAGACCAAGGAGACGAGGAGATGGCGGTTTATAGAGAAGGAACGAGGAAGAAAGGCTATGGCGTTGGTGTGGATGGTGGTGCTAACGTGCGCCGAGGGGTGTTTAAGAGTGATGAGGAGATGGCGAATTTTCAGCGCGCTTGCATGATTGAGAAGTGGATGGAGAAGAAGGTGACGGAGAAGGCGGTCGGTGGGAGGAAATCCGGCGCGGATTTGCAGGTGAAGAAGCCGCGGAAGGATCGGGAGAGTTTCAGCTGGAGTTCCTCTGATTCGAGCTGCGCCGCCGGTGGCGGCGGCTTCTTCTCCTCGTCGGAGGCGGAGTCGTTCGCGGTGCATCGGCCGAAGCCGATCCGTACGGGGTTCGAGAAGGAGAATAAAATTGGGGGAAATCGCCGCGATTCCGAGCAGAAACCTAAAATTGAAGGTGGATTCTCGAAGACGAAGCTACGAGCGCTGAAAATCTACGGCGATTTGAAGAAGGTGAAGCAGCCGATCTCCCCCGGCGGCAAACTCGCCGGATTGTTAAACTCGCTCTTCGCCGGAGGAAACATGAAGCGGAACAAAATCGTATCCAAATCCGACGACTCGCCGTCGCTAAAATCCACAAACACGTCGACGTGTTCATCCGCGTCGTCGTTCTCCCGCTCATGCCTCAGCAAAACGCCGTCGTCCAGAGGCAAACACACCGACGGCGGCGCGAAGAGATCCGTTAGGTTTTCTCCGGTGAGCGTGATCGTCGACGAGGATTGCCGCCACCACAAGTCCCTAAACTCAGAAATCAACAACTACAACAGATCAAAGCCGACATCAAATCTCGACTCCGCCGCGAACTACAACAACATCAACACCATCAGAAACGCGATCAACGAAGAACTCATGGCGCATGTAATGGAGAAGAACCGGCGAGTCGAGGAGGTGGCGAGGGATTTGCTCCGGAATTACCAGAGAAAAAGTGGATACGACTACGAGCATGAACTTCCACTCAATCAATTGAGAAAACCTCACGTCAAAAACGAAGTTCTCAACCGAGATTTCGATTACGAAGACGAAGACGAAGAAGACGATGCAGCAAGCTGTGCAAGTTCGGATTTGTTCGAACTGGATAACCTTTCAGCCATTGGGATGGAGAGGTACAGAGAGGAACTGCCGGTTTACGAGACTACTCGGCTGAATTTCTAGAAATTAATAAATACTTAATTAAGACTACTTTCTAATTAGTGGCCTAAGTTATTGGTTTGGGGGTTTACATGAAGAGAATTCAAGTTTCTCTCTTAGTTTTCTGACTTTCTTCAACTTTTTCTTCATTTTTTTTCTTTCTTGATTGTGTGTTTTCTTTGGTGGTTGGTATAAGAAATTATGTAAATTCAAATAAATCTTGAGTTGTTTTTTGTAGTAATTCTTGGTTAATTTGTGGTGAAAAATCTTATGCAAATGTAGAGGTGATGATAGAGAATGCAGCATGCAGAGAAAAAAAAAAAGTAAAGTAAAGATTCTTAGGTGGACAGGATGATGGTGAGATTAAAGCAAAGCTAAAATCTTCTTCTCTAATCAATCAAGTTCTCTGAGAGAGAGAGAGAGAGGAGAGGAGAGGGAGGGAATGACTTTTTCTTTTTTCTTGAATTGTGGGGCCTACAATAGTTTGTATTTATACCATATCTATTCCATTGAAATAATTCAATTTCTTTTCGTCGGTTAATTTTTAACGAGAATAGTTGATATGTATAGATTTGTTTAAAATTGTGTATTCCTCAAAAAAAGAGTTCGTAATAATTCTGAAAAAGAAACTGAATAAACTTAAATGGAACAGCACGAAAATGTATATTAGACTATTTCAATGGGAAGGAGGGAGTATAATTTGACATTCTGATTTATATCATATCAAGATTTTGGATTTTGTGGCATTATTTTGTGTACTATTTACTTGTATGATACTCCCTCCGTCCCATTAAAAATGATGTGTTTTCCTTATTGGGTCGTCCTACTAAAAACGACGCGTTTCTAAAAATGGTAAAAATTGTGTGGATCACATTTAATTACTAAAAAGTCAGACAACCTACACCACATAACACCATTTTTTTGATTTCCACGCCTAAAAGAAACGCATCGTTTCTAGTGGGACGGAGGGAGTACTATAATTTACTTGGAGGTAGAAATGATGTTGTTGAAGTAAATAAATCATTGTGTGTTGGAATAGAACATGTGGAACAACTTTGTAGGGACAATGGTGGTTTTACTTTTCACCTTCCTATTGGTGGTAAGAAGGTGATAATTGTGAAGATAAAAGGAGAGAAATTGCAAATCAATGATGTATGTTTGTCCCAAAAGATTGGGACATCAAATCCATGGCTGAGATCTTTGCTGGCTGGGCTAATTAGTCCCAAGATAGAAATGATAATGTTCTAAGATTAATGGAATCTTTTTTACAGTTAGTAAGCACTAAACCACTAGCCGTAATCGAAGTCTATGTAGACGATGCTCTGTTTTTTGTGTGACGGGACGTATAGAATTCTCGTTATTAGGACCACAGAATCATAACAGAGTTTGAATGCTAATCAAGTTATCATATTAAACACTAATAATAATTAGAGAGTTCCGCTGAAATATTCATTCCCATTAAAAATAACACAATATTACTCATTTATTAAAGTTATGTTCACAAAATACCCAACATTATCAATTACCTTCAAATTTTCGTCATTTGGGATGATATTCAAAATTTCGTTCCAGTGCCTAAGAGAAGCCTATGGGTGTCTATGGTGTTGCTAGAAATTTTAGGCTCTCCGCAGCACCCATAGACACTCCATCGACACTCAAGGCAGTGCACATCTGACGAAAATTGACTCACTAACGGTGCGCGTAGGCTCACCATCAGCACTCTTCGGCACCCGTAGGCTCTCTTCGGCACTCGTTGGCACAACTATTGGGACATAATATGTTAGTCAAATCTCACATAAAATAAGTAAAAAAAAGAGAATAAATTGGTAAACTTGAGTATTTTGTAACTATAATTATAGTGGATGACCATTATTGTGTTTTTTTAAGGGGAATGGTGATAAACATACATTTCCACTAATAATTAACCACAAGATTCTTGAGTTCTTGAACTAAAGAGAAAAAGGAAAAGGCTATGCTATGAACATTTTCCTAATAAAAGTGTGACATAGGCTTTAATTAGACTGATCTAAAATTCAACCAACAAAGTTGGATGGATGTGGGTGTCAAAGTACGATGTTTAAATTATTTTAGATCTCATTAATTATTTATCTAATAAATAAATAATTATGTGTTTTAGTCTTGTAATATTAATTAATGGTTGGACTAAGACTTATAGTTAATTTTAAGTATAGGGATTTTATGAGGAACCCTACAAAAAAGTTAGTATTTTTTGGGGGGTTTATCTTTAATCATCAAAAGTTTAAATGTGGGGTCAATTGCATGCCAAACTCATTTCATGTTCACATTATAGACTTAAGCATTTTTTTTTTTAATGACGAGGAATCCGCCGCGGCTAATTTTGGTGCGTACACGCATAGCGTTTCCAGTGAGATTTGAACCCATGACTTATCTGTCCCGGGTCACCCACCTTCATCGCTATGCCATCCCATGGGGACAAAATCTTGTTATTCTTCTTTCACATTACAATATTACTAGAAAGGGTCCGATCGAAAGGGGTAATGTATTTAATTAAAAAAATATGTTATTCTCATTTAAATTATAAGGTTTTTTCTTCTAATTCTTAATTTTGAATCATAGAAGGCAAGCGAAATATGGATTAGCATTTCAAATACTCCCTCCGTCCCAAAATTCTTGTCCGCTATTCCATTTTGGGTTGTCCCAAAATTCTTGTCCACTTTCCTTTTTTAGTAAATTATTACACACAACTTTTTTGTGGGACCCACAACTTTATACCAATCTACACACAACTAACAACTCTCCTTAAAAATCGTGCAAAAAACAAATTGGACAATAATTTTGGGACGGAGGGAGTAGTACTTTTAGGCTTCTTGCATGACTCATAATGCACTCAATTAAGCAATATTAACCCACTAAGCACAAACTAAAATTAAAACTATAAAGAAGATTTGCCTAATGATTAGAGAAATACACAAGCTCCAATTTAGTCAACAGTTAAAAAGAGTTTGATTTGTATAACATAAAATACCCATTATCTCATCATTGCAATTAAGTTCCCTAATCAACCTACACATATATAGACTAATGTGTAAACATTAATATTGTCTACATTTAGGAAAAATACACGATAAATTATGTCATCTAATATATATGCTTAATTTAATTCGACTCTAACAGGAATTGGATACTAGATTAACTTTAAATCAACCAACTGCACTACATGTTATTGTTGGTACGTCGATATCTAATAATCTACACTAATTGGTGGAGGAGAAATTAAAATATTTATATTCAATTTGTGAATAATTGATTAAATGATTCAAAATCCAAAATGAGTTGTTGGCTGGGATTGCATCATACCAACCGTTCAAAACTCACTGGAAACAGAATTTATCTATTTTATGATTTTTTTAGGGACGTATAATTTCATATTTCTGGCTATATTTCAATCGAATAATCTTTATTTCTATTAATTTACTATTATGATCTATTTCTTGGCTATTATAATAATAAATTTTGTATTCCCTCCTAAATCTTGGTATTTGCAAAAGGATGCATAAACACAAAAACTTGTGTGTACCATTTTAATATACCCTAGCGTGTACCACATCACAAGGGTATTAACATGTGTTAAATATGACCCACTTAATTTAATGAAAAATGTCACATGTCAATATTCTTGTGGTGTGGTATACACAAAGATATACGAAAGTGGTACATGCAAGTCGTCCGGTGCATAAGGGGTCGAGCACAAGAATAAATCCATTCATACATAATTATCATATAATAATAGATTTCCAAAAATATGATTTTAAAAAATAAATAATCTCACGGCAAGGGCCCACTTAGGCTGGGCCCACCTCTGATCTGGCACACTCAACTATAACACTATGTAAAAGCCCACAACTTTCGGGCGCACGTGACGGGCTGAGCCCTACAAGCCAGCCCTGTCGAGCGTGTACACGTGTTCACTTAAGTGGGCCCTGTCTAATCTGCAGGATAAACTCTCAGCCACTGAGAAGGAAACACGTGTATAAGTCACACGTGTTCACGTATCTGTACGGCGATGGAAAAGTAGACGATTATCAATTTATCATATTTGGTCCCTAATTTATGATTTAATTTCGATTTCACCTTTCATAAATTCGAACTAGTTTATCCAAATTAAATAATTTTAAATTTTGAAAACAAAATCATTTGGAACTTGTGCGGCACGAGTTTGAAGAGAGAGAGGGAAAAGAGATAGAAATGCAGCTTTAATAAAAGTAGTATTAGTAGCAAGTAAAGAGGCATAAAGAAAAAGATTTGTGTGCATTTTTTTTCTTTTTTGTTGATCCCAAGAAGATTTTATACAATAAATTGATACGCAGTTAAATCTCGATAAAGTAATAATCTTGTTAAAATAATAATTTATTTCGGTTCCAATATGGGTCAATGTACTAAAATAATATTTGATAAAGTAATAACCTCGTTAAATGAATATTTTTTCTCGGTTCCAACTTTTATTACTTATCGAGGTTTAACTGTATAGCTAGACCAAAAACCTTTCTCTTTTCATTGTTTGGGCAGAAAAAGGAAGAGTTGTGTAATCACAATTTTGAGTTCTTCAACATTTAGATAGGTTAATTACTCCATTCGTCTCATTCGAAATGTGCAGTTTTTTTGACACGCAGATTTAAAAAAATTGATAATTATGTATAAAGGAGTAATAAAATAGTGAACCATTAAATTATTTAGAGTATTGTTTTATTTAAAAAAAATCTAGACAATATTGAATGAAATAGCATGAAAACGAATATTGAACATTTGCAGTTGGCTAGAGGGAGTATGATCCAATGACCACATGAATCATGTTATCTTTTTTTTAATCATCTTAATTATTTATGAGGTTTAATCATCTTTAATATCTTTAATCATTATAGTTTTATATTTATAAGATAATAATAATGATAAAAAACTACATAAATTGTGTATTTACACTTAATTTTCTTTGCATTTTTTAAAATTTATTACTTCCTCAGTCCCAGCCAACTTGTCTTATTTGGTCTTAGCACGAAAATTTTGGTGAGTGAGTGGTTGTGTATAGATGAGTGTGCGATTGTGTGTAGAAAAGTATGTCCAAAAAGTGGGAGTTTGTATAGTAATTATTTTCCATTTTAGGAAACAAGACAAGCCGGATGGGACGACCCGAAAAGGAATACAAGACAAGTCGGACGGAATGAAATGAACATTTCAGTAAAAAATGCACATTTGCAGACTTATTCACTTCGCAAAATTGCAGATTTCGACTCCTCATATTTCGATTCCTCATTATAAATAATGGATCCATAGCTAATTATAACGAAAATGAAAGGTTGTGCAAAAGAGGAATTCAAAAGAGGTTTTGATTTGTCGAATCTTAGTGTTTATACACAAAAACTTAGGCATAAGTCCTTGTCAAGAATATCATGACGACTTTTTAAAACAATTAATTGATATAGAAACGTGTTAATTTTCTGATTAGTTTTTATTTTATGGGACGGAGAAAAACGTCAAAATTTATTGTCGTGATTTGAAAATTTATGGGCTCTCAAATTCAATATTCTATTTTTGAGAAAATAAATTAATTATATAATAGTATTACCATTTAAACACGAGTTGAAGTTTTTGGACCAACTACTCGAATTATGAAATTTATTCTGATTTTCTTTATATATTTTAAAACCTTTTATTCTGTCCCAGAAATTAGAGATTTGCATGTTTAAATTTGCATTTACTCCTTTAATTTTAATTTTGAATTCATCCTCATGAATATTGACTGTATGCATGCATTGTAACGACAGAAGAATAAAATTGTACTTAGTTTGAGTAATTATTTCAATGATTGTTTATTAATCACTATAATGACTTGAATCTAACCGCCAAAGTCCATTTCGATTACGATATTAGGTATCCAATTATTTCGTTTGGATTTAAGTTATTTGTTAGAAAACACGTGTAACTTAATAATTTAGGTAATATCAATTATTAAATAATTCCAAGCGATGGTCAAAATCTGGAACGATTTGTATGTACCATCTTTATATATATTTTTGTGAGTATCATACCAAAAGTGATACACATAAAATTTTGTATAGTCGAATTTAGTCGGGCTATGAACTAAACTAACCATATACTAAGTTATTATTTTTAGTCTTATATGCTAATTAATTTTAAAAAATCTGCCTCAATCGCCTTATAATCTCCAGGTTCAAATAAATTTAAAAAAAAAAAAAAAAATTAGAGAACATGAAGGTACCTTCAACAAAATTCTTCACGAACTCTGCAATTAGCCAGCTTGTACGGAATAAAGAGTTTAGACAAGAGAACGGTTGTGCTGATAACGTGTTATAAACTAAATAGAAGTATAGAATAATGGAGAGAACAAGAATGAGATGTGTATTATTATGAGTACCACACCACATACCTCTATTTATAGAGTTATAGATTGACGCATGGACTTTTAGAGTTTACATGGTCATTATCATATATGGTAAATATATATATATAGTGTGAATCATGTAGGAATCAAAATTTAACGTGAGAACTACGAACCACAATTTTCAAATTTTAGAGATTTTTTTTATTTATGAGAGATTTTGTATGAATTTGTTGAATTACATTAAAGCCCAGCCCAAGCTAACTACTGGGTTGGTCGGATTATCGGGCCGACTCGTTAATGTAATATCGGTGATTTGTAATTTTGTATTCCTTACCTAATACTGGACCCAAATCCCCAATTAAATTACCTCCTCATCTCCATCGGAATCCGGCGACCGGCGATTCAGTACCGAACGAATCCGACGGAAAACCTGGCTACAAATCGAGAGGCGCCTCCGGTTCGTTGCCGTTTCTCCTGATTATCGTCATTGCCGTGGCTCGCCGGCAGCGACCTATTTTCCGCCACCACGTCTAAATTCCTCGGTCGCCCAAAAAGGACATGATACTCGATGAGGAAACAAGGCTCCACCCGACTGACACCGAGTCCAATTTTCAGGGCGACTAGTGCTCGAACTAGATTCCGTCGGACGCGAAGGAAAACTCGACAACGACTCTGAATCAACTGAAAACGAAAAGGGTAATATTTGATCCTCTACTTATAGAGCTCAGTTAGAATTCATGTGCTATTAAGGTGTGATTTTGCGCTTGTGCATGTATGCGTGTTTGATCTTTAAACAAAATCGTTATGAGAGACAAAAACTTCAATTTGATGATGTGTGGAGAAAACAAAACAGAAAGCATATTAATTTACTGTTAGTGATTGTTATATAGGTTTCCGTTTATCCAAAAGAAATCATAAACTTGAATTTGATATTGTGTGGGGTTGTACATTGTAGTGCTTCGTAAACGAACATGTTTAAAATGCAAGCAACTCAAAGTAAGAATTTGGCTTGACAAGACTTATCTCTTTGATATTGAATTAGCTAGATCTCTTGAAAGGTCTTGACGAGATTCAATGGAGATAGAAGTTATTTTTACTCCCAACTTCTTGCACGCTATGCGTTGTGACAAAATTAATTCATTGCATTTGCCGATCAAGAAGTGTGTACAAGAATCGAGATGATGGACGCCAACGGCCAGCCCTTTTATCCTTGATACTTATTTTATTTGGCTTGACAATGTCAGGCTCAGCAATGCCTCAAGTACTTGGTTTTTTCCCTGATCTCTAAAATCTGTAGCTATTGAACTTTTCTATCAAACTTAAGTACTGCTTTAACAAACTTAAGTACTGCTTTAACTCGTATGATGCACAGTTTCTGAAGTACAAGTATTTTTTGGGCAATGCACAAACATCGCACTTTAAGAGTAGTAATGTTTTTACAATACGACTATTGTTTCCTAAACCATACATACTCTAGTTCTGTCTCTGCATTGCAATGCTTTAAACGGTTCATCTTCTATCCAATATGCATATTACACTCTGCTACTGCATTTTGGTGCTTATTTCGTTGCTTGAATGTGCCTCTAGCTTTGTAAAGATAGAGTTAGTCTTACATGATAATACGCTTTTACTATTAGTTGTCTTACCCCTCTATCCTTTCACTTCTGGTTCCATTCGGTTTATCTTTAAAAAACTGTTACAGTTACAAGTGGACTTTGATTTGTGCTTCTGATTTAGCTCAGAATCGTTATTTCAAAGATGAGGCATTCATCATATACCTGAAATAACTGTATTACTGGCAAAGGCCTGAGTATCTGAAGTTTATCATGTGAGTTTATGTTCTCCAAGTTCAAGTCACCAACTCTATTCATGTCTGTTTCCTTTCTGTTTGCAATATGTTTGGTCCAATATTGGACGTGCTTATGATTTTCGGGTACTTATATTTGCGCTTGTTGTCAGGTATCCCCAGTGCCTCTTCTTTCTTAAGTTTCTGCAGAACTCCAACTTCAGAAATGCAATGGCCAATCCTGCAAACAAGGTAATCTTTTCGATATACTTATTCCACAAGCCTTCATCAATTTCACAACTTTATGTGCATATGCTTGCATTTGCTTTCTAAGGCATGCCTAAGTTTCAAGTGATCTATCGCAGAATATGATACAAAACCCGAATTAACTATATGCAACTTCTTATTTTCTAATTCTAGGGGTAATTTAGGAAGTAGACCTTTGTAGTCCTACATATACGACCTTTATAGTTAAATTTCTTATCTATGAAATGAACTTTGTAGTGTAGACTGAGAAAGTCCGAGAGCTCCTTCCTCTAGAATGAAGGAAAATCGATGCATTACACATTAGAATTACCATTTTACCAATTGCATAACGCATAGAGAGAAGTGTGTTTTATGTTGTGATCTGGTTAGTGTGTTGTGTGCTTGCTTGTACGAGTTGGCTCATAGACATCAGTTGTACTTTCGGAATGACTACACAAACAACACGTTGAAGCTAACATACCCTACCTAAGCCCCTTCTAGAATCTTCTGCTACTGCAACCTCAGCTTCTGTAGCTCCTCCTGCATTGCTGCCGGAATCTTCCTGGTCCTCCGTTGCTGATGCATCCCAGGATGGGGTCTGGCTATATATTTGTCAAAAACGACCCAAGAAATGACAAAACGTAAGTAACCTTGTTGATATATGAATTTGAATATATCTTCGCAAGTTTATCCGGATATAAGAGTAATCGTAATTTTTTTTTATTTGTTTTATAAATAGGAAGTATATGCAAGTAAAATCAGAATTATGTATAATATCAAATAAATAAATGAAATAATAATTTAATTTCTATTGCCTTAAAAAGTTCAAACGAGCCCAACTCACAATTTATCTGGTATTTCAGTCTTATTGGGCCAGAAGTCAGCTTAAGGGAGGCCTATTGTATAATTTATTTTGAGTGATGGGCCAGCTACACTATAGGCCCAACAGGATTTCTTTGTAATTTGGGCTTTTCAATGGGCCCGAGATGATAAAACATAGGTGGGCTTTTTATTTGTTAGAAAACACGTGTAGCCTAATAGATTAGGTAAATATCAATCAGTAATTTATTTTTAAAAGTAGAAATCTTCATTCTCATTCTCATATCATAAATGATATACTGAACTATTTATTTCTTCACATTTTTATATTTCAGAAGTTTTGATAGGGTGATTCTTGCCATTTTATTTAACATAGGTCTTACATAAATTCATTACTCATTGGAGTACAAACTGTGTGGGCCAATTAGTGATGACGGGCCACCTAAACTGTTTTCGTCTTCTTCGCCTTCTTCGTCGTCGTAGAAATCGGCTTCATAAGAAAGATCAAATTGAAGGCCGAGATTCTCCAGCTCCTCTTGCTCCTCCCGCATTCTCTTCGCTGAATTGATGGCCGAAGGCAAACAACTACATAATAGAATCGACCGAAGAGTAGCAATGTCACCTAAAGCCGACGGGATTTCCTTCAAACTAACTCCATCAAGAGCAACGTGTTCGAGGCGTGGAAAGTGTGAACTCTCCGTCTCCCAATACCCCAAATCGTAACACAAATTGATCTCCAGCAATTTGAGGTTGCGGAATTGATCTTCAATCGTGATCCACTCGCGCCCCACGCAGGCATCATGTCTCAATTGGAGACTTTCAAGCAACGGCAAGGAGCCCACCATAGTCGTCATCAATTCCCATGGAAGATCGGTGCCAAACAAAGCCAATTTCCTTAGAGAATTTGGGAGGGTTAGGATTTGCATTTCCGAACAGAGACTACTGATGTTACTGATGGTAAGGGAATTCAATTTACTTAGGTGGACGATATTGTTAAGATTGAAATCTTGTGATTTCAATTCTTCAAACTCTGAATAATATAACTTTAATTTCCTGATATTGGGGATTCTCTTCACTATATCTTCTCCAAAGCTGAGATTCTGCACTTCCTGAAGCGTATGCAGATTCTTTAAGACGAAACCGTCATCATGATTTGGGAGGGAGAGTTCAATTGTTGCTTGAGAGATCTTGACATGTCTGAGTTGAGGTAGCTTCCAAATCTCAAATGGTACATTACCCCAATGTGGGAAATAAAATTCTACTGTTTGCAGATTCCAAAGGGAAGAGATTGAAGAAGGGAGTTGGGTATATAAACCCACACCGACCATCCCAATGTCAATATACCTCAAGTTAACTCTCTTGAAAACATCTATAAGAAGTTGCTCAGCTGAAACTGGATTATGATCTGCGATGTAATATAATGAGTACAACCTCAACAATCCAGCACCAAATCTTGGTAGTCGTTTACGACTACAGATCAAAGAACGAGCAACCGATAAAGCTTCACTTACAAGGGCTGATTCTCCTTCCTGTTCCGTTTTCTCATTACTGCAAATGCGGCGTTCTTGAGAGGCATCACCACCATGCACCCCAGGGAGGTAAAGAAACTTCTCCTTTCTAGCTTCCCTTATGCATAAGTCCCTTAAGAGATCATGGATTCTGAATGATTTTACTTTCCCAGAATACTTGCAGCGTCTTTCGACTATTATGAGGTTTCTTTCAGCAAGCTGCGTTACACACTCTTCAGCTACTTCTTCCAAGATTTTGCCACAACTAGGTTTCAGGAATCCTTCAGCAACCCACAGTCTGATAAGTTCAGAGACATAGATCTTACTATCCTCTGCAAATACGGCCATGTAAAGAAAGCATGGTTTTAAGTAGAGTGGCAAATTATTGTAACTTGTGTACAATATCTTCAAGCAGTGTTCATTGCCCTCTAAGTTGACAACTGAACTTACATTTTCGGCAATGTACTCCCAGTGCTGTTGTGTTTGTGCAGACATGGCTAAATGCCCACCAATCACATTGATTGACAAAGGAAGGCCTCTGCAGCTTTCCACTATCTTCCTCCCTGTTCTCTCCAATTCGAGAGGGCAATCTTCTTTTCCAAAGACAACATTGCAGAAGAGATTCCAACTTTGATCCTTACTCAGAAATCCCACTTCAATGCCATGAGAATCAGATATTAAGGAAGCCAAGTTTGAAAGTCTTGTGGTAAGCACTATTCTACTCCCATTCTTGTAATCTGGAAAGTAAAGTCTCAATCTTTCCCATACTTTAATCTCCCAAATGTCATCTAATATGATCAAGTACCTCCTTCCTGATAACTTTTTGTGTAGCTTCTCCCCTAATTCATATTCATCCATCTCCGCCAATTTACTATCAAGAAGTTGTAACATAATTTCTTTGACGGAGTATTCTTGAGAAATAGTGGTCCATGTAAGCAGGTGAAAATGCTCCACAACAGTCTGATGTTGATAAAGATTTCGAGCAAGAGTTGTCTTACCAATCCCGCCCATGCCCGTAATGGGGATGACCGTGCGGTTAGGCGATCCTCCAATAAGCATGTCCAGCATCTCATTCAAGGTACCATCCATTCCCACCACGGCTGTGCTCTCCTGTCTGGCAGATCTCGATGAAGCAACAGGCCTCGAGCTTGTATGAGCAGGTTTCTGTTTAACCTCCTTTGCATCATTCTTGATTGAATCCATATCTTCGTTGATTTTCTGCAGACCTTCATACAAGTCGGCGGCACTGATCTTTCTCCCCTGACTCATGGATCCAATTTCATCGACAATGTGTGATTCGATTATGTCTTCAGCCGCATAAGCTGCATCAGCGATTCGACCCTCAAACCCCTGCGCTCCATCGCCGCCGTTGTGGATCTCAAGAAACTCTTGCAAGGAGGCTATGTTTTCAGTGAGAGATTGAACTTGTTGCTTGTTAAGAGAGATCGGAGGACATGGGTGGCGCTCGAGTTGGTCGATAACATTGCCGAGAGAAACCAGAGCTGCATACGCCGCCGCCATGATTTTTACCAAGTTGTGTGTTTCTGAAGAGGAGTTGAAATGAGATGCGATCTAAGATTTCTCAAAAGAGTTGACAAATAGCGTTAACGTTCTGAAACAACCTTGATAAAATATGGCTAGTGGTTGGCTTAGTATATTAATATACGTTGGGAGTAGTTGGCTAGTAAATTAATATATTGGGAGTGGTTGATTAGGCAACACAATTCCCTAATAAAATAAGAACTTGTTTAAATTTGATTAAGCTATAGTAATTATAAGATAGGAACGTTGACTAAGAATGGGACAATATGCAATAGACATGATGTAGATTTTAAACATAGTTTGCACTTATATTACAAGCCCAAAACTGTCAAGTTAAGAAGACTCATTGATTAAGCCTTTGTTGGGTTATGAGAAGAAAATAAAAATAATAAGAACTTTATATTAAGATTGGTAGATTGGTTGTTTAAATTTGATTAAGTTATAGTAATTATAAGATAAGAACGTTGACAAAGAATGGGGCAATATGTAATAGACATGATGTAGATTTAAACATATTATAAGCCCAAAACTCTCAACAAGTTAAGAAGAGGCATTGATAAATAGTTCTCAAACTTTGCGGTTTTCCAAATTTTGTCCTCAAATTTTTTTTGTTTTGTTTTTTTGATCCTTAACTCCTTTTTTTTTGCAATATTAGTCTCACCCTTAGATTTTCCGTCAATTTAAACGTCAATTCAATTTTTATTTAAAAACTTTTAAAAATATAAAAATTAAAAGGGTAAAATAGTAATTTGGATAATAAAATTGAATTTTATGAAAAACCCTAATCTAATTTCTATTCTATTATTTCTTCCTTCTTTCTTTCTTCTGTCCATCTTCTTTCTTCCTTCTTCCTTCCGTTTGAAAGTGGAGTGGTGCGGATGGAGCAGGAACAGGAAGTCGCGGCATATTCGGGAATACGAAGGCGCGGACGGAGCATGAACAGGAACGTCAGGAACGGAGGTGCGGCGACGGAGACTTAGGAACGGAGGCGCGGGAACACAGACTTGTAGCATAAAAATTGAAATGCAGCATCTCTCTCTGGGGAGCTCGAGAGAATGCGAGTCACCACCTCTGCATTTATATCTTTAGAACTTACGTTTTGTTCCTCGCTTCAAACACCGCTTTCTCTTGCATTTCGGAGTGAATTCTAGAAGTTAACCTTACGTTTTCTATTTTGGAACTCGTCGCTCCTCAATTCCCTCGTTAGGAGAAAACGCTTCGCGCTTACGTCGAGGAAGCCTGGTAGCTAATATTCTTGTTTCTCTGTGTCTTTGTGTGTTGAATTACTGGAAGTTGTTGGTGTTTTTGTAGTCATCTTTCAATTGTAGTTTTGCAATTCAAGTGTATTTTTTTGAGTGAGTCTTAGTACTGATTTTTTCCAAGCTTTTTTTAATGAAGCGTTTGGGAATTGAATGAGCTTATGTTCATTTTTGTTACTTCTGAGTGGAGATCTTTTTTCCTGAGTTTTAGGAGTGTACTGGTGCATGATAGATTATGTTAATGCTGTATTATTGTATATGAAATACATAAACTGAGGCTCGATCAGTCTAAGCAAAAAAGTTAATATCTTGTATCTCTTGCAGGATGAGCTAAAGAGTAACACAATAAAATGGGTGGAGCAGAGTAAGGTTCTTAACACTGTTGGTGCTGAAAAACAAGAGAGAATTGTTCGATGCACTTCGACAAGAGCTTGAGTAAGTTACTATAGAAGAAGAGACCTCAGAAGATTGGTATATATTGCATATATGACTTGTTTTTCTTGTTCAATATAGAAGAAGACACCTCACAAGATTGCTAAAAAAAAGAGACTAATTTCATGTGGTTGGTGCGGCCAAGAAGGTCACAATAGAGCGACTTGCAGCGAACCTGGAGCGTGTTTGGATAGGCACATAACCAAGTAGGCAACTTCGAGGATGTTAGATTGAAGTTAGGAGGATGTATATTTTGAACACTTTTTGTCTCTTAGATTGAAAACATGCAGAAGGGGAATATTGAGACTAGTATTGTGAATTATGCACCAAATGGTTTTTTTGAAGTAAATTTTTTGGGTGATAATAGGTTTGTTTTTCAATGGTAATCTTAGTATATATTTTGCATTTTGAATTAAGTGTTGTTATATTGGTACGAAGTCTCAGTTAGCTTATATTTGATGCGAAGCAATAAAGTTATATGTAAAATTGACAAATTTAATGTAAAATCTCGTTGATACGAAATAATTAGCTTATAAAATTTGTGAAATCAGTCTTTAAACTATTTTATTTTGCTCAATAGGTCCCAAATAATTCTTCATTTGCAATTTTAGTTCATGTAAATAAAAATCTCGAATTAAAAATTAAATTGACGTTTAAATTGACGGAAAATCTAACAGTAGGACTAAAATCGCAAAAACAAAGAGTTGATGGTAAAAAAAACAAAAAAAAAGCTTGAGGACAAAATTCTTAAAAACGCAAAGTTTGAAGACTATTTTTGCTAATTTACCAAATAAAAATAATGTTATATATGAGATTTCATATTAGAGAAGACACCGACAAAGTAATGGACATAGTTTAGATATGTGAATACAGAGGCCAACCTAACTCCATCTAATTAGTTAATTTCTTTAGCCCAAATAGATTTGGAGAAAGAATTGGTATAAGCCAATGCTATAACAGCTATCAAGTAATTCCAAGCACAAGTATACATACATACAGTGATATGCTTCATTAATAAAATCAAGATGAGTGCATCCGTCAAGAATGGCCAGCAGCCCCTGATTCGTAGTTGCCTTTCTAATACGCTGGAGATTGCTGGGGATCTTCTATACCACTTTATGTCTCACTACATGTCCCACTTAAGTAACTTCGTACGGAGTTATTGAAACAACCTTGAGAGTGGGACAGAAGACAGAAGATCCCACCCGCTGGAGATGGCGTAGTTTATGCATGTTATCTGCTGTTGCTCGGGCCTCCATATTACACACCACATTCTTGTTGAAGATGATATGTTTAAACGACTTCAACAGTTACAACAAAGGCGATAAACAATAGGATTTGTTTTTTTATTTATTGGGGCTAAAAACTGCAAATACGTCTCTCCTATAGCTGGACCTAAATCCCTAACTAAAGCACCTCTTCTTCCCATCGGAACCCGGCGACCGGCGAATCGAATCTCGAGAGGCGCCTCCTGTTCGGCGCCGTCTCCCTTGATTCTATTCTTTGCCGTGGCTCGCAGATAGAGGCTTATTTTCCGCCACTACGGCTAAAATAAGTCCGTCCAGTTGATGGATACGAGAAGGAAATCAGACTCGATGAGGAAACGAGACCGCCGGACTGGCACTGATTCCAATTTGAAGGAGGATTAGTGTTTGAACTCTGAATCCGTGGGACGTGAAGATAAACTGTAACACCCCGAAATTTCCTTATGATAAAATTAAATTTGAATAATAAATATATTTACACCTCATGCATAATATCACGAGTTTAAGTCCTATAAGTCGCGCTTAGAACCTAATTAATGGATCAAGTATTATCATGAGATTCTTTAATTTAGGCATGCATTATTTAATTAATTTAAGCATGCAACATGATTTTATTATAGATGTTTAAAATAGTGCGTAGAGTATTATTAAGTGTTATATAGTTGATCATTATCACAAATTTTGAAAAGTGATTCTTTTATTTTTAATAGAATATCAATTATAATCTATTTTGGGTTCCTTAGATGGCGTAACAAATTTAAAATAAAAATAATATATATAATATATATATATATAGATTTGTTGAGCGAAGATGCGCTGGTTTTGTGGGTCACAATTCATTATGGTTAGTTTTAAGATAAAATATTTCTCCGGTTTTTGCATATGCTTAAAAATCTCAACCAAAAATTTCTTATAAAGTGATCATCCAACCAGAGCATAACAAACCATAAAATCGTTTTGTCTGCTACCGTCCCTCTCTTGGTCAAAATATTAAGAATTCTTCAGGATTTCTGTCGAGGTACTTCCTTGCTTTAGATTTAATTACTTAGTTATTAAATTAATGCTAGGAATGTAAATTTTTGCTTTGATCATGTTCAAATATCTGATGGGAAATGCTTAAATCTTATTTTGTGTTCGTATGGGTGAGGCGTGCTTAAGATTGTTGTTTTGATTTGATTATGAAATTGTCTATATGCTATATTGTAAGAAATCATGTTGGATCAATGTTCTTTTCTATAAGCCGATTAGGAATACATAAGATATTGAGAGACATATTTAATCTCCAGATTATTACTTTTACTTAATAACGTAGACCTTCTTCCATTATTAATTTTAATTAATTGAAACGCTTTGGAAATTAGGAATGTAGGTATTGAAATACATGAAGTAACAAGTTACTGGATTATGCTTAAGTCATGCGCAACATAAATAATTAGATGAGCAATACGTAAAGCCTAAATTTTTTTTTCTATATTATTGCTTTAGGGAAATCGGAAATTATATATATATATATATAATATGTTATTTATGGATATGTATTTATGTGATTAATAGATTATACCATGACTATAACTTTTTCTTTTTGGTTTTGCCGAGAACGGTTAGAGGGAACTTTAAAAAAAAAATTCTATTTCACTCATGATTTAAGTAATTTATATTTTTATTATTATTTTATTTTGTGCATGTTTGGTTGATTATTATGTTAATTTAATTATATGAATTTGTTTTTGATAAGAGAAACTAGTCAGAAAATCATATGGTAGCAGATTTTCAAATATTTATTATGTGCTTCTTGGTTTAATTAGTGTTTGAGTGATGCTCGCATAATACATCATGCATGAATCATTAAGTATAAGTTATTTAAATGTTTAGGACAAGCGCGCAAGCTTAAGCACTTGATATACATCTTTCATTCACTCAAAAGGTTAATGTGGGGTTTGTTTTTCATTATCCTTATTATACACTATACTGTTTTTCTCATGCGTTATTCAGTACAAGCAGGCATTCGGGCAATTCATAGCAGAATGACCTTCGGGTGTATCACAACAGTATAACCTTCGGGTTAGCCTTCGGACAATTCATAGCAGAATGACCTTCGGGTGTATCACAACAGTATAACCTTCGGGTTAGCCTTCGGGCAATTCATAGCAGAATGACCTTCGGGTGTATCACAACAGTATAACCTTCGGGTTAGCCTTCGGGCAATTCATAGCAGATTAACCTTCGGGTTAAGCCTCCGGGCTAGCATGTCTAATTTCTCATGTTAAATCCTTTATAGTTTATAGTTTGGATAATGGTTAACCCCACTGAGTAGTCGTACTCACCCCTTAATATTTTCACATTTTCAGATTATGGTCCGGCAGATGCTTGAAGTGGCGGATAATGATGGTCACAGAAAAGAAATTATGAAATTTTTACGTTATTAATTTAGTTTTATCTTGAACTATGCATTTATTTTATTTAATTCCGCGAACTAATAGGTGAACATATTTTGACTCAAGACTTCCGCTATTTTGAAATGCTTTAAAACCCTATTATTTTTATGATTCTATTATTTTAAAAAAAATTGAGAAAATTAAATGTTATGCACGAGGTGACGTCCCCCTTAAAAGTTATAAAAATTGGGGCGTTACAGCTCGGTAACGACTCTGAATCAACTGAAAACAGTAACGGTAATATTTGATCTTCTATTTATAGAGCTCAGTTCTGGGATTAAAACATCAGTTTAAAGCATGGATAACCATTGAATTCATTTGTGCTATTTTTGACAATTATTAACGTTGCATAATATGATAAGACTTACGATGTCGTTTGCGTTTTTCATTTCAGTCCTCGTCGTCTTCTTCTTCTTCCTCTTCAACAACCTGGATGAGGTGTTGAGTAGAACAAATTTGTGATGACTTGGCTCCTCTCCATTCAAGTCAAACTCCACCGTCGGTGCAGGATGGGGTGTGACATCCTCATTCAATACGTCGTCCTCGTCCGCTTCTTCCTCATCCCACACATCATCCTCGTCCGCTTGTTACTCATCGTCGTCGTCGAAGAAATCGTTTTTAAGAAGGAAGATGCAATTGAAGGCCGAGATTGCCCAGGTCCTCTTGCTCCTCCCGTATTCTCTTCGCTGAATCGATGGCTGAAGGCAAACACCTACGCAATCGAATCGACCGAAGCGTAGCAATGTCGCCTAAAGTCGACGGGATCTCCTTCAGCCTAACTCCAAAAAGATCAACGTGTTCGAGGTGTGGAAAGTGTGAACTCTCCGTCTCCCAATACTCCAAATCCATACCAAAACTGATCTTCAGCAATTTGAGGCTAGGGAACAGATTTTCAATCATGATCCACTCGCGCCCCACGCAGGCACGCCATCTCAATTGGAGACTTTCAAGCAACGTCAACGAACCCACCATAGTCGTCATCAATTCCCATGGAAGAACAGTGCCTTCCAAAGTCAATTTCTTCAGAGAATTTGGGAGGGTTAGGATTTGCATTTCCGACCAGAGGTTACTCTCGAAGTTACGGATGGAAAGGGCATTCAATTTACTTAGGTAGACGATATTGTTAAAATTGAAATCTAGTGATCTCAATTCTTTATACCTCGGTGAACAATAGCATAAAATTAAATTCCTGATATTGGGGATTCTCTTCACTATATCTTCTCCAAAGCTGAGATTCTGCACTTTCTGAAGCGTATGCAGATTCTTTAAGATTAAACTGTCGTCATGATTTGGGAGTGGGAGTTCAATTTCCGGGAAAATGACATGTCTGAGTTGAGGTAGCTTCCAAATCTCAAATGATACTAACCTACACGATTCTGGGAGAAAAACATCTACTGTTTGCAGATTCCAAAGGAAAGAGATTGAAGAAGGGATTGGGAAATATTGGTGACCCATAACAAGCACCCCAACATTAATGTACCTCAAGTTAACGCTCTTGAAAACATCTATGAGATGTTGCTCAACTGGAAGTGAATTCTCATGAAGACGTAAGTATTGTGTTGAGTACAACCTCAACAATCTTGCACCAAATCTTGGCCGTTGTTTATGAATCCAGATCAAAGAACGAGCAACCGATAAAGCTTTACTTACAAGGGATGATTCTACTTCCATTTCAGTTCTCTCATTCCAAATGCGGCGTTCTTGAGAGGCATCACCACTATGCACCCCAGGGAGGTAGAGAAACTTCTCCTTTCTAGATTCCGTTATGCATAAGTCCCTTAATAGATCATGGATTTTGAATGATTTTACTTTCCCAGAATACTTGCTGCGTCTTGTGACTAAAATGAGGTTTCTTTCAACAAGCTCTGTTACACACTCTTCTGCTACTTCTTCTAAGATTTTGCCACCACTGGGTTTCAGGAATCCTTCAGCAACCCAAAGTCTGACAAGGTCAGAGACATCTATCTCACTATCTTCTGGATATGCGCCCACATAAAGAAAGCATGGTTTTAAGTAGAGTGGCAAGTTATTGTAGCTTGTGTATAGTATCTTCAAGTAGTGTTCGTTGCCCTCTAAGTTAACAACTGAACTTACATTTTCTGCAATGTACTCCCAGTGTTGTCGTGTTTGTGCAGACATGGCTAAATGCCCACCAATCACATTGATTGACAAAGGAAGGCCTCTACAACTTTCTACTATCTTCCTCCCTGTACTCTCCAATTCGAGAGGGCAATCTTCTTTCCCAAAGACAACATTGCAGAAAAGATTCCAACTTTGATCCTTACTCAGAAATCCCACTTCAATGCCATGAGAATCAGACACTAAAGAAGCCAAGTTTGATAGTCTAGTGGTAAGCACTATTCTACTCCCATTCTTGTAATCTGGAAAGTAAAGTCTCAATCTTTCCCATACTTTAATCTCCCAAATATCATCTAATATGATCAAGTACCTCCTTCCTGATAACTTTCTGTGTAGCTTATCCCCTAATTCATGTTCATCCATCTCCCCTAATTTACTATCAAGAAGTTGTAACATAATTTCTTTCACAGAGTATTCTTGAGAAATAGTGGTCCATGTAAGCAGGTGAAAATGCTCCACAACAGTTTGATTCCGATAAAGATTTCGCGCAAGAGTGGTCTTACCAATTCCGCCCATGCCCGTAATGGGGATGACCTTGCGGTTAGACGATCCTCCAACGAGCATATCCAGCATCTCCTTCAAGGCATCATCCATACCCACCATGGTAGTGTTCTGTTGTCCGACAAATCTTGTGGAAGCAGCAGGCCTCGAGTTTGTATGAGTCGGTTTTTGTTCAACCTCCTTTGCTTCTTTCTTGATTGAATCCATATCTTCATTGACTTTCTGCAGACCTTCATACAAGTCAACGACACTGACTTTTTGCTCCAGACCCGTGGATCCACCGATAACCTTTTTGACCCATCTAGTGGATCTACCTAGGATCTTTTTGCCCCAACTAGTAGATCCACTGAAGATCTTTTTGCCCCTACTAGTAGATTCACCGAGGATTTGATCCACGATGTGTAATTCGATTATATCTTCAGCTGCATAAGCTGCATCAGCAATTCGACTCTCAAACCTTAGCGCTCCATCGCCGCCGTTGTGGATCTCTAGAAACTCTTGCAAGGAGGCTATGTTTTCAGTGAGAGATTGAACTTGCTGCTTGTTAAGAGAGATCGGAGGGCATGGGTGGTGCTCGAGTTGGTCGATAACATTGCCGAGAGAAACCAGAGATGCATACGCCGCCATGATTTTTACCGAGTTGTGTGTTTCTGATAGGGATGGCAATGGACCGGATTTGGACCGGATCCTCCTCGGTCCAAATTCAGATCCGGGATTTTTTACTTTGGTTTAAATTCGGTCCAGATCCATTGGATCTAAAAAAATAAGATCCAGACCCAGATCCATTGGATCCACAGGGTCTCGGGTCTAGACCCGGATCCATAAGGTTTTTTAGCTAAAATTAAAAAAATTCTAAATCAATTAAAATTTAACTAAGTTAATTAGTTCTACGATAACACGGTAATCTATAAGAGCATTACTATAATTAAAAAAAATCAAACTACTCATTATATTATAAAAATATTACAATCATCTATAAAACTATGATCTTCTCTCTAAAAAAACTTCCAAATTCGTGGACAGTGGGTACTCAATCTCCTCCCTCTTTTCTATTCATTAGATTACTAGTTAAGTATTCCAAGATCAACAAATAATGTAATGTGATATTTTAAGTAGAAATTATATAAATATAATATTTTAGATATGATAATAAAATAATATTTTAGTTATAAAAATTAGCGGATCTGGACCGGATCCGGATCTCAGATCGTAAAGTCCAGATCCAGATCCGTAATTTCTAAAATTAGTCCAGATCCGATCCAGATCCAATGGGTCCAATTTTTTAAGATCCAGATCCAGAAAAATGGATCTAGAACCACGGATCTGGACCGGGTTCAAGATCCATTGACATCTCTAGTTTCTGAAGAGGAGTTGAAATGAGATGCGATAGGGTGTAAGTGTTCCGCTCCGAACTGCGAAACCGGTCGGACCGAACCAAACCAAACCCAAAAATATGGTTCGGTTTGGTTTTGCGGTTTGGTTTGATTTATTTTTTTAGAAACCGTTTATATTCGGTTCGGTTCGCGGTTTCAAGAATTTTTGAACGGTTCGAACCGAACCGAACTAATATCTTATTTTTTAATTTTTTTTATTTAATATTTGTCTTTCTTATATAAGAATATTGTTGGATTTAGATATTAGATTTAAGTTTAGATCAATTCTATTCTATACAAATGAAGAGAAAGGAGTAACAACTCTATACTTATGAGTTCGGAATGAGTGACATTTTATAAACTATTATTCTTGCATTATTTAAGATTTAAAAAATAAATAAAAAAATAAAAAAGTGAACCGATGAACCGAACCGAACCGAACCATTTATAAACGGTTCGATTCAGTTCGGTTCCGATATTGAAAAATCCATCAAACAGAACCGAACCGAACCGAACCACTTTTATATGTTTGGTTCGGTTCCTAAAATACATAAAAAGTCGAACCGAACCGAACCGTTACACCCCTGACTAAGATTTCTCAAAAGAGTTGACAAATATAAAATATGGCTAGTGGTTGAAACAGCCTTGATAAAATATGGCTAGTGGTTGGCTTAGTATATTAATATACGTTGGGAGTAGTTAGCTAGTAAATTAATATATTGGGAGTGGCTGATTAGGCTTGGAGTGGTTGGCTAGTAAATTAATATATTGGGAGTGGTTGATTAGGCAACACAATGCCCTAATAAAATATGAACTTTATATTAAGATTGGTAGATTTGTTGTTTAAATTTGATTAAGCTATTGTAATTAAAAGATAAGAACGTTGACAAAGAATGGGGCAATATGTAATAGACATGATGTAGATTTTAAACATAGTTTGCACTTATATTACAAGCCCAAAAATGTCAACAAGTTAAGAAGAGGCATTGATTAAGCCTTTGTTTGGTTAGGGGAAGAAAATAAAAATAAAAATAATGTTATATATGAAAAGACATTTACAAGTATATATACATACAGTGATATGCTTCATTAATAAGAGCAATATATTAATCATGTGTCAAGAATGGCATGAAACCCTTCATTGGTCATTGCCTTTCTAATACGCTGGAGATGGCATAGTTTAGGCATGTTTTCTGCTGTTGCTCGGGCCTCCATATTACACACCACATTCATGTTTAAACGACTTCAACGGTGGGCAAGATCGGCCAATGGCCTATTTTTTACAACAAAGGCGATAAATTTATGAGATAACTTGTGAAGTAGAACTCTTAAATTTCTCTTCCTTGGTGGAAGACAGAAATGTATGAACAAGAGAGATTAGTTTTGAGATGGTCAACAAGTAAAGCAATGAGTAGTAGTGAAGGAGTAAAAATATATATGGGATATCTAGAAAATAGTGAGAATACAGTTCAATTATATCACAAAATGAGGAATTGAGAGTAAGAAAACATCAAGTAGGCAAGATGATGGGGGATAATATTCCAAACTCCATAAACATAAAGGAGGCAATGGAGCCTGACAAACTCCAAAACAGTTGCTATATGCATTGAAGAAAGTCTCCTCAACCAAATAGTGGGAAGGAGATAATAAAAACCAATGGTGGCTTTTCAAGTCTTAAATTGCAAGTATAAAGCTTCAGATGTGATGCATTATGAGAATAACCAGATTAAGCAACAAAACAAGAAATAGAAAAGACAAATCAGTAGCATATTTGTGTTGGAGCTGATACTAAACTCCAATCAACATATAATCAAGGGAGCCAGACTAGCTACACTTTGCTATAAGCATCAATCAAGAACCTCTTCAACCAGGGATAAGAGACATAGGGCTAAAGAGAGAGCCAAAAAAGGATCTTTCGTGTATAATCCCGCATAATCTCGAGGTGTTATCAGTTCCGGTACGTAGACCAAATAATACAATGCAAGCAAAAGCTCCTAGATTCATGGAGATATAGAACAGCATATAAGTTATCATGCTTGTATATCCATTATTTGAGTCTCCAACAACTATAAGCATCAATCAAGAACCTCTTCAACCATTCAATGAGTGTTGAAAGGAGAAGTAAAATCAATGCTTAGTCATTACACTGGAAGTCAAGAATCAAATCAGTTTCAATAATTTGTATAAAAAGCAAGAATTAGGAAAAGTTGATAGATTGAAATTGAGGAAAGTTGTCAGTTAGCAGATCAGTGGGAGTATTGAGAAAACACCAGTACACTAGTCCAAGTAAAGAGGCCAACCTAACTCCATCCAATTCATTTAAGCATTAGCTAATTTCTTTAGCCCAAACAGATTTGGAGAAAGAATTAGTATAAGCCAAGGCTATATTATATCAAGTAATTGCAACTTGCAAGGAAAAACATGACATTTTACAAATATATGATATGCATCTTAAATAAGATGCAGCAGAAAAGGTCTACAAAGAACAAATGATATTTCTAGATAAGTATATGTTCAAGAATGAAATTTTCAGATCACAATCAAATATACCAGATAGATTATGAGGACTAGCATACCTCCATAGAAGTATCATCTCTCTCGGCATAAAGCTCAAGGGAAGGCAGTTTTCTCATTAGGTCAGATTGAAATTTGAACATACGACGTCGTCGTCAGCTTTCGTCTTCTTCATTGTCTTCTTTGTCTTTAGAAGGAAGATGAAATTGAAGGCCGAGATTCCCCAGGTCCTCTTGCTCCTCCCGTATTCTCTTCGTTGAATCGATGGCCGAAGGCAAACAGTTTTCTAATCGAATCGACCGAAGGGTAGCAATATCCCCTAAAGTCGACGGGATCTCCTTCAACCTAATAACTGCATCAAGAGCAAAGTGTTCGAGGCGTGGAAAGTGTGAACTCTCCATCTCCCAATACTCCAAATCGTTGCAATCATTGATCTCCAGCAATTTGAGGCTGCGGAATTGATCTTCAATCGTGATCCACTCGCTCCCCACACAGGCACCGGCTATCAATTTGAGTCTTTCAAGCAATGGCAACGAACCCACCATAGTCGTCATCAGTTCCCATGGAAGACCAGTGCCAAACAAAGTCAATTTCTTAAGAGAATTTGGGAGGCTTAGGGTTTGCATTTCCGAACAGAGGTCACCCATGTAGTTACGGATGGTAAGGGAATTCAATTGACTTAGGTGGACCATATTGTTAAGATTGAAATCTTGTGATCTCAATTCTTCAAACTTCAAATAATAATCTAACCCTAATTTCCTGATATTGGGCATTCTTTTCACTATCTCTTCTCCAAAGTTGAGATTCTGCACTGTTAGAAGCGTCTGCAGATTCTCTAAGACGCCGTCATCATGATTTGGGAGGGGAAGTTCAATTCTTGCAGGAAAGATCTTGACATGTTTGAGTTGAGGTAGCTTCCAAATCTCAAATGATTTTACAATACCCAAATGTGGGAAATAAAAAACTACTGTTTGCAGATTCCAAAGGAAAGAGATTGAAGAAGGGATTTGGAAAGATGATCTGTGACCCATAACAACCACCCCAATGTCAATATACCTCAAGTTAACTCTCTTGAAAACATCTACAAGATGTTGCTCAACTGAAAGTGATTTCCGATCAGCTAAGTAATATGTTGAGTACAACCTCAACAATCCTGCACCAAATCTTGGCAGTTGTTTATGACTCCAGTTCAAAGAACGAGCAACAGATAAAGCTTCACTTACAAGGGCTGATTCTCCTTCCAGTCCCGTTTTCTCATTAGTCCAAATCCGGCGTTCTTGAGAGGCATCACCACTATGCACCCCAGGGAGGTAAAGAAACTTCTCCTTTCTAGATTCCCTTATGCATAAGTCCCTTAAGAGATCATGGATTCTGAATGATTTTACTTTCCCATAATAATTGCGATCTTCGACTAAAATGAGGTTTCTTTCAACAAGCTCTATTAGACACTCTTCGGCTACTTCTTCCAAGATTTTTCCACCACTGGGTTTCAAGAATCCTTCAGCAACCCACAGTCTGATAAGGTCAGAGACACGAATCACACTATCTTCTGCAAATACAGCCATATAAAGAAAGCATGGTTTTAAGTAAAGTGGCAAATTATTGTAGCTTGTGTACAATATCTTCAAGCAGTGTTCGTTGCCCTCTAAGTTGACAACTGAACTCACATTTTCTGCAATGTATTCCCAGTGTTGTTGTGTTTGTGCAGACATGGCTAAATGCCCACCAATCACATTGATTGACAGAGGAAGGCCTCTGCAGCTTTCTACTATCTTCCTCCCTGTTGTCTCCAATTCAAGAGGACAATCTTCTTTCCCAAAGACAACATTGCAGAAAAGATTCCAACTTTGATCCTTACTCAGAAATCCCACTTCAATGCCATGAGAATCCGACACCAAAGAAGCCAAGTTTGATAGTCTAGTGGTAAGCACTATTCTACTCCCATTCTTGTAATCTGGAAAGCAAAGTTTCAATTTTTCCCAAATTTTTATATCCCAAATGTCATCAATTATGATCAAGTACTTCTTTCCTGATAATCTTTTGTGTAGCTTATCCCTTAATTCATATTCATCCATTTCCACCAACTTTTCATCAAGAAGTTGTAACAAAATTTCTTTGGCGGTGTATTCTTGTGAAATAGTGGCCCATGCAAGAAGGTGAAAATGCTCCACAACAGTCTTATTTCGATAAAGATTTCGAGCAAGAGTTGTCTTACCAATTCCGCCCATGCCCGTAATGGGGATGACCTTGCGGTTAGACGATCCTCCAACGAGCATATCCAGCATCTCTTTCAAGGCACCATCCATTCCCACCATGGTAGTGTTCTGCTGTCCGACAGATCTCGTGGAAGCAGCTGGCCTCGAGTTTGTATGAGTCGGTTTCTGTTCAAACTTCATTGCTTTTTTCTTGATTGAATCCATATCTTCATTGGCTTTCTTCAGACCTTCATACAAGTCAACAGCACTGACTTTTTTATCCAGACCCGTGGATCCACCGATGACCTTTTTGACCCTACTTGTAGATCCAATGAGGATCTTTATCTTTTTGTCCCTACTAGCAGATATAACGCAGGTTTTTTTGTCCCCACTAGTAGATCCAGTGAGGATCTTTTTGCCCCTACCAGTAGATCCAGTGAGGATCTTTTTGCCCCTACTAGTAGATCCACTGAGGATTTGATCCACGATGTGCGAATCGATTATATCTTCAGCTGCATAAGCAGCATCAGCAATTCGACTCTCAAACCGTAGCGCTCCATCGCCGCCGTTGTGGATCTCAAGAAACTCTTGCAAGGAGGCTATGTTTTCAGTGAGAGATTGAACTTGTTGCTTGTTAAGAGAGATCGGAGGGCGTGGATGGTGCTCGAGTTGGTCGATGACATTGCCGAGAGAAACCAGAGCTGCATACGCCGCCATGATTTTTACCAAGTTGTGTGTTTCTGAAGAGGAGTAGAAATGAGATGGGATCTAAGATTTCTCAAAAGCAGGGCATGTAGGCAGACGAAATGAGTTGACAAATAGTGTTACAGTCTGGGAACAACCTTGATAAAATATGGCTAGTGGTTGGCTTATGATATTATATATGTTGGGAGTAGTTGATTAGGCAACAAAATTTCCTAATAAAATAAGAACGTTATATTAAGATTGGTAGATTGGTTGCTTAAATTTCATTAAGCTATAGTAATTATAAGCCAATATGTAATAGAAATAATTATAAGCCAATATAGTAATAATATAGTAATTATAAGCCAATATGTAATATGAACGTTGACAAAGAAAGGGGCAATATGTAATAGAAATAATTGGTATAAGCCAATGCTATAACAGCTATCAAGTAATTCCAAGCACAAAGAGATATTTACATACAGTAAGATATGCTTCATTAATAAGAGCAATATAACTAATCATGTGCGCATAGTTGGCCTATTTTCCAGCTAAGTTTGATGTGAAGGCACAGCCGCAGATCAAGATGAGTGCATCAGTCAAGTATGGCCTGCAACCCTTCATTCGTCATTGCCATTCTAATACCCTGGATACGGGAGGCAAGTTTTCTGCTGTTGCTCGGGCCTCCACATTACACACCACATTCTTGTTGAAGATTGTAAGTTTAAACGACTTCAACAGCAATCCAGATCTTCTGGCCCAAAATTGGTGTCTCATTCGATGACCCACCAATCACGTCATGCCACGCGTGCATTGGTGGGCCATGTTAACAATAAAAAAATATTTTAGTTTTAAAAAGGTGGACCACCAATACACGCGTGGCGGGGCGTGATTGGTGGCCCACCGAATGGGCCACCATTTTTGGGCCAGATGATCTTCTGGCCTTCAACAGTGGGCAAGATCGGCCAATGGCCTATTTTTTACAACAAAGGCGATAAATTTATGAGATAACTTGTGAAGGAGAACTCTTAAATTTCTCTTCCTTGGTGGATGGTTAGTAAAAAGACCCCCCAGCAGAAATGTATGGACAAGAGAGACTAGTTTTGAGATGGTCAATAAGTAAAGCATTGAGTAGTAGTGAAGGAGTACAAATACATATGCATTTTGAAAATAGTGAGAATCCACTCTAATTATATCACAAAATGAGGAATTGAGACTTAAGAAACATCAAGTAGGCAAGATGATGTGAGAGAATATTCCAAACTCCATAAACATAAAGGAGCCAATGGAGCCTGACAAACTCCAAAACAGTTGCTATATGCATTGAAGAAAGTCTCCTCAACCAAATAGTGGGAAGGAGATAATAAATACCAATGCTGGCTTTTCAAGTGTTATATTGCAAGCATAAAGCTTCATATGTGATGCATTATGAGAATGACCAGATTAAGCAACAAAACAAGAAATAGAAAAGACAAATCAGTAGTATCTTGGTGTTGGAGCTTATACTAAACTCCAATCAACATATAATCAAGGGAGCCAGACTAGCTACACTTTGTTATAAGCATCAATCAAGAACCTCTTCAACCATTCAATGAGTGTTGAAAGGAGAAGTAAAATCAATGCTTGGTCATTAAAAAGGAAGTCAATAATCAAATCAGTTTCAAGAATTTGTATAAAAAGCAAGAACTTGAGGAAAGTTGTCAATTAGCAGATCTGTGGGAGTATTCAGAAAACCCCAGTACACTAGTCCAAGTAAAGAGGCCAACCTAACTCCATCCAATTAATCTAAGCATTAGCTAATTTCTTTAGCCCAAACAGATTTGGAGAAAGAATTAGTATAAGCCAATGCTATATTATATCAAGTAATTGCAACTTGCAAGCACAAACATGACATTTTACAAATATATGATCTAGCATAAAAGGACAGCAAAGAACAAATAATCTTTCTAGATAAGTACTCCCTCCGTCCCATTAGAAGCATCTTGTTTCTTTTGGGTCCGTCCCATTAGAAGCATCTTGTTTCTTTTGGGTCCGGAGGTTAAGAAAATGATAATGTGTGATGTATATTTTTTTGACTTTTGGATAATTAAATCTTGTCCACATATTATTGCTTTTTTTAGAAACAAGATGTTTCCAATGAGACAACCCAATAAGGAATACAAGACGATTCCAATGGGACGGACGGAGAAAGTATATTATATTCATTGATCCAGATATGTTCAAGAATGAAATTTTTAGATCTCAATCAAATATACCAGATAGATTATTGAGGACTAGTATACCTCCATAGAAGTATCATCTCTCTCAGCATAAAGCTCAAGGAAAGTCAGTTTTCTAATTCATCTCCACTTTTCACCTATTTCCATAAAAACATGTCGAAATGCAAAATTAAGAGAAATGTCGAAATGCAAAATTAAGAGAAATGTCGAAAATGCAAATTTAAGAAAAATGTTGAATTGCAAAATTAAGAACCAATACAGACAAGCGAAAAGATCAATACAGAAATTAATCGAAAACAGTAACGAAAAAAAATCTGAGTGCGTTCAGCCCTAATTAAGACCTCGCTTCGCGTCGGGGATTGTCACGAGCCGCACCGGAACTGAGGATGAGAAGTATGGTGATGGATAATTAGACAATAGGGTCAAGGTCACAAGCCGACCACATATCTTCTAATTATCAGTCACCAGCACTTCTCAATCTGACGCCGTAGTAGCCGTCCTCCGCCGGCGAAGACCAATTCCGTCCGCCAGAGGAATTTTTTTGGGATAAGATTAAGCGATGTCGGATTTGAGGCTGCCATTAAGTAGGCGGAGATGCGCCTCCATTAGGGTTTTGCTAAAGATTAGGGTTTCCTTTTTAATTTTGGAAAAGAATCACCATCTTTGTAACTCCTCTTTTTCCTATTAAATCGAATTTATATTTTATTTAGTCGGATATTTCAAGAAAATATAGTATGTAGTAATATGGAATTGTATAGAATACAGTACTCCATTCGTTTCATAATTTTTGTCCACTTTCTTTTCGGTGCAGTATTTAAAGAGAATTGATTGTTGTGTATAAAGTTATACTCCCTCCGTCTCATCGGATTGTTTCATTTAAAATGGTCCATTTCTAAAATAGGAAAAAAAATTACTAATATTTTTTCTCATATTTTATCATTTATCTCCTTTACTTTATCATCTACTCTCACTATCTCATTCATCTTCTCTCTCTTATTTTATCATTCATTCTACTTTCTTAATTCTGGTGCCGAAAAGCTAAGGGGGTCATTATCAATGGGACAAAGGGAATATAAAGTTGTGGTCCCATAAAAAATTTGTGTGTAATAATTTACTAAAAAAAGAAAGTGGACAATAATTTTAGGACAACCTAAAATAGTATAGTGGACTAGAATTATGGGACGGAGGGAGTATTATTTAATAAATTTATTAAAAACCAATGCTTTATTTTATTTTTGGGTAAAATATTGGGCAAAGAGTTTCGTCTCCTTGTAAATACACATGGTAATATTTTACATATTCACATCAAGATCAACATTTAAATATTTAAAAATTTGAGAAAAAATGTTAAACATTCCTAAGTTCTTTGTGGAGGCAGATCCAAAATTAAAAATTAGGATATACAAAATTTAGAAATAATAATTTTTTCAAAAATCATACAAAAACTCTCGTTGCAAAATTAAAAATTAGGAGATACAAAATCCACAATTTCGATATGAAATAATAATTTTGGAAAAAATATACAAAAAACTCTTTTAATTAACAAAGTTGGAAATTAACACAAAAACTACCAAGATATGTAGCTCTATATATCTGCAATTCTTTCTCAAGAAAATGCTAATTAGGTCAAGAAAATACACAAATCAAGCTACACTAACTGGATTATATCAGATCAAAAATTACACAAAACCCCCCCAAAAAAAACACTAATTACCAGATCTTACTCTCTTTTGCCCACCTCTCCCATCAGATTTTGACTCATCTTCAGAAGAAGCCTCCATGGATTTAGCAAATGAGTTGGACAGATCATTATACAGCTCAACCACTCTTCTAATGTTGTTATTCAGCTCTCGAATCAACCCCACGTTTCGTGCTAAGTTATCCGGGATTTTCGACTCATGATTCTGGTTAATCTCGCTGATCAGTAGCCTGTTCTGGTCAAGAATACTTTGTACTTGCAAGAAACTCCTCTGAAACGTTTGCACGACCTTGCTGTCGATTTCTTGACCGTTGGCAACGCCAGAAAATATGTCGTCTTCCATAGACTTATACTCTCAACCCGTATTACGATTTGTAATGCTATAACCACTGCAATCACCAAGGTGTAGAGAGTTACAAGAATGTATATACTTGTTCAACTACTTCTTTACCCTTCTTCATCAAATCAAGCATAGAGGGAAATGTAAACAAGATTAAAACAAGAAGCATACGGAATAGTAAGCATACGGAATAGTAGCTTCGATTTTGAGGGGCATTGACAAGAATATATGAACTTGTTCATCTACTTCTTCACCCTTTTGCATTACTTTCAAAGTTCTGATCAAATTCAGCATAAAGGGAACTCTAAATAAGATTAAAACAAGAAGCATATGAAATACCAGCTTCCATTTTGAGGGCCATTGAGAAATTCAACAAAAAATTAACATTCTTGTCAAATGACTCATAACAAAGACATTCATCTCAAGTCGACTTCTATCTAAATTCGAAAGATTTATACGAAGAAGATCGATTATAGAACTATATTCTTAACATATACACGGTGCAACTAAAGAAAAGGTGCCTTCTTTCCCACAAACTAAGCAAAGAAATTGATTTTTAAGCATATGATTGGTTCATACAAATCCTAAAACTCCAAAAAGTCATAATTTCCCACAAATTATTCACCAAAGAAGGCTTTCAAAAGGGCCATGTACCAATTCAAGAAGTGTACACAAGAAAATTATCATCCAAGAAACTAAGTGATTTCACCATTAAAGATCAGATTTTTATGGCAACAAATTAAGGTAAAAAACCCTTGTACTTACAAGCAACTTCTTTCTTGAAGTAGGTGAGGTAATAAATTAGTAAAAAAACCCACATAAATGAATATAACAGAGGGACCCAGAGCCTCAAGAATCACCATGAACAATCATAATTAAGACATAGTAATACCTTAATGCAAGAAAATTGCGAGCAATAATTATCTTCAAGAAAAGCCCAGAAACCACAACAGTCAATTAAGGGAAATAGAATAGAAAAGTCACAAAAAAACACACACTCTTTCCACCATTTTCATTCTGATTACCTTGAAATTCAAGACCATTCTCTCTCTCTCTCTCTCTCTCTCTCTCTCTAAGGTAGGGGATGGAGTCAACAGCAGCAAACTGTATAGTGATTAGAAAAAGACCCTGAAATCATATGAACAAAGATGGGGAGAAAGAAGGGTATTATTCGGTTTTGAAGTTTGGCAATACACACAAACACATAGTCACACGAAAGGGACCCTCTTTGGTAGTTTCGTGGGGTTATGATTTATTGACCTTTTTTCAGTTTTAAGGATGGGTTGAAAAAATATATGATTGCATTTGAAATGGCGGTTTTATTGTGTAATATAATAACATATCAAATTATGAATCCTTTAGTAAGAAAGAGTATACCTTTACTAACAATATGTGAAATTGGGAAAACAGCTTAAATTTTCTCAAACCGCTTAAATAAAAATAAAAATATTTATGTTATAAGCATTTAAATTGAATAATTAATTGTGTTTGGATATATTTATATATAAATACTTAACTAAAAATATATATATATATATAGTTTAAAAAATTATTATCAGTGAGATTTGATATGGTGATCTATTTTTGATGAGTTATTTTTTTGGCTTATTTTCATAAGCTATTCCTACCAGCTTATGAAAATAAGTCAAAATAATTTATTTTTTTTAGAATAAGTTGTTTTCTAAACTCTCTCAAATGTGTGCATAAACAATTATTTTTTAGAATAAATCGAAATAAGCTGCTGATAAGTTCTTCCAAACGGGACCTTAAAAAGTGGAGTGGTTACCCAAAAAAAAAGAGTTATATAACGATAGAAACAAGTAACTGTAGTATATTGATAATGAATTCTTGATTTTCGAACATAGGAAAATAATTTACATTTTTTCAAAATAAAAACAAAAATAAGAATTTAAGTTTGTGAATAGAAAATAAATTTTTTTTTATGACGATGGAAATAAGCAGATGATGTTGATAGGGTTCGAATTCTTGATTTTTGGAAATAGGAAAATAGTTTTCACTTTTTGAAAATGAACAAAAATACATAATTTAGGCCATATATATATCGAGAGAAGACTGAAAATGGTCATAAAGTCTAAAACACCCTTCTGGTTTTTTTTTTTTTTTTCCATTCATTTGGTTGAACTCGAAATTGGAGGAGAGATATTGAGCAATGATGGATTAAATTCAAAATTGGAGAGAGGCAATCCAGAAAAGGGGGGAGGGAATTGAATTGAGCAATTAATTGCTGGTATAAGATGGCGGAGATTCCGACGTCTTCGTCTTCTCCACCGAAACCCTTACCGGTGCAGCAGAGCCCCGCCATGATCGAGCCTCCGAGCTCGCAGCAATTACAGCCGATGCAATCGCCGTCGCCGTCGATCGAGCATCAGCAGCAGCAGCTGGTACAGTCGCAGCAGCAATTGGTACAACAGCAGCAGCAGCAGCAGTCGCAGATGGTGCAACCTCAGCAGCAGATGGTACCACCCCAGCAGCAACAATTGCAGCAGCTACAGCAGCAGATAATGCAACAGCAGGGTAACGGCGGCGTTAATGGCGGTAGTAATATGATTGGAGTTTCGAATTTTCAGGGTATGCAGAGGAACGCTTCGATTTCTAGGCTTAATCAGCTGCAGCAGAATAGTAGTATTAGTAGTCAATTGGGGATGATGAGGCAGCAGCAACAACAGCAGAATTCGTCGATTTACGGGCAGATGAATTTTGGTGGAATGAATGTGACGCAGCAACAGCCCCAGCAGCAGAACGGTAGCCCTAATATCAATGGCCCTAGTGGCAACCAGCAGCAGCAAATTGGGCAGCAACAAAGCCAATTGCAGCAGCAAATCGGGCAGCAACAAAGCCAATTGCAGCAGCAAATCGGGCAGCAACAGAGCCAATTACAGCAGCAGCAAATCGGGCAGCAACAGAGCCAATTACAGCAGCAGCAAATCGGGCAGCAGAGTCAATTGCAACAACAACAACAACAATTAGGTCAACAAAATCAGTTGCAGCAACAAATTGGGCAACAGAATCAACTTCAGCAGCAAATTGGCCAACAAAGTCAAATGCAGCAGCAAATGGGGCAGCAGAATCAGTTGCAGCAGCAGCAAATGGGGCAGAGCTCATTGCAGCAGCAGCAATTGGGGCAAAATCAGTTACAACAGCAACAATTAGGACAGAACCAGTTGCAGCAGCAGCAGCAATTAGGGCAGATAGCTGGTGGGAATTTGTCAAGGTCTGGTTTGATAGGGCAGACCGGGCATTTACCGATGTTATCTGGTCAAGCAACCCAGTTTAATTTGCAAAATCAGTTCTTGACTTCGGTACGAATTAAGAGAACCAGTAATTTATATTATGATTTTCTTGGACAAAATGATCTCTTCGTGTATATTTCGCGGTATTTTGACTTAAGCATGAAGTTTAATAGTTGTATGATTATAGTTTTGAATGTTCAAAAGGTAATCTTTGGTTGATACTTGATAGTTCTCTTTTCTTGGAAAATTTGAGGAAAATCTAATGAAGACATGTGCATTGATCTTGAGTATTTGAGTGTATGCTAAGTTACCAATTCTATTTGGAGCTTTAACTTTGTTAAATAGAATTCTTGACTGTTATCTACTTACAATACTTGCTTGCATTTTAGGATTTAACTCAGTTTTTGTGTTTCAAACGTTGCCTGTGGCTATGAATAGCTGAGGTTGGTCTGTTGTCACTAATCATGTTTCGTATTGGTATTATTAAAAATTGGGTCTCTCCATTTGCAGTCATCTAGGATCAAATTGTTTCTTAACTTAGAGATTTACCCATTTGAGAACTGTTTTCTGTTTTTCTTTCCCCCTTTCTTTTTCTTGTGGGTTTATGATGAGTTTTTTAGCAATATGTTTTTTTTGAGTGCAGCCGCGTCAGAAGGCAGGATTCATGCAAGGGTCTCAGTTCCATCAGAGTAATGTTACTGGGCAGTCCCTGCCAGGAATGCAAGCAATGGGGATGATGGGCTCACTCAATTTAGCTTCTCAACTCAGAGCAAATGGTGCACTTGCTTACACCCAGCAGCAAAGAATGACAGCAAGCCAACTGAGGCAGCAGCTATCACAGCAAAGTGCACTTACTGCTGGCCAGGTTTCTAAATTACCTTGTCTATCGTTGAGGTTAATATATTGTTAATTTACAATGAAGCAAGGATTAATTGCCAATGCACCAGGTATTTGGTTAATATTTGTGCCTGTCTTGTGTGTCTCGTGGTAAAAGATAGTATCATTTTCCTCTACCAATAGCCTCAGGGAGATCTTGAATGATAAATTACTAATTGTCTCTTCGTAAAGGAATACATGGCTACTGGGATAATGCCATTGGTATAAAATCTTATGTGATTCAGTTTGTTGTTCAAATGAAGTCATTTAAGATGTGTGGATTTATAGAGTTTTCATCTTGTTCCCTTTGTAGTTTATCAAGAAGCTATTATCTTCGCATTTACAATTTCATTTTTGTGAACCATGTATTCTCGTTCTTCGAATGCTTTGTTGTCTCGATGTATGGTACTTTAAATAGAAACCAATTTATTTTACTTTCACTCATTATGTTGTTTTACATCAAGTAGTGAAAGATGATTTAGTGCAGTTTAATTCTACGTCATCTTTATGTCAGACATATGCACAATATATGCAGCTCGAACTTATTTGACGAATAAATGAACATTATATGCTGAATTCTACTTTTGATATTAGGAAAGGGTTTGATCCTTCAAAACTGAAATTTTAGTCACCTTAAGTTAACTTGTAATTTCTTACTGGTTTTTCTGCTATATAATACATACTGCTTATATGGAATTTTCTTTTTTCTACAATAAATATTTCCTTAAGAAAAGTTGTGTCACTAAAACTGGTTATGTGGCTGGATTGGTGTACTTGATAACCAGTACTTGATTATAATTGGCAGTTTTAGCTTATCAACTTGGCGTATAATCAATTGCTTTAATTCCAAAGATTGGCTGATATGTTTGGACGATTCCGATTTGTGATGGGAAGACTTCTCAATTGTACACAGTTTCATTTGGTTTGGTTTGATAATGTTGGTCTTTCTATGAGTTTAAGTGTTCAACTGCATTAGAAATTACTCCCTCCGTCCCATTCCACTTGTCTGGTTTCTTTTGGGCACGGAGATTAAGAAGAGTGGGTGGTTGTGTGTAGATGAGTGTGTGATTGTGTGTAAAGAGGTAGGCCCCACAAAGAAAAAGTGGTAGGTTGTGTAATGATTATTTTCCTTTTTTGGAAACTAGACAAGTCGAGCGGGACAGCCCAAAAAGGAAAACTAGACAAGTCGAATGGGACGGAGGAAGTAACTAACTTGGACATCCTTTGCTACTTTGTTGTGAAAAAATGCTCTAAATCTATTTCATTAGAGTAATTAAGTAAATCATGACATTAACATATTTGCGCCAATACAATTATGAAGATTAACTTTTCTCCCATAGATCAGCACAATTATGTCTTTGATCTTGTGGTAATAAATCTATTATTAAATGTGATCAAGATTGTTGAAAGATTTTGAAGAATTTGTCTTGGTAGGTGTCTAATTCCAATTTCTGCTCCCAAGAATTCAAAACTAACACATCCACCCTTTCTAATGTTGGTTCTTCCTTAAACATCAAATTTCAGTACACTATTTGTTCTCCAAAATCTTCTTACGAGGTACATCAATACATTTAAAGAGTTCTTCAGGGTATTCTGTATAAGTCATGAAATAAAATATAAATCTCCAACGTCAATTATGATCTACTTCCCCGTAAATGAGTGCCTTGTAATTAATAACGTATTTTCCAGATAAGTGTTGCTACCTAGCCATCGTCCCTTTCGTGAACTTTTTGCGGAATTTTAGCATTTGTCCTTAATTGATGATGCCAATCCGTTGAAATCGGCAAAAAAAACAAGTTGAATTTTGCTTGCTCTCTTTATGCTGCTCGACGTTTCTCGTATGGGTGGAATTTAATGTTAGCATCCACAAAATAAAAACTGCAGGGACAAAACATCGCGAGGACATCATTTATGAACGGCCAAATTTCTGGGCTGGCTCAGAATGGACAACCAAGTTTGGTGCAGAATGCTATATCTCAACAGCAGTGGTTAAAACAAATGCCAGCAATATCCTCCCCCAATGTCTCCTCGCTTCGCCTTCAACAGCGACAAATGCTCATTCAGCAGCAACTAGCTTCCTCTCAGTTGCATCAGAATTCCGTGGGCCTTAATCCACAACAGTTGTCTCAAATAGTACAACAGCAAACGCAGATGAGCCACCCGCAGATGCATCAGCAGAAACAACAGCAGCAGCAGCAGCTGCAGCAGGCTCCGCAACAACAACTTTTCCATCAGCAGCAGTCGCCAAGAATCGCGGGACCCGGAGGTCAGAAGTCCGTAAGTTTGACCGGATCGCAGCCAGATGCTACGGCATCGGGAACAACTACACCGGGCGGAAGTTCAAGCCAAGGCACAGAGGCCAGCAATCAACTTCTTGGGAAGAGGAAGATACAAGATCTAATATCGCAGGTTCTTGATTTTTTCTTTTCTCCTGTCCTCTAGATTTCGAGTGGGGTCAAATGTACCGAAAAGTTATTCTATTTAGTGTATTTCTTTAATTGGTACAAGATACCAAATATGAGGATTAATTAATAATTACGTGTGTTGCAGTTGGATGTAAATGGAAAACTGGATCCGGAAGTCGAAGATCTTATGTTAGAGATTGCTGATAACTTTATTGATTCGGTAAGGCTCACCAACACCTGCCATATATATTGGTTTTTGTAGGTTTTACTTTTACTGTCATGGTTCGTCTTTGCATATCTTTATCTTTTGATGATGTTGCATTTGCTTGAACTTACTATAAATTTTTTGAGGTGTATGCACATGGTTCTTTTGGTACATTGTACGACATAGAACAATTGAAATCATTTGGTGCTAAATGCCTTCTCGGGTTTATTATTATCTGGGAAGAGAGTGCACGAAACTAGCCCATTTTTAACTCTTCTTTTTCTCGTTCCGATCTTTGTGGGTGGAAGATTTTTGTGCCGAAACTTGATTGTGGTTTTTGTACTATTGGGCAGTTACCCTTAATTCCTTTTGAATCTTGCATTGCATGTCTCACTAATGTTAATTATTCTGCCAATTGCTGATTCTCTTGAAATTCCAAGTCCATATATATGATATGACTTTTAGCTCTACTTGATTGATGATTGTTTTGTTTTGCTAGAACGGTAACTACGCACACTCCTTTTTGAAGTATAACATATCTTGTAAAACGCAGGTTACTACGTTTGCGTGCTCATTAGCGAAGCATCGCAAATCTTCCACTTTGGAGGCCAAGGATGTCTTGCTGCATTTAGGTTGGTGCTGCATGTTTATCCTTAACTAATACACCCTCCGTCCCGCTTGACTTGTCTTGTTTTCCTTTTCGGGCCGTCTCATCCGACTTGTCTTGTTTCCAAAAAAGGGAAATAATTACTACACAACCTACCACTTTTTCTTTGTGGGGTCTACCTCTTTACACACAATCACCCACTCATCTACACACAACCACCCACTCATCTTAATCTCCGTACTGAAAAGAAACAAGACAAGTCGGGCTGGACGGAGGGAGTAGCTTTCTTCTTTAAACACCTCATATTAATTTTTTTCTAAATCAAAAACTGACTTTTTAGTCCCTTTTTCACATTATACCTTCATTCATTCAACCAATTAGATGGCTACAATTTTTCCTTTTACATATTCAAAATTTTAATTCAACCAAGAGTAGAGAGGGAAAACATAACTTAGCCAAGAAATGTCCACATTTTCTTATTGTTGGTTTGCATTATTTGCAGAGAAGAACTGGAACTTGACCATTCCTGGCTATTCAAGTGAGGAAAAGAAACACATCCCGGATAACGTAAGATTGTTCGTTCCTTACAAAGCATTATTCTTTGTTAATCCTAAATGGGGTGGTTGTTATAACTTTGAAAGCATTGCATGAGGCTAATAAAGTAAATGCTCATCAACTCTGTATAAAAGAAACTCATCCACACTCGAACTAACTTCAAACAACATGCAGCCACCGAGCGATGCCCACAAGAAGCGTTTGGATGTCGTAAGTTTCCTCTCTCCCTCTCCCTCTCTATGTATGTATTTTTGGGCATGCTTGAACTAGTGATTTATGCATAGATACGCTCGTTGATGGAGCCGGTACAATCGGAGACGAATAGTGGAGCTAAGCAAATGGTGAGGCAGGGGCCAAGCAACCAAGCTGGTCCAAACCATATGATAAGGCCTTCTCCAAGCGCAGAACAGTTAGTTCAACAATCTGCTGTGCAGCAGAACAACAGATTCTGATAGGTACTAAATATACCTTTAGAATAATTAGATGCATGATGTTATTGTTGTTTTCTATTCTTATTCATAAGTATTCTTGTTTTATAATTTATAGTATAAGGTGAACACATAAATGTTATTTTCTTTGATCTTGTATTGTTATGGTTTGTGCTCTCTCTCTAGCTCTTCTCTTTCTCTCTCCTCTTGTTATGTTAGTGTGATTTTGATAGAGCATAAAAACATAATAATATAATAAGCAGCACAGAAGTCATAAAATGGGCCAACAGCTTGAAACGGCCCACTAGCTTGGAGTTGGGCTTGTCTTGTGAATTGGGGCACGCCAAATAATTAGAGATTTAATTGGAAAGAAAAGAGAAAACAATATCACTGAAAAATATTTCATTGTCACATTATATATTTATACAATATGGGATGTTTGCAAATGTTTTATATTCAACATTTATTTATTGACCGTATAAGTAGCTTTTTAGTATTTCAAAAATATATTTATCACGGTACGTTTTCTAAAATTACATAGTTAAACTGCTTAAGTAAATAGTTCTTTTTAAACATCAATTCATATTTTTTTGGTATTTAAAGTATTATTATTTTCGAATTTATATGTCTATTAATAATTTTTTTGTACCTAAATATTTCACTAACTTTTATAAGTCTAATTAATATGATAATTTAGAAAATGATCATTTTATCCAATTTTTGTAATAATAACTACAGTTATGTAATTGATTTTTTAGTAATTGATTTTAATTTTCTCATATTTCAATATCAATATTTATCTAACTTTCATATCATTAATTTTTTTCTTAATATATGTAAATAATCAAATAGACATATATATTTGGAACGGATGAAATATTAATTTAAAAACCCACATACTTTTATTTAAAAATAATTATTTTTAATTTTAAACAAAACACAAATAAAAATTGCCTTATAATACCATTCGCAAACACTCCCTAAATTTACAGCTGATTGAGTTATCTCTAAAATTATGGATATAAAACTCATTAATATCGTTATATATAACCCTCTCTCATATGATTAACATGCAATAATCTATATTTTTCATGTGTTGCATCGAAAATGAGATTTATTCGTTTCATATGTTAATATGATAGCTGCTGCGTTTTCATTCATAATAAAAATAATAATTTATGGTGGCATTTGAGAGAGAGAGAGGGAGAGAGAGAGTGTGTGTGTGTGTGTGAGAGAGAGAGGTTACTAATTTATATACACTATTTCCGAGATTTGACGAATGTATGTTCTATTCTTGATCTCTGTTGCGGAAGCGACAAGAGCAAGGCAAAACCGTCTCTCAAGAAAGTAAGCAAAATTAATAAGCTAGTATAATACACCCAATCAACACCTACACCCGCAGCCAATAACCAAAAGCCACGTAGCACGCCCAGTTGCATTTGCCTCGCTCATCTCAGACTAACTTTGTCGTTTTTCCCTACATAGAGTGAACAATATCTTTTTTTTTATATCCATTCAACGTATGTATAATTATATATTGATAAAGCAATATTTCATAAAATAATAATTTTTTTAAGATAATAATTTATTTCGATTTCGATATAAGTCACACTAAAATAATATTTTATAAAATAATAATTTTATTAAATAAATATTTTTTCTCGATCTTACAATTATTACTTTATTAAAATTTCGTTCTAAATATTTATCTTGTTGGTCAAATATAAACACTATACTCAAAATATTTTTATTTAATTGTATAAAAATATAAATTTCGGCTGCATGAAAAGGCACATGCACCCGAGACGCATCCGATCGTGTCTCTCCTCTTTACCATAAAAACCTGCAAAAACCTCAGAGATAGGAACGAAAAACGAGGTTTCGTTTTGCAGAATGGCGCAGAAGAGAGAGAGAGGAGAGAGAGAGGTGACAATAGAAGGATGATAGTATATTTATGCATAAGATTCTGAAACACTAAACAAAAACAAAACAAAACTCTCAAAAGAAATCTCTCTTTTCTGCATGATACACTAAATCTAGCGTATGTGTGTATAATTATTTGAGCTTTGGATTTTGAGCCCCACAAAAACTCAAACTCAGCAAGAAATAATTCTTCGTTCGGAAAAAACAAAACTTTTCTTTTTTCAAATGAGTAATTGGTTGGGGTTTTCTCTCTCTCCTCACCTCAATGGCGAAGTCGGCGCCACCGCCAAACAAGCGGCGGATGAGGAGGAGGATAATAGTAATAATAATGGCGGCGGCTGCTTCCCTCCTCATATTCCTTCTATGCCTCTTCGCTCCGACCATTGTACATCAAGATTCAGTTTTTTTTTTCATTTCTTGATTTTTTTTAGTGATTTCTTTTCATGGGTAGTCTTGAATTTGTTTTAATTTTCTGGTTTTTTTGTAGATTGGAGATATGATAACGAGATGAGCGAATCGAATCCGAACGAGGAAGTCCCGAAATTCGAAGATTTTCTTGGCTGTTGCTACTCGAATTCCCCGCAAAACGAACAAGTGGAGATCAACATGAACGTCCTACCAAACTTCGATGATCAGAAGAGAGAGAGTTTTAACAGCCCATCTCTTTTTTACCCTCCGTTTCACTACGCCGTAGTCCCCGCCGCAAATCCTTACTTCAGCGGCGGCGGAGATGCGGCGTCCCCTTCGGGGTTCAAGTCTTGGTCGGAGAAGGCGGTGGAGGATGGGGGTGGAGGTGGTTGTGATCTTCAAGCGCTTTCTTTGACGGTGCAGCCGAGTGGTGTAGCGGCGGTGGAGGTGGTCGCGCCGCTGCAAGCGGTGGCGGACGGGAAGAAACGCGCGGTGGCGAAGTCCGGCGTTAAGGAGGCTGTCCCGCGAAAATCAATCGACACCTTCGGGCAGAGGACTTCTCAGTTTCGAGGCGTTACTAGGTAGAATACAAACTTCTAGAAATCTTGAAAAAATTACTACAAAATTTTATTATCTTGTTTAGAATTTAGATTGATTTAATTATGGGTTTATTAATTTATTACTACTCTCTATTTCACTAATTAAGTTTTATTTTCTATTTCGAGTTGTTCCCTAAACAAGTCTCTTTCCATAAATAGAAAAAAAATGAGCGGATTCCAATCAGAATCTCACCACTTAATACTTTGACACCACAATTTTTTTTTTCACCCACTTTTTAAATTTTCGTGTCCAAAATAGCGGGACTTGATTAGTGAAACGGATGGAATATTAGTTTGTAATGATCCAAAATTGTGTTTTTCATAGGCATAGATGGACTGGTAGATATGAAGCCCATTTGTGGGACAACAGTTGCAGAAAGGAAGGGCAAACAAGAAAAGGAAGACAAGGTGATAAAAATTTAATCTTTTTTTTTAATTTTTTTTTATGTAGTTGAGTTTCAATTCACTTGTTCTAACATTATTGTTTGATTCCGAACTAACCCTCTTCTTGTCATGTTTCCGGCCTTATTTCCGCGAAAAAAAGTGTATCTTGGTAAGCTAATTCACCTCTATTTGCAAGAATTTCATTTCAAGAATTTGGATATATATATATATATATATATTATTAATATATTCTTGTATTATAGGTGGATATGATAAAGAAGAGAAAGCTGCTAGGGCTTATGATTTAGCTGCCTTGAAATATTGGGGTCCAACCACTCACATTAATTTCCCAGTATGTGTTGTTTTTCATTTGATTTTACTTGTCTGAAAATACATTGATTATTATGTAATAAAAGTCTAAAAAGGTGAAGACTTTTTCTGTATCTTTTGTGAATCAGCTAAGTGAGTATGATAAGGAGCTTGAAGAGATGAAGGACATGAGTAGGCAAGAATTTGTAGCCCATTTGAGAAGGTTGATGCATTTTCTTGTTTCTAGTAACTGTTTTTAGTAAAAGATTTCATTTTCGAGTTTGAGTTTGAATTTGAGTTTGGGTTCGATAATTTTTTAGGAAAAGCAGTGGATTCTCAAGAGGGGCATCCATGTATAGAGGGGTAACAAGGTAATTTGCAAGAATTTATCATATTATTATTGCAATTTCACAATTATCATGTGTTAGCAATCAAGAAAACTACAGTTAAACCTCGATAAAGTAATAATCTCGTTAAGATAATAGTTTCTTTCGGTCTTGATATGGGTCAATCCACTAAAATAATGTTTGATAAAATAATAACCTCGTTCAATGAATGATTTTTTTCGGTCCCAATCATTCATATGCATGTGGACTTGACATAGTTGTGTTTGCAAGTATTAATACTATTATAAATTTAGTATGGAATTTAAGACAGCAGATTGGGATTGGTCTGTCTGTCTGTCTTTCTTTACATCAATTTGGTTTGGTCTAATCTTGACCTTGCAGGCATCATCAACATGGAAGGTGGCAAGCAAGAATAGGAAGAGTTGCAGGCAATAAAGACTTGTACCTTGGTACTTTTAGTAAGTGTTGTGTTAAAATATCTGTTGAAGCTTTCCCTTTACCTTCTGTAGCTTCACTGCTTGTACCTTACAATTCAACATTGAATCATAAATGCTCTTGATCTTGAAAATTGATGTCTATATTCAACTTGTTACATCTCGTATTTCACTAGGCACGCAGGAAGAAGCCGCGGAGGCCTACGACATAGCCGCGATCAAATTCCGGGGGACGAGCGCGGTCACGAATTTCGATATAAGTCGTTACGACGTGAAGAGGATCTGCTCGAGCTCGACCCTAATCGCGGGCGACCTCGCGAAACGGGCGCCGAGCATCGCGGGGCCCAACGACTACAACTCTTGCGCCTCGTCAGCATTGCAGATAACCAATGGCGAGGCGAATGCGGATGAGCTGGCCGAGATGATGTGGATTGCCAACTCGGACAAGCCGGGTCGCGATCGGGCCGACAAGGATCCAACCGGGGCGGACATGAGCCCGGCCCGGATGGACCGAGGGATGGGAAGTGGCTATTCGGAGGGGTATTTATCGTTGGAGGGACAAAAGTACGAGGGCGATGAGTGCGATTTAGGTGGTTCGACTCGGGTAGCGGATGCGGGTTTGCTTCATCAAGGATCAACTTTTGCTTTGTGGAATGACTGATTTGTGTTCAACAAAATGGGGCATTAGGATTTTGCAATGAAATTCTGATTTTGTCACTACTTATGAATTCGTTGGCAAATGAAGTGTAGTTTTTGGTGGTTTGATTTGTATTGCACCCATGCATCAAATTATGGTATCAAAAGTGTAGCTTTATACGAAAGTGATGTAAGAGAGAGAAGAGGGAAGAGAGAGAGGGAGAGTCTTAAATTGTGTGCCCGAGTGGTCAAAAACAGTTAACCCGATTTACACGGGAGGGGATCTCGTCCCAAAAAATGTGGATCACTTGGTGGCCCACCAATCACGTGCTGTCACGCGTGCATTGGTGGGTCACCTTTTTATCATATGAAGACACATGTCCTCACCTTATTGGTGGGACATGTAGTGGTCCACATAGTGGGGCGAAGATCCTCACTTGATTCACACTTGGGACATCATTATTTATTGTCGAATTTTATAATTAATTGTTAAAGAAAATAAGACGACTGATCGGGCCAAAAGAAAGTGGCCCAATGGGCCGATTGATTTGGGCCTCTAAAGCCTTATGGGCTTGTGTTATTTGGGCTTCTCAATAATGACCGCGCGTTTAGGCCCAAGCCCTCCGTTCTCCCTTTAAATAGGGTTTTTTTTGTTTTTAATAAATAGAAAATCCTATTTTACATGATAATAGTGATATTTATTAATATCCAATGGGTGGATAAGTCCCCGGCTACAACGGCAATGAATGAGAAGAATAAATGATCCAGCACAAGAAATGCGAGTCACGGATAGAATACGAGATTAGATTGATAATGTTGGGTTCTTGATTTTTTTTTAACCCTTTTTAAGAATGGGCTTTTGTACTCCCTCCGTCGGCCGAACTTGTCATGTATTCTTTTTTTTTACTGTTGCACTGATATTGTCTGTTTATAAATAAGAAAGTAGGTCTCACATCTTTACCAACTCAAAAATATTAATTAATTAAATGAATCTCACACCTCTATCTTACAAATTAATTTTTAAATAATTAATTAATTGTATGATCCACACATTTATCAATCTATACCAATTTTTCTAAATACGTGTAAAAAAGTAACATGATATGTTCGATTGGAGGGAGTATAAGTTAATTTTCTGACTTTGTTTGTAATACGTTATTTATAACTATTCTGATGAGATTGATAATGTTGTATACTAGAATTCCTCCGGTAAGACCTCTGCCATTAACGCGTTTCGGAGATCAAATAATTGTTCATTTTCCTCCTCAAGGACATAAAAACGCTCGTAAAAACACAAGGCATAGCTGATTTCCTCCTTCAAGAACAAACCGTCACTCATAGGCCCTTTTTCAGCACATTTCGTATCAAGATCTTTCGTATCTGTTTATCTAGTAGGGTTTTCTATCGGAATCGGCGATCTTAGGTGGGAGAATTTGCCCGATTTCTTCATCGTGGAAGGGGGAAGATGGATCTAGGGTTAGAGAAAGAGATGGAATCGACCTCCGCCCAAGAAGAAGAGAGCCTTTGTGAAGAAAAAAAAGGATAGGTTTGTGGGTGGCATGTGTTGGGTGTGTGTATCAAAGATTAAGAAGTCCAATCTGGTTTAGTTATAGTTGGCATGTGTGGTTGTTGAGCTGTCCTGCGAGTTCTTAGTATATCAAGAGACTTTATGATCAAGAAACATCCAATGAGTAGTTGAAAGAGCTCAAATAATAACTCTTAATGAGCAAGCAGCGGAAAGACTCTTCAGTACCCTTTGTCCCTTACATGATGTGGAAGTGTCTATAAATAAAGGCTTTTGTGTGTGCATTTTGTAGAAAAGAAGTAATATGGTCGGATTGTGTAATAAATTGTGTGTAATATGTTACGTGTAATAAGTCAAAAGTCAACAGTCACATTTAAAGTCTAGTTCATTGTTTGCTCAGTTCATGCTTTAGTCCAGTTCGCCAGAGCCTTTCCAACTTGCAGTGCTGCTACCTAGAAGGAGGAAAGCTATTTTACTTGACAAATTATCAAACCGTGAGCACTAGCTGAAGCAATACTGTCTTGCAGAAAATGAAACTTTACTCGTCTTTAATCTGTTTAGTTAGTCCGGTCAAGTCTGTTTAGTCTCTCTTTTAGTCTATTGTCTACTCGATCTGATCATGAAAACTAAATCCTTCAGTTGATTCCATATTGGTTGTAGTCTTCTACCTTGGTGGTGGTTGTAATTTCAATTACATGCTATTAACCAACATTTCATACCTATTTAAATCACTAGCTACAAACGGAAAAACAAGATTTGCAAATTGCAATAAATCTACTATACAAACTTTACAACCCAACATTCAGCTGCACTTGACACACACACAAACCAGCATGAATCTAATCAACATCGTGGATCGAGCAAAAACACCTTCTTTAGAAGATGGCATCGCACATTTGTACTTAAATACGCGATACCATCTTCGTGTGTTGCTAGTTTTCACTCCAAGATGAACCCTTTTATGAGATCATTCAAGGAATCCGGGGAGTCGATATTTGCTGCATGCCCCGTATCCCGGAGAATCTCCAGACTAGATTTGGGACCCAAGTCTCTGTATCATGATTGATATTGGTATTACTACAACCAAACGTGGGAGATTACTTAAGATGAAGAATTGTGTACCTTTGCAAACGATAGGCGAAGCTTAGAGGGAAGATCTTATCCTTGTCGCCCCACACAAGCAATATTTCCTTCACCATGTTAAAAGAGAGTGGGAAAACTTGTCAAAGCATCTTGCTATGATGCTTACACGAGATGAAATGTAAGTTCACCTGAGTGAGTGGTCGAATCTTGCATTCTTCGCTACTGGTCAGCAGATGTTCGACTAGCTCTTGTTTCTGTTTCCGGTTAGTGTTGCACATTGCCTTGCAAGAGAATGTGGTGTGTGAGATCCCATGAAACTTATGGTGAACTTCACTATTGCAGGCTTTTCATTTGACAAACACAACAATCTCCGAACGAATAAATAGAAAGAAAGCTCTCTAAAATGGCTAACAATGTGTCTAAAATGACTAACAATGGCTAACACAACCAACTTATATCATACATTCAATCACCAAAGCAAATAGGAAGTTTTAGAAGCTCTTTCCACCTTATAGTGTTGCTAACATGTAATTACCAAATACGCATCTTTTCGAGCACGAGATCAGATATTTGTTTACAAGGGACAACACCTACCAATACTTCTATCTAATTTGAAATACACAAGTTGTTTACCAATTGGTGAAACTCAGGTTACTTAAACTAAAACAAAGCAGATTTTGGAATCAAACTGCAATGATCTAAGAAAAAAATGTATACTCCATAATCCATAATATGTTCGTAATTTTTCGATCGAGCCATTCTTTTAGCAACTTCAATCTGATTTCTAATACAAGGGTAAAAGAAATGATGAAATACTGAGGTGACATGTGTAGAACTTTATACTAATGCCATGATCATTAGATTAATGTAAACTCTTGCTTAACATTATGGAACTTATTACTTGCAAGTTACTACTTACATGATTGAGCCTCTTGATAATAAAATACGTAAACGTCTAACATTGTGTAACCAACCCGAACAAGAAAATGAAATAAAAGGAGAGCATATTTAAAGAAATCCAGTCCCTCTGTTTATATAACATATCATCAAGAACAGAGACAGGCAAATCATATGCTTCCAATTCTCAACAAGAATCAACTTCAACCTCGTCATTAGTATAAAAATCCTCTACAAATATGCATACTCAACATCCTAATTATGCAACACAAAATTAATCATGAAACCATTAACAAATTAACAATCAAACAATGTGAAAGAGAACTCACATCAATGAACTCATCCAGCACGAAATCCGGGGCCCATCTCAACGAGTTCGACTTGTAAACGGAGAACTCCACCAGCCGCTTCAGTCCAGCTGGGTTCCGGGGAAGGAGCAGATCCAGTACATCAACCCCCACGTTCTTAAGCTGCTCCCCCTTCTGGATCTCTGTACACCCAACCCCACTGCTGACAATCACCGCCTTCTGCACCAACTCCGGGTGCATCTCAGCCATCCGATAACACACGAATCCACCGTAGCTGATCGCGTACACCGAACACCTCTCCACACCCAACCTCCTCAGCCCCGCCGCCACGCAATCCGCCTGAAATCCTTCGCTGCGGTTCGTGCGGTTCGTGTAGGATTTCCCGAAAAATAGGAGGTCCGGCATGTATACGTTGAAGGATTCGGCCAGCGAACCAACCTACGAAACTCAATCAGAAACCACAAACTAATTTCAAACATTTCCCGCTACAATTCGAGAAATTCATTTCAATTGAGAATCAGATACCATCTTCAATCGATTAATCTCGACAAACAGAGATCGATTTACACCGTCAAATCTAAAAACAACACAGCATAAATCAATACCACCTACTCAAATCATTCAGAAACCAAAACATTCAAACACCTTTCGCAACAATTCTGGCAAAAAATGCAGCAAAAATTTTCAAATAGAGAAAAATTCACCTCGATAGAGAATCAGACATCATTACAGTAGATTAATTCAACAATTGAAATCAATTTACACCTTCCATTCGACAAATAACACTGCACAAATCAATGCCGTAAACCTGGTAGACGAATTGCCACTTCGAATTTCCGCCGTAGCCATGGATCATCAACAAATTGGGCTTATTGAATTTGCGATGCGCCGGAGCCAGAAAATGCATGGTGGTCTGATCGTCTAGATCGACGGCGCACGGGATCAGATTGCATGAGAATCTGAAGTAGACTGAGAGGATCCACTCGAAGGTGGGAGTGACGATCGGGAAGCGTCTGATTTTGGCAAAGGGGGAGAAGAGATAGTGAGAGATGGTGGCGGCGAGGGATATGTAGAAGGAGAGGAGGTGGTGGAGGAACAAGCGCAGAGTCTCCATTGTCGACGCCTTCTTCGAGCTCGAGAGAATTTTGGAATCAAACGTTGGAGGTGACGATGAATTGCAATTTTGGCTCCTTTTGAATTTATTGGAATATTTAATCATTTGCATGAGATTTTGGGTCCCAATGAAAAGTTTATTTTTCTAATTAATTTCAAATTTAATATTCATTTTGCCGACATAAATTATAATTACACTTAATTCGCAGCATGTGTTTCACCTTTAACAAATGGGATGAGATCCTCTTTCAATAAATTCTTATCCAATTAGTGTCCGATTCAAAACGCCGTAGTTTTATATTAAAAAATTATAGATTAAAAGGATAATTTTTTTTTAAAAAAATTAATAAATAATTAAAGAGTGTTTTTTTTAATACAAAACTAATCATTTTAATATCTATTAATTTCTTGACCGATTGTGGCGGGAAAATCCTTCTTATCCGAGGCCGAGGTTAAATTGATGTAACTCCTTCGTCTCATTCAGCTTGGCTCGTTTATTTTAAACACAGTTATCAAAGTAAAGCTAAAAATTGTGCGTAAATAAATGGGTCCCAAGTTAGTAGTTTTGTGTAAATAAAGCTAGATCTGGGCTTGTGCTAGCCCATTTTCACAAGGCCCAAACTTTTCATAGGCCCAGGTTCAAGGCACAATTTATTTTCTGAAGATGCAATTAAAGCTAACTTATTTTCTTTTTTTAATCCAAAGCAATATATAATCTCTTATTAATAATGTATTGAGTCTTGGCCCTAATTTATTTGGGCTGGTTTATTTACTTTTGTAAAACAAACATTCTTGATTTAATTTCATTTGGGTTGTTTTTGGTTTTTATCTATGGGCTGACCGTCACATTCTAATTTGAATTATAAATTTAGAGTTATTGTAAAAAAAACATTTTTTACATTATAAATTAAAATACGAACTTTTATTGGTATATATAATAATTGAAAAAGTAGAGGAGAGGAAAATATTATCCGATGATTTAGAAACATTGATGATATAAGTGTTTATAAACTATCAAACTTTGTAATTATGTTCAAAGCTTGTTTAATTAGGGTTTGCGAATTTTATTTCGATTCGTACACATTGAAGTTTTCGGATTTGTATAAGAAATAACGCGTTTTGATCAAAATCATAGATTAAATACGAACTTTTAGTGTCGTAATAAAGACAAGCATGACATTATCCGATGATCGACAAGCAATTAATGGTATAAATATCTAATGATCATTCAACTTACATGTCAATTGTCAAAGTTTGTTTAAGAGTTTGTGAATTTGAATTCGATTCATGTAGATAGATGATCGAGTTATCGAATTTTGTAACGAAAATAATGAGATTTGATTAAAATCATAACCTAAATAGTAGATACGAATTTTTAGTGTCGTAATAAAGACAAGCATAATATTGTCCGATGATCGACAAAGAATGATATAAATATCTATAAATCATTCAACTTTGCAAGTATAGATCTTCCAAATTTGTTTAGGGTTTGTGAATTTTAAATCGATTCGGACATGTTTACAACTGTAGGTGAAACGCAAACTGGATTTGAATACGGATATATCGTATAGTTTCGACGAATTTCATGTACTTGCTCAAAGTTCAAACTCATCTATAAACCCATTAAATAGGGCAATAATAAAGTTTTATTTGTATGCTTTTATCTCATTATTTGCATTAAATTGTATATTGGTTAGAACACATATAATGCTTTAGAAGATGAGTTTTATATTCTCATTTTTATAATTTAGTCATTATATATCAAATATTGAAATAATAAAAATATCTTTATATTAGTTGGACATTAAATAAAAAGAGTTTCATGCTCAGTAATTTCTTTTTAATATTGCAAAGCTACCCAATATTTATTGATAGTAAAGTGTGATATTGTAATATTTTAGTAATTACATACACTTTACTTATTACAACAATAAAATTTTGTTTTTTTTATTCAACACCTTTTATACATACTTAACATTCATTGTAGATGATTATTTTTTTTATGATTATAAGTAAATAGCTAAAAATAATTTATAAAAAAAAACATTTTTAGATTATATAATAATTCTTCCCATCTCTCATGTCTCAATTTATGCATGTTATATATTACTATGTAGAGAGTATACTAATCTTCTCTGTGTCGTTCCAATTTTTTCGAATTTGAAAAAAAAAGATATTAGTAACAGCCGCCGCAAAATCGAACTAGTTTGAACGCGAAGTCGTTAAATTAGTTTTACACAAGGAAAGTTGAATATTTATTACGACTAATTAATTAATATTGTTAAAAAGGGTAAGTAAATGCACAAAAAGGCAACTTTGAAATTAATATTATATATATAATGGTAATGGTAATTATGTTGCATTTACCTGAACAGAAAAGGAATTTCAATTAAATATAATTAGGGTTTGACTTTTGCATTCTCAGTCGTGTCATGATGATGTAATAAATATATTAATTAAATGTATAATTATTACTGTATTATTAGAAATTAAAAGTGTTGAGAAACTTCTTTTATTTTTTATTTTTTTTTTATTTTTACATGAGTAGGATTGAAATAAAATTAATTGGTCAAACAGATGACAGCAGTGAAAAGAAAAGAAAATATTTTTTATTCTAAATAAATTTTTTTAATAAATTTTATTTTTTGGTAGTCACCCTCTAGTAGTAAACCACTATAAATGTTAGTCATTTCTGTACAAATTGTACAGAAAATTACTCATCTGAACCAGCTTTGTTAATTAGGTCTTAATTTTGTTAATTTTCTTTCACTGTTTATACATATTTTGCTTAATTTTAGTTCTTAATTATTGAATCTTTATTGTGATTAATTTTTCTTCAGGTGGAAGGGGGAATTAAACAGCCATGAATTCATATCTGGCGTTTATGAATGAAATTCATATCCTATTTGTCGACCACGAACTACCGCTACCTGCTATGAACACGATACAACTATTGGAGGCGTGCCAGTATCGAGGTTTATACATCTTAATATCGAGTTTCATATCGATTTTAGGGTTTTTATTTCGAAAAATCGAGTTCAATTACTTGACTATATTAATTATTTGTGTTGTTAGTTACTCATGTCGAGCTTGCTATACCCGCTATGCAAATACTCTCAAACGGGAAGACGAAGTTCGATTTCATCATCGCGAATATCAACTCACCCGACGTGCAAGCATTCAAGCTCATCCAGGTCGCGGTCAATATGAAAATACCGATTATAAGTGAGTGATTTTAGATTGTTTTGATTTTACGTACTTTTCGCTAGATTATAATTTTTTTTTTAATTTTCGGATTAATATTTTATGATCTCGTATGAAGTGATGTGCGGCGTGATCGAGGAGGATACGATGATGGCCATGAGGGTTATCGAGCATGGGGCGTTTTTGTACATCAAAAGGCCGACGACTGTTGAGATGCTGAGGTGTCTCTGGCAGCACGTGGCGAGGGAGAACGCACGTGAGATGAAGGAGCGGGAGAGGCTGAATGTGGCGGCCAGTTATGCGGTTCCACGTGGCGTCGGGATGACTCACGTTCAAGATGAAAACCCTAACATGTTTTTGATGAAGGAGAAGCGGAAGATGAAGAGGAGTTATTACAAGGGGAGCGGAGTTGAGGAGGCTTATGACTCGGATAATCCGAGTCATGGAAGGGTCAAGAGGAAGATCTGTACCGAGTGGACTCAGGACCTTCACGAGAAATTCATGGCTGCCGTCGCGCAACTCGGTGAAGGAAGTATGGAATCTCTTCATTCTTCATGCATATACATGCATATATATATTTTTTTATTTCATCCACTTCAAAAAATATATATATATATATATATATATATTAGTGAGATTTATTTGATTTTTTTAAATTGAAAATAGGTTGTTTTCCAAGGGAAATATTGACCTTAATGAACGTGCCTGGACTAACAAGAATGCAAGTAGCAAGCCATCTGCAGGTTTGTGTTCTTTAAATCCATTGTTATTTTACTAATTATTTTGGGTTTTTTATATATATTACAGTTTATATGATTTCATGTCGAGTATTTCGTATCAGCGTAACTTAAAATAATTCATTAATGTTTCTCTTTTTCCGACGCGACACTTCCGTCATCGTTATATCCGATGATTGAATATGCACCACTACTACCATTTATACATTGATTTATAAATGCATACTATATTATTCACATGTAAATTCATTGTAATTATTTTACTTATTTTTGAATTTGTTACTTTTATTTTTATATTCAGTTATCCATAATAATCCATAAGTTGTGTTCTAAATTTTGATAAAATGTGGTCAGTATAATATCATGTCGCTTGTCTCGTATTAATACAACCTAGAATAATTCATTAATAACTCTCTTACTTTTCTAAAAACCCTAATATCGTCCACAGAAATGTCGGAACGACAACTGGCGGTCGCCGGAGGACCGGAAGATGCAGCCGTTGTCCTCCGATAGCGAAGGAGGATCCAACCACAAGATAAGGAGATTCGGGTGCATGCCCCGCCCAATCAAGGAGGGCTCCGACCTCCAACCCTACGGCGCCGGACCCAAAACCCACACCGTCTCCTCCGCCGGAGCACATACCGAAACAATCACGGCGAGCCAACAAATCAGTTATCATTATGGAGCATTGATCCCTCATCCAACCACCGGCCTAGATTCTTCCAACATAATTAATAATAACCAATCGGCTGATGATTTCTTAAATTTACAAGACATGGGTTGCTTGATTCAGTCTACTATGCCTCAAGGGTTTGGAAGGATGGATCATCTGCAGTCCGGCTCAAGAGGGTTCGGGTTTGAACCGGATTACGGGCATGACCGTTTTTTGTGTGACGAGGGAAAAATGCAGACGTATGGTAAAAACGAAGAGGTAAATTATTAATTCAAAAGATATTTAAGAGTTTAATTAATTAAAATGGTTATATTTGTATATATATTTTATTAAAGATTTGTAGTTGGTTGATGGTTTTGAAGGGAAACTTGATGGAGGCGAGCTTGGAGAGGAGAAGCCAGTGACCAAGTAGTGATGATTCGGAGACAAGACAAATTGAGACTGTGGATACATAATTATATAGGATTTATTAATAAGGGAATAATAATATATTCCTAAAATATTAAAAAAGATATATGGGAGTGATGTAATCATATCTTTTACAATTTGTAAAAGGGTTAACTTAAATATTAAAATTAGTATTAGTGAGACATTAAACTTTTCTTGTTGGTTTAAAGATAAAAATGACAGCTGAAAGCCATTTGTAAAAGAACACAACGTCCATCTCAAAAAAGAAAGAGAGAGAGAGAGAAGAGAGAGAGAGAATACCTTACTTTCAAACCCCTTAATCACTTTTTGCTCCTTTTTCCCCTCATTAAGAAACATTCTTCAATTATTATTTATTATATTAATCTTCTTCTTCTCTCTCTCTCTCTCTCTCTCATCCCATATTCTACCTTTTTGGACGGCTTGACTCACTTTCCCTACACAAAATTCAACCTTTCCACACACATTCCTTACCCTCATCATTACTCTCTCTTTCTCCTATAAATCTCCCTCTCTCAAACCAAACTTCATCACCACTCAACTTAGTTTTCTTTTTCTTTTTTTTTAATTAATTCATTTCTCTAACGATGGAAAATTGTGCTCGTTATCCACACGTGAATTCTTCGCCAAGAGCAGCAGCAATGGTGCTGGCCCTCATCTCCGCCATCGTACTCTCCCCGTTATACGTGGACCACCGGAAGAGTGACAGCCGCCTCGAGTCGCGGTGGAGCTCGAGCGGCTTGGTGCTGCCGGCGGTGGTGGTGGGGCTGATTGTAGCCATCAAAACCACTAATTTCTCATCAAACAACGCAGCGCAGAAAAGGGACGGTGGATTTGAAGAATCTGACGGTGCTGGATTTGTGTTCAGAATTGGAAGCTCGAGTTTGGGGCTGGCTGGGATTCTGATCATGCTTCTGTTTGTGATTTCATGGCAGGCATCTGTGCAACAATTTTTCTGGAAATAATAATGTAGAAATATAATGTTAGTTATTGGAGTATTTAATTATTTTGTTTTAGTAATATATACTCCCTTCATACCAATTATCTTGTTTAGTTTGGAACAGATATCGGATCGTCCTAATGATATTGTCTCGTTTTTTTTTTAATAAATTATTATACACAATTTTTTTGTGGGACTCATAATTTTACGCCACAACACACAATTAAGAGTTTTCCATAAAAACGCGATAGAACTAAGGTGGACAAAATAATTCGAACGGAGTATTATTTTAATAATATACGAATTATGGAGCTGTCAAAATAATACTTCTTCGAAGAATATATAAAATTTGGGTTTTTTTTTATGGACAGTGATTCTCCCGTTATTCCTGTTCTATTTGTTTTCCACACGGGAATTAAAAAAACTTTTATTTGAGAATTGTTTTATGAGTTTTAATAGTATTAAATTAAAAGGTGGGCACAATTTCTAAGCATAGTTGATGGAAGAAATCAAAATTCATGCCCGATTAGAATAGTTGGACAGTAATTGTAAGACAAATGCCAATGGAGTATTTTTTTTATCTAAATTAAATAAGTCGTTTATTTTACAGTTAAACTTCGATAAAGTAATAACCTTGGGACTGAGAAAAAATATTCATTTAACGAGGTTATCACTTTATCGAACATTATTTTAGTGCATTGACCCATATCGGGACCTAAATAAATTATTATTTTAGCAAGATTATTACTTTATGTAATATTATTTTGTTGAGGTTTAATTGTATTTTTTTAATTTTTGGGTGGGAGCAATTGAATTCAGTCAATAACTCAAAATATATAAAAAAAAATGTTGCAACTCTTTTGACTTTGGCCCAATGGGCCTCATAATAGGCCCAGATAATGGGCTCTTATTCTCGATCCATATAAAAAGGGCTTAAACTGAAGGCCCACTTGTGAGATCCATTTATAACCCAAAAATTGGGTAGTTTAGATCTTGTACGTTGTCAATTGCAAAACACATTCATGTAAAAGTCTGCATTGGATTTAACCATTTTCTGTGATTGGTGGTGGACGTCCATTGGCGGCATTTCGCGGCGGCTGGAATTTGGTGGAAGCTCAGATTGCGGATTTTAGACGAAGTAAGGAAATTCGTCACTTTGAGTGGTTGATTTCGATTGATTACCTGCGAAGTATAAGATTCCACAAATCTATGTGTTTGAATGTGTAATTCATTGCTGAGCTTGATGAGACGATCGGAGAATTAATGCGATTAGGTATTACAATTTCAGTTCATTCGAAATTAGATTGATCGAAGAAACTTTTGTTCGGAGTGATGTAAAGCTCCGCGATCGCCCTTGAAAATGCGAATTAGTGTTGAAGATGATTAGATGATCAATGTCGTGATAATCGTCTCTCGCAGCTTGAGCTTTTCGGTGAAATGGTGACCTAGGGTTGTTCGTGAATATCGATGAATTTCTGGAATTCTATCTTTTCTGAAGCTAAATTAAGTTGTTTTCTGTTTTTTATATCTGAACTAGGCTAAAGGGATTTCTGCTTCATATCATGTATCAACCACTTTTTTCATGTTAGCGTTTAGTGTATGATGAAGATCTCATATACAGTAGAAAACAGTAGAAATCAGATGGTTCAGACATTTCATCAAGCATTGTTGCTCCATTAGAAATTTTTTGATTGTAATTGCCTTCGATGGAGTTTCATCAACCACTTTTTTCATGTTAGTAAGTTTAGTGTATGATGAAGATCTCATATGCAGTAGAAAACAGTAGCAAGCAGATGATTCAGACTTTTCATCAAGCATTGTTGCTCCATTAGAAACTTTTTTATTGGAATTGACTTTAATGGAGTTTCACATCCTGGCTCATGAATTTGAATGTCTATTGGTATGTTCATGGATATACACACACATATAGATGCATAATTTTGTTCTCATTGTTCTTAATTCATGTTTCTTCAGCATTGTTCTGTTTCTTTCTCCTGAATTGCTTTTCTTTATCTGTAGCTGTGACTGAATTTGAGAAATGGCTGAGAGTGGAGAAGAACAGAACATGCCAAGGGATGGGAAGATAGTAAAGGAGCTGCTAAGATCAATGAACATTGACAGCTATGAGCCCCAAGTCATCAAGCAGTTCTTGGAATTCTGGTATCACTATGTTGCAGATGTATTAGCAGATGCAAAAACATACTCAGAGCATGCTGATAAATCTGTGATTGATTCTGATGATATCAAGCTTGCAATTCAGTCCAAAGTCAATTCCAGTTTCACCCAGCCTCCAGCAAGAGAGGTAATCCCCCTTCTACTCATCCTTCAATCCATAACTTCCATTGTTTGATTCTGTGTTGCTATACCATTTCATCAGATGCTCATGGAGTTGGCTAGGACCAGAAACAAGATCCCACTGCCAAAGTCGTTATCGGCTCCCGGAATCTCTCTTCCGCCGGAGAAGGATACCTTGATCGGCCCTAACTATCAACTTGTTCTACCTGAGAAACAAGCAGAAGAAACAGAGGAGGATGAAGATACAGATGGAACAAATCACAGCCACAATCCTTCTCTTGATCAGATCAATCCACCCCAAGATCCTCCACATCAGGTTTCATTTGCTCTTGTGACTAAAGATCCAAAATGTTAGTATTTCATATTCACAATTTTCCCACGCTTTTGTTTTTCAAATTCTGCAGAAAATCATAAGTGCTTGCTTCCAACTTTGTTCCTGATATAATAATTCTTGATTTCATTCAATACCACCATTCTTATCTAAGAGACTGAAAAATAGATGGATAAATAATACCTGCATAACACAAATGAACTGTTCTTTACAAATGCTTATGTACAAGAATACCTATTCTTTTGTTATCAAAGGAAATACACTACAGCAAAGAATGGGTTAACTTCTGAAGGTAGCCATGGAACCTGAAGCCAGAGGCACGGAATCCCGGTCGTACATCCGCTGGATTTCTTCCCGGTACTCCGTCAGCGACTTATCCGGTATGGCCGGAGTTAGTTCCACCACATCTCCCATTTTCAGCTTACAAGTAAGATCAGTCACAGGCTTATGGTTCAGCCTTGGCCTTAGTTCTTCCTTAATAGGAAATCTGTAAGAAGTCCATCTCGAACCGCCTCGACCCACCGTCTCCAATAGGTTCATCACTGATGAGTTTGCTGCAAACTCCTGCACAGACATCTGCAGGTTTGGGAATATGATGTCAAAAATTGAACTCAAATGAAATGATTTAATCAAGAAACTGGATCAAGAGTTCAAGAACAGACCTTATCATTCTCAATCATGATAACAAAGATGGGCCCATCTGAGCCACAGTGGGGTTTGCAAGAAAAGGTGCAATCTTTGGAGTGGGTGGGGAAAGTGCAAGGTGGCTTCATGTGATCAACAAAGCAAAGAGATGACTTGTCTTTGCTTATAGCTTCACACTGCCACGTCATCACCCAACGCGCCCATTCGACCATTTGTAGGACGAAGGAGGCGTGTTTGGAATCTCCTTCTTTGTATCTCCAATGGGCAGCTAGCCCGTATTCGGCCTGCAAATGCATCTCCTTTGTTCGGATTTGGACTTCGAGCGGAATCATATCCTCGCCCGTGACAACTGTATGTAGAGATTGGTACCTGCAAAGTGAGATAAAAGTTAGATAAAAACGACCGGATAAAAGGCGTTTACGACGTTTGAAATGCGAGTTAGACGTGTACCCGTTACACTTGGGATGAACAATGTAGTCTTTGAACCTTCCCGGTACTTCCGGCCATAGCTGCTGCACAACTCGTAGAGCTTTGTAGCAGTCGTTTTCGTTTTCGACAATCAACCTTAACCCGTGAATATCATGAATTTCATCCATATTCAGCTTCTTCCTATAAGAGGGAGTATATCTTCAAGTTAACTTCCAACAATTACACAACAAAGTTATAACAAAACATCATGCATCATTCATACACACATTCAAATACGGTTAATATACGAAACGAAAGCATAAAGAAGTGATGATGCTTACTTTGACATCTTGGAGTAGATGCTGTACAAGCTCTTATGCCGGCCCGACACACAATGGTACGAAACTCCCACATCCTTCAAAGCTTGCTCCAACTTCTCCAAAGAAGAAGAAATCACAGCCTCATCAAAGGAATTCAGAAGCTTCGACGATAGCTCTTGATGATGGTCGGGATAAAGATACTTAAAACATAGATTCTCGAGCTGCTCCTTCCATGTTGAGATGCCCAATCTATTTGCAAGAGGAGCAAATATCTCCAAAGTCTCCTTCGCAAATCTTTGCTGCTTGATCAAAGGCAACGCGTCCAACGTCAACATATTGTGCAGTCTATCAGCAAGCTTTATTAGAACGGCCCTTGCATCCGCCATTGCTAGGAACATCGTGTGCAAGCGATCAGCCTCAACGGTTTTACATGCAGTGTTGTTCTCCCTTGCAAGCTTGCTCAGATGGCTCAGCTTAGACACCTAGTAGAAAGAGGAAAAAAGTTAAGCCGTCTTCAACCAAAACGAATCGAAAAATTGAAACTTTCATACGGGAAATCACGATAAATCGCAATTTCTCTTTAACCCATATGTTAAATCAGCAAAACCAGAATGAATAATGCAAACATTCTATATCAAAACTGAAACTTTCACATAGAAATCTACAAAATCAGAATAAATCATGCTAAATTCTATATCAAAATTGAGACTTTCGTATAGAAATCTACAAGACTATAATAAAGATTCAAGTTTTTCTTACCCCTTGTACTAAATCTGCAACACCCGCCCCGAAAGACATCGATATATTCTCGAACGTTACGTTAGAATCGTCTACAGCGTCGTGCAAAAGCCCCGAAGCAACAACGGTCGAACTGGCGCCTATGTTTGCCAGGAGAATTGCCGTTTCTACGCAATGCTGCAGATAAGGATGACCACTTACACGTTTCTGCAAAGATCAAAGCATAAAACAGTCATTCTACAAATTTCATAATAATATATATATATTGAGAGTAGTTCCCGTGTGAACAGTCCTTATCATGTGAACGTGTGAACAACAAATGTATTGCACTTTCAAGGTAAATATAGTGTACTTTAATACTGTACTTTACTTACTACACTTAAAACAAATGTATTGCACTTTAAAATGCAATATCTCTGCATTTAAATTGCAGACATTTATCTTTAAAATACAGTGTTCGTAATTCACACGATAACATGTTATTCGCATTTGAATCTCCACCTATATATATATATATTTTTATTTTTATTTTTATTTTTTTTAAATTCTGCAAAGATCAAAGCATATAACAGTCATTCTACAAATTTCATAAAATCAAAAAAAATTAAAATTAGAAAGCAAAGGTAAATAAATACCTGGCCTCTATGAGCCTTCTCTGCTTCGTGAAAAGCCTTCACAACGAAATCATCCCTAAAAATCGAATGCCTCGACTGAGCATCGAAAAGCAAGCCTTTCGCATAGGCTGGCAATTCTGACTCCGTTAAATTCTCGTCGAGGGTAAAAGGAAGCTCATCCGAAGACGAATCGAAATCTTTAACAACATTCAAATCCAAAGGGGACGAATCGTAATCTACGCACGAGCCCAGCGCGTGCCGAACGAAACCATTGAACATCCCACCGCTACCCGATATACTCGAGCTGAAATCGGCGCTAATTCTCATGGGTGGGCTCCGAGAACTCGAGCCGATCGAATTATTGAAGCCTTGGAGGACGGAAACCGGACTCTGGTGGCCCTGATCTCGTTTCAGAGACGAACTTAACGACGAATACCGAAAGGAAGATCCTAATTCGTCGGTTCTATCGTGCCATAGACCGCCCAGATCTTCCGATCCGGATGAGTAATTCGCCGATTTGATGGACGGCGATGAAAACAAGCACGACAGGCCGCCGATTAACGGCTTCTGCGACGGCGACGCGGAGGTCGACGGCGTTGACCGGCCGTTAACGTCCAAATCGTACGACGCGTGGGAGCTGATCTGGTGGGGAGAGCAGACGCTGCTCGGCGGACTCGAGTACAGCGCTATGGTTGAAACCGCCATGATTTGGTCTTCAGCTTTTCAGACGGGGACAATTAAAGCAAATCTAGCCCAATTTTTTTCTGATTCCTAGGAAATTATACAATTCACACACAAGAAAAAAGGGAAACGAGAAAAAGAATGGATCTTGTGAAAAAAAAATTGGGGGGAAATTACACAGAATATAAGCACAACTATTACATATATACACGGATCTTAAGAGTTATAATTATGGAGATTGCTTGAGAATCGAAATTGATAAAGTCAAGAAAGTGAAGTTTAAGACAATGAATTGTAGCAATTTGGGAGAGAGAAAGAGAGGAGAGGAGAGGAGAGATAATTTAATTAGGGCTCGTTATTTCTTCTTCAACCCAGATTTTTTTTTTCTGGCTTCTGCGGATCTGTTCCTCTTGAAGCCGATGATGGTAGGATTCAAAAGACGGATATGTCCCTGAGGAGTACCTGTAATTTCAGAATCAATATATTCTCGTTCTTTTTTTTTCTTTTTTTTTTTCAGTAATATATATATATATATATAATGGGAGAATTCCAATAGAAACACCCCTTAGACTTAGAAAAAATAATTATCAGCTTTTAGATTATGAAAATTGACGGACCAGATTCGTTTTAATTTTTTTTATCCGAAATGTACCATTTACTTATAAAATTTGCACAAAGGGTAATAAAGTCAAATTCTTTAAAAAAAAACTAACCTAGTTTATTATGATAAAAAATCTGCCCACTATTTCGCTTTTTCCTTTCTGGTTTCTCAACCTCTTTCAGTCATTCTAGTTCGCGATTTATTTCTGGTTTTTCTCATCCCCTTTCGACCATTCTAGTTTCCGATTTGCCTTCTGGTTTTTCTCATCCACTTTCGGCCGGACTATTTCGCGATTTGGCTTGATTTTCTAACCATCCTCACGAAGAGAAACCGCGGATGTTCCAGATTTTTCCTTATCGTCCATCGATACGAGTTCTTCGAATTTTATGTAATTCTTGTTGTTAATTAACGGACTGGTAAGTGGTTTATTCTAATGTTTTCTTCTAGATTTATCTCCCTCTCGCTACCATATTCTCCTTTCACTGCGCTAATGATATGAAAGAAAAGTCACCTCTTCGTGTTCATTCGAATTGCTTAATTTATTCGAGTTTGATGTAATTCAATTTGATTGATCTTTTCAAAATTGTGAATTCTTAAATTTGATGTAATTCGACAATGTGTGTTGTTGATTATTTTAACTGAGAAATATATGCACAATTTTGTCAAAAAAAATACACAATTATAGGGAAAAATATGCACAATTAATGAGAAAAATATGCACAATTACTGGATAAAATATGCACACATTTAATAGTAAAAATATGCACAATTATTAAGAAAAATATGCACAATTAATAGGGAAAATATGCACAATTAATAGGGAAAATATGCACAATTAATGATAAATATAGAAAAGATGAAATTATTAAGAAAAATCTGGTAAGAGAATTAAATCTAGGACGATACTTAGTGAAACTATGTACAATTAATGATTGTTCTCATAAATTCTGGGACGAGAGTTGATGATATTAAAACATGGAAGAGAATTAACGAAAATGACGTTTACCGCAAAAGGAAAGAAGATAAAAAAAATAATAGATTTTGCAAGATTACAAAAATAACCTTAGTGCAAACTTTTTTGCCTTAAAGGTGCATTTCGGGATTTTTAAGTGATGGCAAGATCTGGAGCGTCGAATTACTTGATCAAACGGTTATAAATTGTTCATATTTATCACTCTAATGGGTGTTCTCATATGATCTCCCCCCCTCTCTCTCTCTATATATATATATATGCGAAATTTAAATATGTGGTTGTTTCGGTTAAGAAACAAAAGTAAAAAAGGAATAAATTAATTATTTTAGATTATTGAATACTCGTCCGTCCCATTAATAGTGTTTGATTTGTTTAAGCACTGAGAGATTAAAAAAAATAATATTGCATGGTCTTTATTCTCTGATTTTTTGATAATTTATTTTGTGGTCGTAAATTTTTTGTCATTTTCAGAAACAAGACCAAACTAATGGAGTATCATTTCTAAAATACAAGACATTATTATGGAACGGAATACAATATATCATAATTTTAAAAAATAGCAACCCAATACACTAAGATTTTATTAGACTATTTTTAAAAATTGATCATACTATACTGTTAATTGATTAGCTGTCTTAGGACCTACAACCTTTCTTAATTAGTATTTAGTGGAGAAAGTATTTTAGCATCATTATTGTACTTAGGACCTAGTAATTAAGATTAAACTAATCCGTGTTTGGATAAGAATGGGATATCTTATCGGCGTGACATAAGATTATTTAATTCTACATTTAACTTCGTTGAATTTGTTACTAATATACATTGAAATGGAACATTAATGACTATTTAATTGATCTATGCCTCATTTTATTGACTATTTTGCATTTAATATTGTTTGTTTCTAGCCCCTTCTTAAGTAAAATATATAATATATTATAATGATATTTTTCAGTGATTGTTTTAGGTATATGTTTATGTTAATAATAGTACCACTTTATGTATAAGATAATATAAAATATGTAGGCTGAAGGGAAGACATTCTAAAGTCTTTCAATATTATCTATTGGTTTCGTGTATTAATTATAAAAAGTATGAATTTTGTAAAATTGTAGTTGTAGTTGATTATAATTCAATAGTGTTTTAAATAGTATAATTAAAACATTGAAATTGTTTTGGGGCCCATCTAGTTGTCGATATTGATTCTGGTTGTATTTGTTTGTCAAGTGGAAGTCCCATAATGTCAGCAATCCACTAGCAGTGATTCCAATGAATCTTCACAAAAAATATCCATTTTTTTATAAAACACTTCCTCCGTGTCATTCATCTTACAATATTTGAAATTAGACGCGAAGTTTAAGATAATGAAGTAAAGGTATAAAGTAATAATTTAAAGTAAAAGATAATAAGATCCATTTGTTTGGATGATTGTGGTCCACTTATTTTTTTCTATTTTAATAAACGTTACATGATGAGTAGATAGTCTGAAAAGAAAAATGTTGCAAAATGACTGGGACGAATGGAGTATATATTACATTATTATTTTATCCAATATATTTATAGAGAGCGAACAAAATAAAGATGCAAAAAATGTGAAGTCCCGAGGGCATTTTAGTCATGTGGACATGAGTCGAATTCAATGAATCTCCAGTCTCCACCATCTCTCAAAGGAAAATTCAAGAAATTCTAGAGATTAGTGAAAATGATATTTTCACGTGAAAATAATAAGAAATACAAAAAATATGTTCTCCCCCTTCCATTAGTAGTGTTTTATTTTTTTTAACATAAAGATAAAAATGATATTGCATAATGTATATTATTTGACTTTTGAATAATTTATTTTGTATCTAAAAATTCTTTGTTATTCTTAGAAATAAAATACTATTAATGAAATACTTATTTCGAGAATACAAAACATTATTAATAAAATAGGGAGTATAATTGTTCTTTCCTCGAGGGTAAAAAAAAAACACAAAGGAGAAGAAATTGGAAGACACGTGGCGGGTGCGAATGGCAGGTGGTCAGCAAAGGCAGCGTACACTTGTTTCTTGGCTGTCAAATCTGTCTCAGACCACTCAATTGGATATTTTATACTACTACTATTCTATATTTCTCCCTACTAAAATTCAAGAATTCACTAGAAGTGTAGTTTTTAAGGAGAGTAGAGCAATTAGACTATTAGAGTAGTCGACTTCAAATTCCGCATACATATACGAATCTGTCACACATAATTAGTAATCAATAGATTTTTTGTTGTTTGTAAGACTAAGGGAGTGTTGCAAATAATTAATCTTATATTCTCTTCCTTATATTTATTTTGTTTCATTAGTCGGTGCAAAATTTAAGATAGTAAGTGTAAAAATAAATAAGGTATTTATTTTCGTCTCGAAAATTAAGAAAGTAAATGATAAAATATGAGAGATTTGTAAATAATAAAATAAAATAGAGAAGATGAGTGAGATTGTGAGATGGTAAATGATAAATTATGAGAAAGAAATAAAAAAGTAAGAGATATTTAGTACTCCAATTTGCACGTAGATTAAGAGGAGATTGAATCGAGTTTTAACTTTAATTTTTCACTAATACCAACATAATAAAAACTTATATTGGAATATAAGTAAATAAATGAAAAGCTAGCTATATAAATATTTATCATATAAAAAGTTGAATGAAAAGTTGTAATGAATCAATAAAATTTGATTTCAAATTATCCCAGAAAAAGTAAGGTATATTGAAATTGGTAAAGACATTTAATAGACACAATATATATGCGAACAAGCATATACAAACAAAAAAGGAAACTAGCACATATAAATTTGGGACGAAAGGAGTATATTTTTTAAAATTATTTCATTTTAAGAAAACGTGTCATTTTAAGAGGGACGTCCCGAAAAGGAAAACATGTTACTTTAATAAGATGAAATGAGTATAAAATAGTGGATTCACTTGTTTAGATGACTGTGGCCAACTCATTTATTTCCATTTTAGGTAATAAAACACTCTGAGAATGAAACAGGACAAAATAAATAGGACGGAAGAAGTTTTTTTTTTTACATAATGTATAAGCGAGTTTTATTCAGTGCGTCCCTCGGACTTTTACAAACTAAAAAAACTAACAAAACTTAAGAAGTTACACCAATGCCTCTAACGGGCAATAAGCCGAATTCATTCCGTTCATATTTTCGGTTTTCGGTTTTTTCTCATCAAATAAAACACGTTATTCTCTAAATTAAACGACTAGTAACGTGCTAATTCATCAAATTGGTTACTTAGAGGATACAATCAAGGAAAGAGAGACGTGCGTTGATTGTGGCAAAAACAAAAGATTACAAAAACAGGTTGGCCTAATTCCAAAGACCCCAAAATCTTGGAGCTTTTAGCCCACAATTTCCATCACAGCCCGCGAACGGTGTCGTTTTGTGTCCCTCCCAATAATGTCCACACACTGCAAAATGACCTCGTGGTTGACACTAGTTAGGCGAGTGCAGAGAAGAAGCAGCAGCAGGACAAAATATTGTCAAGACAAGTCGACTACGATTTGACAATTTTGTTTGGTCAAATTCCGAATCGGGTTCGGTATCATGTATTCCTTCGTCCCATTTAATGTGATATATTTTTTTTTCGGCACGGAAATTAAGAAAATAGATGATAAATTAACGAGAAGATAAATGAGTTTACGAAAGAGTAATTGATAAAGTAGGAGAGAGAAATGAAAAAGTAGGAGGGAGAAATAAAAAAGTTAGAGATAATTTATTAATATTTTTTAAACTTATTTCCTTTTAAAAAAACGTGTCATTTTAATAAGACGTCCCGAAAATGAAAACGTGTCATGTTAAATAGGATGGAGGGAGTACTAGAATTTGAGATGGACCGATTTCAAAATTCATCAAATTAATAGAGAATTAGGAAATCCCATTTTTTAAAGAATAATTTCAAAAAATTAATTTCGCTAGACATAATCCAAATATATTATAAGAATTTTATACCAATTTATGATTTCGAAAACATCTTATCGAACATCCCTAATACTTTAGATAAATAAAAAAGAGAATACTCCTTCTTCCACAAACATTGACTAGTTTAAATAGATAACAAATAGTATATTCCTTCTGTTCCATTAATGTTGTCTAGTATTTTTTTCCGTCAATTCCTTTATTGTTGTCTCATTCTGAAAATGAATGCTTAACTAGTGGATGCGAAATTCAATCTATTAAGTGGATCCATTACTTTAAACACTTATATCAACTTTTTTAATCTTCGTGTCAAAAGTAACGAATGACAACTATAACGACAATAATAACGGGACAAATGAAGGTATTCTCTCTGTCCCATAGATCTTGTCTCATTTTCCTTTTTAGTTTGTCCCATAAATCTTGTTCCATTTCCTGAAATGTGAAAATTTGTGTGACATAAAAAAGAGTATACTCCTTCCACTAACGTTGTATAGTTTAAATAGATAACAAATAGTATACTCCTTCTGTTCCATTAATGTTATCTAGTATTTTTTTTACGTCAATTCCTTTATTATTGTCTCATTCTGAAAATGAATACTTAACTAGTGGATGCGAAATTCAATCTAATAAGTGGATCCATTACTTTAAACACTTATATCAACTGTTTTACTCTTCGTGTCAAACGTAACGAATGACAACAATAACGGGACAAATGAAGGTATTCCCTCTGCCCTATAGATATTGTCCCATTTTCCTTTTTGGTTTGTCCTAAAAATCTTGTCTCATTTCCTAAAATGTCAAAATTTGTGTGGCTAATAATTACTCACAATGTGAGGGACCCACAACTCTATACACTAGGTTGCATGGACACGGACACGGTATGATACGGACACGGGATACAGGATACGGTATTTATTAAAAAATTTAGGACACGACACGGGCGCAAATATAAATAATATTAAATTATTAATATTATTAAATGATCAACTAAAAGCACATAAGTCATAACTCGTAAGTCATAATCATAGCATAAAAATATGAAATACTAAGATAAGTAGATAACAACAATAAACATTAGTCTTAAAGTCATAACTCATAAGTCATAATAATCTAAATAAAAAATATTAGGGTTGTAGCAAACCAGAGTTTACTCCATTGATTGAAAATTTTAATTTAGTTTATTTAAAGTGAAAGATTGAAGATTTCGATGATTTGAGAATCGTTTTAAAGAAGTGGTTAAACAAACGTGTCTAAATCAAAAAAACGTGTCCCGTGCGTGTCGGAGACATAATTTGCCGTGTCCGGGAAGTGTCCGATTTTTTAATTTTTTTTTATTATGGACTCTTTTTTCCCGTGTCCGACACGTGTCGGGCGCGTGTCCGAGCGTGTCCGTGTCCGACACAGTACGGCGGCATTTTTCGGAGTGTCCGTGCAACATAGTCTATACACAATCAATAATCCTCATTAAATTCCGTACCAAAAAGTTATGAGACAACATTTATGGGACGGAGGGAGTATATATTAGTGTTCTTATAAGTTGGGCTATTAGTGGTGTGAGTATTGATAGTTGCAGTCAAATGGTCCATTATAAATAGGCCCAATGGTATTTATTATGACAAAATATACAAATTATTCAAGCCCAATTGAGAATAATTGTTTTTTGTCAAATAATTTATTTTTTCTGAATTAATTTATTTCTGAAAATAATATTTAATGTGCGTGAAAAACTAGAGATTATATAACCGATGGATTAGTAAAGTTACATAAATAAAAATCTAAATATTAATTCCCCCTAAAATTAGAAGAAAATAAAAAAGGAAACAAACCAACATTTATGGCAATTTGAGGAAGAAAGAGGAATTAGTGGCGTTGGGTCTGTAGATTGTTGATGATAAATTAGGATTCTTGAAAATATTCCGTCCTAATTCAGATTCAGAATCTGTTTGCAAAACCTCATTGCTGAATCGTAGTGAAAACCCAAGTACTGTAATCAAAGGCCGCCTTAATAAAGGTACGGAAGTTTGTTCGTTCGATCGGTTCGATAAAGAAGGTGTATTGGTTTCATTGCCAATCCGCCGTTGTTGGGAGTTGGAACTGAGTTAAGTGGGAAATCACGATTGATTTTTCGAGTTTCATTGGTTCCCCCCCTAATTCCGATACTAGGGTTTAGGGTTTTTGGAGAGTGATGGATGATCTAGAAAAGGCGATTTTGATAAGTTTTAATGAATCTGGAACTATTAATTCGGTGTTAAAAGGGCAAGCTGCTGCCTTTATCCAGCAAATTAAAGAGACGCCATCAATCTCTACCATATGTATAGAAAAGTTTTGTGTTGCGAAGCATGTCGAGGTTCAATTCTGGTGTTTGCAATGCCTCCATGAGATTCTTCTAGTTAAGTACTCTTCAATGAGGCAAGAGGAGAAGGAATTGATTAGGAAATCTGTGTTCTTGATGGCGTGTGGCGAACCTGTTCATGCTAATGATACTAATTCGGTTAGGATATTTGAAAGTCCATCTTTTGTAAAGAATAAACTTGCTCAGGTTGTTGTAACATTGATTAGTTTTGAGTATCCGGGAATTTGGCCGTCTGTTTTTGTTGATTTCTTGCCTAAGTTAAGTAAAGGAGCTGGTGTAATCGACATGTTTTGTCGCGTTTTAGATGTGATGGATGATGAATTGATTAGTTTGGATTATCCGAGTAAGGAGGATTTGGCTGTGGCGGGTAGGGTTAAGGATGCGATGAGAGCGCAATGCGTGCCTCAAATTGTTATGGCTTCGTATGATATTGTTTTAATGTATAAGATCTCAGACCCAAATCTCTGTTCGAGTGTTTTGAATTCTATGAGGAGATATGTTTCTTGGATCGACATAGGGCTAATAGCTAATGATACTTTCATTCAGTTGTTGTTTGAGTTGATGTTGGTGGATGGGTTATCGGATCAGCTTCGTGCTGCTGCATCTGGTGTTGTTCTTGCAGTAGTATCGAAGAGGATGGATGTTAAATCGAAGCTTGCCCTTTTGCAGAGCGTTCGGGTTTCTAGGGTTTTTAGGTTGGTTAACGTTGATAGTGGCTCAGATTTGGCTTCTGCTGTGGCTTCTTTGGTCACAGGGTATGCAGCTGAAGTTTTGGAATGTTCGAAGCTTTTGAAGGCAGACGATGGTAAGGAAGTTTCATTAGAACTCCTGAATGAAGTTCTTCCATCAGTGTTTGATATAATTCATAATGGCGAAGTTGATTCGACATTCAGCATTGTGCACTTTCTATCGGTTTACGTTGGCACGATGAAGAACAATTCATCATTGACAAATACACAGCTGCTTCATTTGGGCCAGATATTGGAAGTGATCCGCACGCAAATTCAGTTTGATCCCATGTATCGGAATAATCTGGACATGCTGGACAAGATTGGGCAGCATGAAGCAGATATGATGGCAGATTTCCGGAAGGACTTATTTGTATTGGTTCGTAACGTAGGCCGTGTTGCGCCGGATCTGACTCAGATGTTCATAAAGAACTCACTAGCCAGCGCTATGTCATCCGTAGAAGATGGAAATGTCGAAGAAGTTGAAGCTTCTCTTTCCTTGTTTTATGCGCTTGGGGAGTCGTTAAGTGAAGATTCAATGAGGGCTGGTAGTGGTGTACTCGGTGAGTTGGTACTGATGCTTCTGTCGACAAGATTTCCTTGCCACTCAAATAGACTCGTCGCACTCGTGTATCTGGATACTATAACAAGATACATGAAGTTTGTATCGGAGAATACACAATATATCCCAATTGCATTGCGTGCCTTTCTTGATGAGAGAGGTATACACCATCCGAATGTCAATGTCAGCCGAAGAGCGAGTTATCTATTCATGAGGGTTGTGAAATTGCTGAAAGCAAAGCTCGTGCCTTACATCGAGACAATCTTGCAGGTCACAATTCAGTTACTCAACTTTCCTATTTTCGTTTCTGCCGCTTATGTTTAAACGATGCTGCTATATTTCGCTCGTTTATCTTACACTTTTTAACTATGGTATATCATATTTCAGAGCCTACAGGGTACAGTTGTTCAGTTTACAAGAACGGGCTCAAACGACCTTTCGGGATCTGAAGATGGAAGTCACATTTTCGAGGTTGCTTTTATACATTAAAGTTTTTTATTCAATTAGAAAGTTGATGTTCTCATCTAATTTTCTACTTTTGATACTCCAGGCAATTGGCTTATTAATAGGGATGGAAGACGTACAACTTGAGAAGCAGTCTGATTATCTCTCTTCATTGCTGACTCCTCTTTACCAGCAGGTAAAATATTGGCATATAGCAGTAGCTTATCTTCGTGTGGAAGTGGAGATAGACTTTTAAATTAATGGGCTGAAAAAAGTACTCTTATATTATGCCTTTCAGGTTGAGGTGGCCCTCTTAAATGCTAAGCCTCATAATCCGGAAGAGTCTCTTCCTCAGATTGAAAATATGCAGCAAATAGTCATGGCTATTAGTGCGCTTAGCAAGGTGTTCATCTTTTGCATTTTTGTTTTGTTTAGTTAGTCTATTCATTTTCATGATTATAATGTTACATTTGTCTCCTTTTCCCTACTTGGATTTATACAAAAAAATTAGTCTAAGGCAACAAAAAAAGCCCAAGGATGTCACTTTTTTGGCAACATATTTTCTTGATTATTCAGGAAAACATCTGTCCTGATATTTGCATACTTTGCTCCCTTTATTTTGATATCGGTCTGCAGATATATGATTGTATTAATAGTTTTGAGTGTGTATATACTACAAACTTAATGTATTTTGTGTGATTAGGGCTTCAGTCAGCGTCTTGTAACTACCACCCGCCCTGGAATTGGTCTCATGTTCAAAAAGGTAATTTGGAGTCAACGATAAATTAAGTTTCCTATTCTTATACTTTATTTGATTTCGTTTTCCAGTGTGTTGAAATTCAAATTTGTTGTAGAACTGGCAAGTAGTTATGTTCCTAATTTTGTAGTAAATTAGTAATCATCAGCTAGAGTTCCCCTTGTTCTCATTGACACAGATGCATTTATCCACATTTTGCCACTATTTTCTTTCTGATCTTTTTTCTTGTTTTTTTCCTTAGTAGTTCATAGAAATATATCCTTCTGTAGAAGCTCGAAGCCAGATTTAGATGATTGTATCGTAAGGCTAGTTTTCACCGATGTTGCAGAAACTAATATGTGGTAGTTGGTTAGCTGGCATTTACCTAGTGGCTAGTGCCTAGGATGATCGCCCTTGTTTTTCAACTGACCCTGGCCTAACACCTATCTCAATTGTACAACGGCAGTTTCACATTTGTATATTTGTCGCTATACTTCTTTTCATAAATGTAAATTTTTATTACATTATCCCTTGATGTAGACATTGGATATTCTACTGCAAATTCTCGTTGTCTTCCCAAGGGTAGAACCCCTGCGGAGTAAGGTATGGATCATACATCTCTCCTCATAATCCCCATATTTTAAACTCCATTTAATTTCACGTTGTTTCTGTAGGTCACATCTTTCATCCATCGTATGGTGGATACTCTAGGACGCTCGATATTTCCTTGTCTTCCGAATGCACTGGAGCAGTTGCTGATAGAAAGTGAGGTAAACAGATTTTCCTCATCGTCATTTTCTTACACGTTTCGTAACTTCAAAATACAGATGTGGTCGAACTCGAAAAATATCTGAGATCTTGTGTTATGTTCTGAAAATAGTACTCGTTCGTCTTTCACGTTTTGAACTTTCTGACATGTTCATGTTTTTGTATGGTTAGTTACTTACTTATTACATTTGCAGCTAGGAAGATATTTGTGTAGAACATCTAGTTAGGATAGAAAATAGGCTGTTTTTCCTTATCACTTCCTATCTTAAAAGAAAGTTATATCCATAATCCTTATCATCTGTTTACCTCTCTGTTTCTACGTTGTAAAGTTGACTCTGTCAAATCTTAATAATGCTGTATTGCAGCCAAAGGAATTGGTGGGTTTCCTGGTACTGCTTAACCAGCTTATCTGCAAGTTCGGTATTGAAGTCCGTGAAATCGTGGAAGCAGTATACCCTGTTATTGCTGGTAGGGTATTTAATATTCTCCCGAGGAATGATATTCAGTCTGGGCCAGGCAGCTGTGCTGAGGTATGTGAATTGATCAAATAGGATGTTCGCCTTTAATTGGACTCTACAGCACAAATTAAGACGACCGAATTCTTAAGTTCGTAAATGGTAACATTGAAGTATCTATTTGTAGAGTTTTAGCAGATAATAATTTGGACCGCCGTGATTGTGATGCCATCACGACCTCGTTTGGCTTGAAGCTTAGCATTTCAGTATAAAGCTATCATCATACTGGCCAAGAAACTCATCTTTAAGCATAACATAGTAGATTCCTTGTAATTTCTTCTTGAGTTGTTTTAATTGCTTGTTAAGTTTCTTGTGTTAGAAATGCCTCTTCGAGAAATTTGCTTTTTCTCTTTTATTCTTTTCAATATCTGGCTGGTGCCTAAATAGTCATCATTTTCGCTAGTGGTTTAGCTATATTAGATATGCATTAGGAACGGCGACCATGTGATCTTAAAACTCGTTATTCGGTTTGACTGATGTTTCCTTTAAATGTAAATCTTTCCATAGGTATCATCATCAACTCTTTTGTGAATAATTCATTACGGAATTTTGTCTTAGGAAATTCGCGAATTGCAAGAGCTTCAGAAAACATTCTTCATATTCCTGAACGCTATTGCTACACACGAGCTCTCGTCAGTCTTCCTATTTCCTAAAAGCAGTTCATACCTTGATTCGACGATCCAGTTACTATTATACAATTGTTGTAATCATAAGGATATCCTTATACGAAAGGTACATTCCCTAAATTCTGCATTGAATTGCTTACAAACGTAGTGGTCGAATTGGGGACTCATCTTTTTTACTTTTTACATCATTTAGGCTTGTGTTCAAGTATTCATTAGGCTAATCAAGGATTGGTGCGGCGGTCCTTACGGAAAAGAAATGGTAACGTGGAGTACTAATAAGTAATAACCATGCTTTGCCAATTCTTAATCATAATAATACTGAAAGTAGATTTCTTTTCCAGGTGCCTGGCTTCCAGAGGTTCATAATCGAGACATTTGCAGTCAATTGTTGTTTATACAGCGTGCTGGATAAATCCTTCGAGTTTCGTGATGCAAATACCGTAAGTCCACTCTTCAAACCAGGATAAATTTTGTACATTTGGATACTACTGCAGTACTGGGTAAATCAAATTATATATTTCCTTTGCCATGCCTAAACACTTCTAATGGCCTTCTCGAACAGGTTATCTTGTTTGGCGAAATAGTAACGGCCCAAAAGGCCATGTACGAGAAACTCGGTAATGATTTTCTTCTTCACTTTGTATCGAAGTGTTTCCCCACTATTCATTGCCCTCAAGACTTGGCAGAGCAGTACTGCCAAAAACTGCTGGTACGACGTTATCCTTTCAACATTTTATTCACTCAACATAAATTCCCTTCATGAATCACGATTGGACGAACGGAATTGTTTTAGCATATCGATTTTGATGTGTGCTCGTGTTGGTTATTAGGGTAATGACTTGAAGGCACTGAAATCCTTCTACCAGTCTCTCATAGAAAAGTTGAGACCATTACAGAATGGCAGCCTGGTTTTCAGATAGCAACAACAGCATGGCCTTGCTCTTGCTGTCTCCCCTCAAAAAGTAGTAATGTTGTAAACGTCGCCGTTTAATACTTTTTCCCATCAAAAGGTCAGTGTTATCTTCCCTTGTTAATTCATCCTCCCAAGAACTCAGTTTCATGCTTGAAGAAACTCTTGCAATTGCAGGTCTCTGTTTCTGTAAATACATTCGTTCGATCATCATGGATTCGGGAAGTTCGCTTTTTCCATGTGACAATCAGTTTTGTTTCGTTCACGTGAGCTTCGTTTTCGTTTCGTTCGACTCCAGATCTCCGATTCTACGTGCAATCATGTTATGAGGAAAGTGGTGTAGGTTAAGTTTCAAAACTCTCTTCTGTTTTCCTTTGTAACTTCTCAAAGTGTGAAAATGAGCAGATTTTTTGTTTCTTATTCATTCATTTTCTCATCTTTTGCTGCTTTTTTCATTTGTGTATGGAGTGTGGATGAAGTTCTTGCAAGTGGGCACTAGCAAATGAATCTTTCTCTATCTGGTTTTTGATAATCCTCCGATATTTGTTACTCCCTCTGTCTCACTCTAATTGTCAAGTATTTCTTTTCGGGCTGTCCCACTTCAATTGTCTAATATTTCTTTTCGGATTGTGTCATTTCAATTGTCCACTTTCTTTTCTTAGTAAAATAATCCGTCCCATTAGTAGCGTCTAGTTTCTTTTAGGTACAGAGATTAAGAAAATATTACTATGTTGTGCATGTTTGATTTTTGAGTAATTGTTAATTCGTGAACATAATTCTTTTGCCCTTTTTAGAAACAATATGATACTAACGGGACATTCGTTTTGATAATACTCCCTCTGTTCCGTTAAACATCTCTTGTTTTTTTCCACACGAAAATTACAAAAGTGGATGAAGTGTGTTAAAGCGGTGGAGTTTATTATTTTAAGTGATTGTGGTCGATCTATTTTTTTACTTTTTTTAAAACAAGATAATAATAATGGGATAGCTCGAAAGGGAGTACAAGACACTATTAATGCAATGGAGGGAATACTATAGATAATTTTATGGATTCCACTATTTTATTAATTTTCTACATACGACTAATAATTATTTTAATTTTTGTATTGAAAATAAATTAGACAATTAGAATGGGACGGAGCATTTATTACAGGTAGAAAATCGAGGTTTTATTTTCTTCATCATGGTTGGTTTCATGAAACACGATTTGACATGATGTGTGTCTGAAAAGGGTGTGGGATTGAATTGTTTGGTAATGCATATTTTTGTACATGAAGGAAATAGAGGCCCACTTTGGTGCTCAAGTCAAAGTCTACTAGTATTTCTTTTTTGAATTTATTCATGTTTAGACTATTTATATTTTTTTTGGATGACGAGGGTAATCTCGCAGCTGCTATCGAAGTGCGCATTATGTAAACTCCGTTTATGTGCTTTAGCCTGCAAATAAGACAAAAGGGTTTAATCATCTTAAGTTAATCATAGGTAACAGACTCACACGGTCTTGGTGAATTTTGAATCATCTTCCGGCCACATGCTTTAGACTATATATTTTAATCATAGATAATAATTGCAGGTTACATGTGGATCCACTTACTCATTATTATTTGCAGATGGGTAGAAGTAGGCTATAAAGGTGGCTACAGAATCTTAAAGTTCACTTTTTATAATATTAGTAGTAATATATCAACATACCTTATTTGATTATTATAACTACATAATTATCTAATTTTATAAAAACTATTCACTATATACCCAAATTTACTAGAATATCCTCACTTTTTTATTTCTCTCACCTAAAATGTCAGGCCACGATGTGTCCGACCGATCGGACATGTCCGATCATGGCCTGATAGTGATCGGCCTTGTGATAGGGCATGACCGATCATGGCCTTGTGATAGGGCATGACCGATCATGCCCACTATTCAAGTAGTGATCGGCCCTTGGTCGGGCGTGTCCGACCGGTCCGACCAGTCGGACCCTGATCGGGCCCTCTGTTCACGTGATCGGACCATTCCATAGTAGGGGTATTTTTGTCTTCTTGAGTATATAATGTAGTTAAATATAAGAATTGGGTATAAATGTGTTTGTCTTTTCCTAGATGGACATTTTACCGCCGGACTCATATCAATATTACGGCCCATGGACTAGCTATTTATTAATTAATTAATTAATAGAATTGGGCTAGCTTCATATTAATGAATTATGGGCTAGTGGTTCTGTATTTTAATTATTGTATATCATATTTTTAAGTATGTGATGATCTAATTTTAATAAAAAATACAAAATTAGTTGATGTTATACTCCAAGCGTCATGTCTAATTATTGTGTTGTGTTCTAAATTTGTAGAAATTATCGAGTCTTGTATTCATATCACATTGCATCATGTGTTGCGCATCCTGTCGCGTGTCCATGCAACACATGCTAGCAATTATGACTCGGTTACAATTTATTCCCTTCGTCTCATTGAGCTTGTCTTCGTTATTTTCGACACGATTATCACGGAGAATTAAAAGTTGTATGTAAATGAGTGGATTCACAAAAGAAAAGTGGGTAGTTTGTGTGTAAATAAATTGTTATTCTTTTGGAAGAGGACAAGATGAATGAGACTACCCGATAAGGAAAGTAATACTCAATCAATCCCACAATTGTTGCTCCACTTTCTTTCCGAATAATCTCATAATTGTTGTTCCCCTTCCGAAAATAATGAATTATTACACTCTTTATTTGAGAGTCTCACATCTTTATACATAACCAACACGGAGGAAGTAATCAAAAATCACAATGACGTCAGCATTTTTTGCAGCACGTGCTAAAACTACGGCGTCCCAAGTGTCGGCTTTTGTTACGCCGTTACGTCGTATTTGCTCTAACTCCACTACGACGTCGTCGACGCGTGCTGACTTCTTCTGTAACAACCCGGCCCGCGTTATATGATATCGGAATGAATTTTAAACGTCCGTTGAATTGTTTTACGATTATATATATATATAAATAAATAAAACAAATAATGCAACAATAAAATGTGTGATTTGATTCATGTGAAATAGTTGATGATCATATTGAATATCACTATTGTAGCTAAGATTAAAATTGACAGTTTTTTTTTTCTTCTAAATAATAGGAATTGCGTGTTTTGACACCGATAATATCAAAGCTAGTATTTAAAATTGTTCGATTTTGATTCACATTTGTTTTAATTATATGAATTCGATATTTGAAACATTGACACAAACTTTATACTTCCTCTGTCCCATTTGAAAAGACCAGTTTTCCTTTTTGGGACGTCCCATTTGAAACGACTCATTTTCTAAAAATGAAATAACTTCCCTCATATTTTATCATTTCTCTCACTTACTTTATATACTCTCATTATATTAATCATTTTCTCTCGCATACTTACTTATATATTTTCTCTCTTCAACTTTCTTAATTCTCGTGCTCATTTAAAATAAGTCGTTTCAAATGGGGACAGAAGGAGTAGTTAAGCGATCAACCGTTTATAATGTGATGGTGCCATAGGGAGTGCTATTTTTTTTTTGTTGACGAGGAACCCGCAGCCTGCAAACCACACAGAAGAGTTAAATCACCCTTAATGTGACAGGGTGACAGGCTCACACATAGCGTGTCCAGTGGGAATTGAACCCATGACCTATCGGTCCCGGGCCATCCACCTTCACCGCTATGCCATCCCAAGGGAGTGCTATTATATATTATTCACGTGTGATATAATAAATTAAAAACATTAACTGAAAAAATTAACAGACTCAAGATTGTCATCAATCAAATCTAAATAAATTAAATGTGTAACTGTCATCTAACAATCCATACTTTGAAGTTTATTAAATTGCAACAATTTTTTCGAACAATATTATGAGAAAATGCTATCAAAACTTCAGAAAATAAATTCTAACGTTGTCATTTATTTCCACAAATTGACAAGAAAATTAATCAATTTATCAAGAATTTGGTAGCATATCTATATGCCTTATATTGCAATGGGAAACATGTTAAGCCACCTGACAGATAAAATCTACTTAAGATATTCCACTATAATTTTGTTCATCAACTACCAATTTTATAATTATTTTGCTTTATATAAAAGGCTATTATTATTAGTCAATAAAATTCACCTATCTGCTACTTATCATTAAATTATATAAAATCTTAGCTGTATAAATCATTAAGATAGTTGATTTTCAAATTGTTTTCAGACAGCAACAGTAACTGAATTTGGATATGCAACGTCATGCATACAACTTGAGGTCCGAAAAATAAATTACTCTCCGTCACGTCCGATTTATTTTGCAGGGGCGGATCTAGGATTACGAGGAGGGGAGGCGAAATTTAAAAATTTAATTGAAAAGATGACGAAATATAGATTTCGAGGGGGCAAAATACAAAAAATTCAAAAAATCACAAATAAAAAATCGAGTTTCGATTGTATTTTTTTGGTACGAGAATTTAGATGAGTAGTTGATGATATATACAAAGATAGTCTCCTTAAATAAAGTTAAATATTGTGTAATAATAATTATTTTCTATTTTAAAAAACTAACTTGAAAAAATAAAAATAAATAAGTAAAGCGGAAGTACGGAGTAGAATTTTTTGAAATCTCCCAAAGGATTTTTCTACGTCACCCTAAAAGATGTAATGCATTTGATTTTTTGAATAATGAATAATCAAATATTACTTTTATTCTTTCTGTGAAATCATTAATGCTACAAAATTTGACTTAAAATATGGAAATTTATTAGTCATATTGAAAAAATGAATCAGGCGTTGACATTGTTAAAAACTAAAATAAAATCATAGAAAATTTTGGGTTGCTAAATAGGACTTGACTCATCATGCCAATATATATTTTTTTATTAATATTTCCCATATTACTATAATTTTTGTGTATAATAATGCATTTTATTTTGACGGTTATCTCTGTTTTGTCCGAGAAGATGAAAAAATCCAATACAAGACATCACAAAATAAATTTTAAAAAATAATATTTAACTGATTTCTTTTGGAATATTGACTTGACACTACAAATGTATTAAGTTAATTAAAGTGGTACTAAATTTCATTTTCCATTTCTTTTTCTTTCTTGTGGGAGTGACAGATGAAGCTTTTATTGACCCACCCACATAAAGACCTTTATGATATTATGGTGAAATATCATAAATTCAAATCATATGTGTGAACCCGTCATTTATAATTAGTATATTATAATTAACATCTATTGTATGTTTGCATACAATTGTACAAAAGATTGGGTTACTAATGAGTCTCTTTTGTAGAATAACAAAACCCTTATTATTATTGTTTATTATGGTAAATCTTGATTGCTAATTCTAACAAGGGCTAGTTGATTTCACACATAATCCCTTCGTCCTGAATATATATGTTTATTTGACATTTCATATATGTTAAGAAGAAATTAATGATATGAAAGTTAGATAAAAGTTGATATTAGAATATGAGTAAATTAAAATAAATTACTAAAAATAAATGACATAATTGTATTTGCTATTATAAAAATTGAATAAAATTATCCTTTTCTATATTATCATATTAATTAAACCTATTAAAGTTATTGAAATATTTAATTAAGCAAAAAAAATTGTTAATAGGTATACAAATTTAGAACAGACGAAAAATAAAAATAGGCATATGTATTTGGGACGGAGGGAGTATAAAATAGTATAAGCACATAAATAGACACTATGTATTTAAAAGTAATTGACAAAAAATAACATTTTACTCGGTGGCATAAATCATGACTTGCAATCCTGAAGCAGCATGGAAACTCGGTTTGGGCTTTTTGAGGCCAACTCATTAGCCTGACTTTCAACACTTCATCAAACAGCATTCATACCTCTCTCTCTCTCTCTCTCTCTCTCTCCTTTCCCCTCTCTCTCTCCAAACAAAAGTATTTCTTTACTAAACTAACTTTTCCAGGTCAAGGCAAGAATTGCAAGGACCATGATGTTTACAAAAAGACAAATATATCCCTTCTCCACACGATTTATATCCCACTCATTCAAAACACCACAACATGAAAACATAACAACCATCTCCTTCTGCAGAAACAAAAATCCAAGATTTTCTTGCATATTCCAAAACCTTCAAGAGAGAGATAAAAATGGCAATCTTGAAATGGATTTTACCTTCTTGTTTCAATGGAAGCAGCCACAACATGGATTCAAGAGTCCATGTATCCATCCACACCTCAAATTCAAGAATCTCTCTATCCGATATAAGCTCTCCCGGTTCGCCTCTCTGCCTTAGCGACCTCTCAAACTCGAAGATTGCATCGAATCTACACATCTTCACACTCTCTGAGCTCAAAGTGATGACAAGCGACTTCCCAGCAAGCAACTTTCTTGGGGAAGGAGGGTTCGGGCCCGTGCACAAGGGTTTCGTTGATAATCACTGTAGGCCGGGGTTAGAGCCTCAGCCCGTAGCTGTCAAGCTACTCGACTTGGATGGCGATCAGGGACATAGAGAGTGGCTGGTAAGCTTTCAGATTTTCACGTACCCTCCATTCTTATATTATCAGCATAGTTTGCTAACATTCTTGGTGTTGATTTCAGACTGAAGTAGTTCTTCTTGGGCAACTGAAGCACCCGAATCTTGTCAAATTGATCGGTTATTGCTGTGAAGACGAGCATAGGCTTCTGGTCTACGAGTACATGACTAGAGGGAACCTTGAAAACCATCTTTTCGGAAGTAGTATTTCATCACATCTCGTGTTTAACTATCATTGATCGCCATTACTTACCATTCTTCTTCCGCAGGGTATACTAGTTCATTAACATGGGAGAATAGGGTCAAGATTGCAGTTGGTGCAGCAAAAGGCCTAGCTTTCCTGCATGGTGAAGAGAAACCGGTTATCTTTCGTGATTTCAAGACTTCAAACATCCTGCTAGACTCGGTAATTAAAATATCCGTTGCAACACAGTTCTGATAGTACTATTATCTTGCAAAAACGATCAGCTTCTAACGTAATTTTTCCCGTACCAGGACTATAACTCGAAGATCTCAGACTTTGGGCTGGCCAAGGATGGTCCGGAGGGCGATAACACGCATGTGTCAACGCGTATAATGGGGACTCATGGCTATGCAGCACCTGAATACATCATGACAGGCATAAACCAACCTCAAACTCAACTCTCCCAAAAAGCTTCTTCACACCAAAAAATAAATAATAAAAACCAGTTCTGTGCTGACTATGTATGTTGCAAACTTGCTTCTTTCAGGACATTTGACAACCATGAACGACGTTTATGGCTATGGAGTAGTTCTTGTGGAGCTGTTGACAGGGAGACGCGCAATGGACAAAAAACGACCTGCTAGAGAGCAGAACCTGGTGGATTGGGCTAAACCTTACCTGAAGGACCACCACAAACTCGATAACATAATGGACCCACGCCTAGAAGGGCAGTATTCGACTGAAGGAGCCAGAAAATTAGCTGCATTGGCTCATCAATGCCTCAGCCACTCCCCGAAATCTAGGCCAACTATGAGCCATGTTGTCAAAATCTTGGAGCCTATACTACAACTCAGAGACATTCCTTCTGGACCCTTTGTTTATATTGCGCCTGCAGACAAAGCAAAGCCCAAAGAGCATAAAGAAAATGGACCAGATGAAGGGAAGGTAAAGAAGGAGACAACGGGGCGAAACCAAAGGAGGAAAGGGTACAGGCATAAGCACCCCATAAGGGCCCGTGCAGTCTATACCGATACTCACTTGTATACAACATTCAAGAATGAAATGAGTAGTGCTAGGATTGAAGGCAGATGAAGTGTGAATTAATAGTTTTTTGTTGATCAGAATGTAAATTTGGTAATTCAGTTGGTTGTGACATTTCATTCCTATAAAATCGTGGTCTTTTACATGTGGAAGTTATCAAGAATTTCCATTTTTGCTTTTTTGTGGATACCTTTTTGTTGTTGGAGATTGATCAGTAAAAAATGTTTGTTCTTTGCAGACATGTTTCCTTTAGATAAAGTATTAATCTATTGCATACTCAACATCAATATCACAACTTTTTTCTTCCACTAACTTTAATTCTACCTCTTTTTAACATATTTTTTACTGAACGTTAATGGTTATATCAGAATACCAAACTCAACCTGTATGAACAAAAAGGGACATGGGATGAATACGATCCAAAGGAAACTCGATCATTTGGATGTAGTGTTAGCATAAATTTCAAGGTCTCCAAAGTGGGGTTGTAACGACCTATGAAGACTAATCCTACTATGAGAAAACTAGTTTTGAGTGGAAACATGCTGGCTCCCAATATAGAAATTTGTGACTTTAGAACTTGGCATTATGCAAAGGAAAGAAAGACTTGGGTCTATGTTGAAATTAAAGCTTTTCTTGTTTTACAATTTCTCAAGTTAAAGCATCATCTTTAGGAAGACTTGGAAAGCATTCTATGAAGCTATGTATCTTCTTGAGGTCCTTATATTTTAGGAAAATCACCAAAAAAGCAGGCCTCAGATTTTGACCCATTCATAAGTCTATTCTTTAATCATGTTATGATGTTAATTCTTTTTTATTATGATGTTTAAATTTTTTAGGGCGATTATGATGTTAATATGTTTGTATTTTAAATGGACACGGTTCGGACACGGGTCTTCCGCCTGCATGAGAAAGAGACCTTATCTCATTTTTTAAGGAGATTATGATGTTAATTCATTCTCTTTTTACATCAGTTTTATTATATGATTGGAATAGAAGGATTTTGAAAAAGATTATGTTATTTGCTTGACAATGAAGTCAAACTTGTTGCTTGTTTTTCACAGGGCAGAAAAACTTTGGCAACTTACCTAACATTAATAAATTGATTACATTGTTACTTGACTAATAAAGTAGAATTTTTACCAAGAAGAAATTTCTTGGTTATCAAGATTCAAGAGCTGTGACTTCAAAATTACCAAGCAATAAATTATATACGTTGTTACTTGACCTCTATGTAACTTAGACTATTGGCATTCGAAGAATCCCAACATACAAAAACTTGAAATTAAAACAAGAAACTTCAAACTGTCAATAGTGGCCTTAAAATTGCTTAACAACAAAGTGAGGTATTTCAGAAGTGCTTACAGTAGAAAGAGGAGCCAAACTTATGTTCGATCATTTGTTGCATTTCTTGAACTTCTTCTCCTTCGGGGCTTCCTTGAACGTGTTCTTTCCATTTCGCCACAATCATAGGCATCACGCAGCCAGTCAGCATGATACTTATCTTCATAAGGAACAGCCTTTCCATCAACAAACGGTTCCCCTGAATATAAACATATCTTGATCAGAATTCAAATATTAAAAGAGATGGGCTTAAGATATCAGGTGGTAAACCAGAACTTTGCAAATGCCATGACCAAAATTCAAAACAAAAATCCAGCAAAAATCACAGTTTTACCTAACTATTCCATACTATCTATGCTAAGCACAAAAACAAAAACTCCTATAGATAAGTTCAATCATACGAAATTGGCAAGAAACAACAATACCTCCATATCCACCTTCTTCATCACGCAAGTAAGAGTCCGGTAGAACCCATTTTACACAAGGCAGGCCTAAGATGCATGACAAAGCATTAGACTACTAAGAGAAAGACAGCATTCTCTTCAACATAACTTATAGAAGTAAAAGCAAAGCTTCAAGAAACTACACTTAATCTTGCTTGTCACACTTTCGTCGACTCTACAGGTGAATGCATAGTAATACTTCGTCGAAACCGAGTATATAGATTCCTTTGCCGCCTTCTCACTGCACACTAACCATAATCAAATTCTTTCCATAGAATTATAGGTGCCAATGCCATTAGCAGGAAGAGCAAAATAGACATTTTATATAACAATTAGAACAGAAGAACTAGCAAGCCCTACAAATCTGGTCCTTGATTGATCAAGAAGATTATTAGGTCAAAAACTTGATCCAGTACTCAATTAATCATATAGTGATCTCACATTTCCACACCAATTAAACTTTTACAACAACAAAAAACTAAAATTCACGAACATAACTTTTTATACCAATTCGCGTAGAGAAATTATACCTCCCTAGAGCCATAGACAAAGTGGCGACGTATTGCTGAACGATTTCTTCTCTCTGAGGGTAGTTCTCAGGAGGCTGCATTACCACAAGCCAGTGCTTGTAGTCGCAGCCCTCTACCAGCGAGTCGACTCGCGGCAGCTCGGAGACTCGGGTTTGCGACGGCGGCGTGCCGGAGAATAAACGGCGAGTACTGTACAGGTAAGGTGAAAAGGAGTGACGGCGGAAAATTAAGAGGTTAACGGCCGCCGTTAAGGTCGAAGGCTTTGAGAGTACATTCCGCAGCATGATTTGTACGTTCCTGCAACGAGATTCTCATCGGAGGTGATAAAGTTCTAAATTAGATTCCAGTGTTTGTTTGGGCCTTCGGAAGTAATATATGGGTCTTATTTGGGCCGTTTACAAGCAAACTTTTTGTTATGTTAGCTTTGGATGATGTTTGATTTTGCTATGCTATTATTTTGATATGTTAATTTTGGATGATTGTTGGATTTTGCTATGCTATATTTGGATTATTTATGTTAATAATGTTTTTTATGTAATTTTGTATATATTATAATATTGAAGTATAAATTACATTGAAAAAAAAGCATCCCCTACTTGAACCAAACACCCACAAAGGGAAACATGGGGAATCGATTCTCTTTCTACAATCGAACCAAACAGGAGGCCATATAGGTAATCATTCTAAGTCTTGCCTTTCCTTTCCCTTTCTTGATTCCTTTCCGTTTCCCTTCGCGAACCAAACGACCCCTTAAGTTTTACTTGGTAGATTATTAGATTTGAATCGAAAAATAAAAATACTCCATCCATCGCATTAAAAACATCTTCAATTGAGTTCTCCTACAAAAGTATTTTTTTATTTAAAAAAAAGGTAAATAATATGTCGGCATAAACCAATTACCCAAAAATTAAACAATATGCACTATACATTACTACTTTCTTAAATATAGCTGAACAGAATGGGATACGATGAGACCAACCACACATTGTCTAACTAAATCCAATTCTCCCAGTAAAATACCCAAAAAAAGAAAAATCATGGTCAGGAAGATTAGAGTAGCCAAAGCCATTGGAATTTGTATTTTATACATGATGGGTAAATGATCAAAATGCCAACCTTCTTTTTTTTCGGAGGAGTTAAAAAATGCTATGATGGCTCCGTTGATTTCTATTAAAAAATAGATTTTTTACAATCCCAAAGTTTCTTTTTGAGCCAACAAAAAAAAAAGGAAATTTTTTTGATTTTTTCGCACTTTTTCTTCTTATATAACTTAAATATTCTTAAGAGGCCGTCGGTGTGAAAACAAACAAGTTCATGACGCTGAGTTGGACTTCCGATAGATAAGAGAAAGTCGGAAATATCTTTTATCTCGCACTACTCTCTCGATATATAATCAAATTTTTTGAAAAAAAAAAATACAAAATTTTTTCATATCGAATTCGAAATGTCATGCTATTATTATTTAATATTCATATAGTGAAGACATAGTTTTCTTTTTTCTCTCAAATAAAAAAACTTAGTCATTACGATTAGAAAAACAGAAAACGACGTGTCGAAAAAGAGAGGACGTTTTTAATGGGATACACATTTTTTTTATCATTCTTGTGTTAAATACATTGTTAACTTGTTAACTCACGTAGTAATGACATCTAAAACATACAAACAAATCTCTTCTTGAGTGGGTCCATGTGCGGATCCATGAATTATGAGCGGGACGAAATTTATAAATTTGAGGATGTGAAAATGTAATTTAATGGGAAAAAGTATTTTCTCAAATAACAAAAGTAAAATTGAATTTGGGTGAACTTTGTGGGGGTGCACTAGTCCCCGCACATCTTTGTACAGTTAAATCTCGATAAAATAATAACGTTGGGACCAAGAAAAAAATATTTATTTAACGAAGTTATTATTTTATCGAATATTATTTTAGTGAATTGACCCATATCGGGACCTCAGAAAATTATTATCTTAGCGAGATTATTAATTTATCGAATATTACTTTATCGAGGTTTAACTGCATTAGGGTGGATTTGAAATTTATAATTTTAATAGTGTAGATATAAGGACGAATAGTGAAACAAATATACATACTCCCTCCGTCCCATTGAAAGTATCTCCTTTCTATGGAGCACACAGATTAAGAAAATTGGATTCTCTAGTGTATATTATTTGACTTTTTGACTTGTTAATTTTAGTCCACATATTGTTTGTCTTTTTTAAGAAACAAGACACTTTCTATGGGACGGTTCGAAAAAAAAATAAAACATTTTTTATGAGACGGAGGGAGTAATATTCTACGAATTTTAGGGATGCGGTAGCCTTCATTGACACCGAATCATGACGCATATACCCTACCCGCCTATGCATGTTGCATTAGCTATGGAACCAAATCATATCCAATAATTTTAGACTATTACTCAAAAACGACATTTAACAAACTAGCTAGCAACTACATCCCATTTATTAAAAACACTAGCAAGATTATTACACGGCAAAGAAAATACAAAAAAAAAGCCATTAATTTAAAAGGATTTATAGAGGTTGGTGGGAAGCCTAGGCTCAGCCACTACAGCAAGTGGGAATTTCCTTGGAGTGGAAAGCCCGAAAATCTCCTCCATGTTGAGATCTTCGGGCTTCATCTTATTCGGCAGTGTCCAATTGAAGCCGTGCAGCAAGTTGGCTAAGCTCGATTGGATGACTTTTAGGCCCAATGAGTAGCCCGGACACATCCTCCGGCCCGACCCGAAAGGCAAGAGCTCGAAATCTTGCCCTTTTACGTCGATATTCTTACTAAGAAACCTGTCCGGACGAAATTCATTAGGGTTTTCCCATATTGATGGATCTCTTTGAATTGTCCATGTGTTGACAAGGACTTGGCTCCCTTTCTTGATGTCGTATCCACCCACCTACAAATTTATACACATGTTTTATTAGTGTTGTGAAAGTGTATGAAATTGGCTAATAGTCAAAATTAGTTCATATATTAAATTATGTGTTTATTAAAAGAATTATAATAGAAATTAAATTGAATTAATTTTTGTCTTATTGTTGGCACATAATCATATCAAGATATTTTATTTAGAGCATTAGAGGATAAAATCACTAATAACGCAAAAGTAAACACTTCTTAGAAAGAAAGCTCATTTTAATCAAAAGTATGAGATTTTTGGTTTTATATTAAAAACAGATATTTATGGTATTTTCGAAAATTATGGTGCTTTAAGCATAAAAAATACCTCAATAGATGTTTATGGAATTAAACAGATTTGCTATTTAGTTTTAGAGAAACTAACTCATAAAGCAGATTTTGGCAAAAAATAAAATTACTCATACAATCGTAAAGCAGATAAGTAATTAAAATAAGTTTATTGCTAACCAACCCTAAATCCTAAATCGAAAAGTAAAAAATAAAGAAATAATACTAAAATGGGGTCAAATTAGCATAAAAATGAATAAAAAATAAAATAATATTAATAATAGACTGATTATTTAGGCCCAATTTGGAAAAATAAATAAATAAATAAATAAATAATAAAATAATAATAATATTACCTCACAATCTTCTCTAGCAAGGCGAGGAACCAGCATAGGCGCGACCGGGTGAAGCCTCATGGTTTCTTTAACTATCGCCTCCACGTAAGGCAGATTCGGTATATCCTTTTCCTTTACCCACTTACCCGACCCGATAACCCGATCAAGCTCCTCCGTCGCCTTCTCGAATATCTCCGGCTTCTTCAACAGCTCCGAGATCGCCCACTCCACCGTTACGGCGGAGCTCTCCGTCCCTCCGGCGAGCAAATCCTGCGTAAACGCCTTCACTCCGTGCCTCTCCAGCTTCACCTCCAAATCCGGATCCTCCGCCAGCTCCAGTAGCACATCCACCATGTCTCTGCTGACGTAGTCCGCCGCCGTCCGCCGCCGCGCCTGGTGCTCGTCCAGCACGTGCTCGAGGAATTTGTCGAATTTCTTGCTCACGATCTTCATCCTCTTCACGTACCCTTGCAGATCGAGGAAATTGATGTACGGAATCAGATCGCCGATGTTGAGGACGCCGTTGAGTAGGAACAATTCGTCCAGCATTTTTTTGAATTCGTCGGGAGAAACGACGCCGTTTTGGTCTCCGCCCTCATCCATATACCGCCGCCCTAGAACCATCCTACTGATCACATTCAGACTCACCGTCGACAAATAATCCTTAATCAGAAACGCCTTTCCCGACGACCGGAAAATCTCTCCGATCAACGAATTCATCTCCTCGATCCGAATATACTCGTAGGATTCGAGCCTCTTCGCGCTAAAAAGCTCCATCAAACACATCTTTCGCGCCTGCCGCCAGTAGGGGCCGTAGGGGGACCACGTGATGTCGGAGTAATTATAGGTGGTGATTTTTCCGGCGGAGGTTTTCGGCCGTGAGGCGAAAGTGAGGTCCATCGATTTGAGGAAGATTTTGGCCATCTCGACGGAGGAGCCGACCACCACGGTGGCGGAGCCGAACTTGAGCTGCATTATGGGGCCATACTTTTGGGAGAGGTGGTGGAGGGAGCGGTGGGGGAGAGCTCCGATAAGGTTGAGGTTGCCGATCACCGGCCATGGCTTGGGTCCCGGCGGCGGGTTGGTTTTTTTCTGTCGGAAGATTTTGGTTAGAAAATAGATTGAAAATAAAGTAAGGAAAAACACTGCGGCTATTGAAAGGATTTGATTTTCCATTTCTTGATTGATTGAAGAAGAAAGTAAGATAACGATGAGAGAGATTGTCGGAGCTGAGAGTGGAATTTGAGGTGTATTTATAGTTAAAAAAACAATACTTATAATGTTAAAAATAATTAATAATTGATTATTAATATTTGAATGACTATTTGCTCAAGTTGAGTGAGTTGACTAGGAAGAGTCGTTGTTTGGGAAATTCAAAGAAATTTCATGTGATTTTCCTTTGAAACTCAACATTTTCTTGATTATTTCTTGATTCCTTTCAAATCCTTTATTTCAATAACGTGAAACAAGAACCTGATAATTATTTGGTTGTTGAAGATCAAATAATTGACGGTCACTGGTTGAAATTAAATCGAGTGTAAGTTTTGGAGTTGGATTTGAAATCACTATTACAGTTAAACCTAGATAAAGTAATAATCTTGGCACCGAGAAAAAATATTCATTTAACGAGATTATTACTTTATCGAACATTATTTTAGTGCATTGACTCATATCGGGACCGGAATAAATTATTATTTTAGCAAGATTATTACTTTATCGAGGTTTAACTTTATATTTTTTTTCGAAAGTGAATAAACATTTCAGATTGAACTCATGGCAAATTTCAATTGATTGTGGCTTCGATCTTTCTACCATTTTAGTACTCCCTAATTCCCATAGATTTAGTCCAGTATACTTTTTTGGATTATTTTATTGAAATATTTAAGTTTCTTTTTCTACAAATTATTATTAGAAAAACTTTTTTCAGGGATACATAGCTTTATACAACTCTATACTCATCAATATCTCTCCTTGAAATCGTGTCGAAAAGAAAGTTGATTAAATCTATTGAGATTGAGGGATTTTTTTTTTTTCAAATTAGAGTTTGTTTTAGGCTTCAAATCCTTATATGGTTATATTTTGAAGGTACCTTTTAATTTTATCAATAAATGTATACATTTTCCTTTACGAAGAATGTTCAACTTACTCCTTCCGTCCCACTAGAAACGACGCGTTTTCCTTATTGGATCATCCCACTAGAAACGACACGTTTCCTAAAATAGTAGAAATTGTGTGGACCACATTTAATTACTAAAAAGTCAAACAATCTACACCACATAATACCACTTTCTTGATTCTCGTGCCCAAAAGAAACGTGTCGTTTCTAGTGGGACGAAGGGAGTATATTATAACGTGGTTCATCGATGTTTGAAATTCAAATTTAATTAATAGATTAAGGTAGTGTTTCGAACAGCTTTTAGCTGCAGCTTATAGCTTTCAGCTGCAGCTGGAGTGTTTTGAACACCCACCTTTCAACAGAAATTCCCTACGAAATATATTCAAGATTGAGAAGTTGTTTAAGCTGCTATAACCCAACTTTCAGCTACAGCTTACAGTTTATCTAATTTATTGAATTATTTTATTCTTTAAATATTTTTATAATTCTGAAAAAATTATTAATTTTAAAATTAATATTTTTTTTAGTTACAAATTTAATTATAATTATATTTTAATATATTACTTAGTAATTTGATAAAAATATTTTATATTCATTATTTGTAAATTCTTCAAGTTTAATGAAATAATTATTATTAAAAATTAAATATATATTAATTAAAATAGTGGGTTTTGAAAATTTTGAATTTTAAATTAATATTTTTTCTATTTTCATTTAATGATGGTTATTTCTTAGCTACTATTAAAATTATATCAAAATATTATTATTATAAATTTTAAGAAAATAAATAATATTTAAAATATAATAGTATGATATATTTATGTTACTATGATTTATTATAAATTTATATAATGTAAAATTAATATTATTTATTTATTTAATATAAATTATAATTATTTAATAACATTGAAGGTAAAACGAATATTTTATTTAAAAACTTAAAATAAGCTATTGATATTAGCAGTTTTCTAAATATTATTTTTCCCACTTTCAGTAGCTTTCAGCACTTATTTCCAAATACCTACAAATTCTCAAATCAGCCGCTTTCAACACTTATCAATAAGCTTCAGCTATTCGAAACACCCACTAAATATATGCAAATAGAAAGGAAGTAAGGTTGTAATTTCAATATTGGGATCATGGAAATTCACTAAAAGGTTCGTGATTGAATTATTAAATAAAAGAAATAGTATAATCCCACTATACTAGTTTCGTGAATAACATGATTTTCAAAAGCACTTAATTTACGTAGCTTTTTTAAGTCATGAAGAAAGTTGTGAGGGCTCTACGACTTTGACTTACCACTTTTTAATTTATCTTTTGCTCTGCAGTTTCTTGGCACTTTCTTAGACATTTATAATTAAGTTTCTGATCATATGATTAATTATAATATAATACTAATATATAATATACAAATTCGTCCGTTCACATTTTAGACTATATCCGACAAATATAAATATATTGATAATTTTGGATCTCTAAGGTTGTTTAATTAAATTATACATGCAACTTGGATAGTGCCATAGTAATACCATATTTTGAACAAGAATAAATTTACTTAATGCACAGACTCGTATAGTTGTTTATAATTTTTTTCGTAAAAAAAATAATATTCTCTTTTTCCGGCTAATATTATGTTAGTTTTTTTTTGGTTGTTTTAATATAATTGAAAAAATAAATAAGTTTATAGACCACAAATCAGTATAAACAACAGATTCCACCATTTTAACACACTTTTATTTACATTCTTAAACTCTACGTCAAACACTATAAGAATAATGGGGATGAATGGAGTAATTTATGATACTATCATTTAAAAAGTTTTCACATTATATAGTGCTTGATGATGGCTTTCTGTTAGATGTAAAACCAAGATTTGGACTCAAGTCATACCTAATGGTGGCTCCACGTCTTTAAAAAAATAAATAATTTATTTTTAAGATTACTTTCTCTTTTCACTTGTGACAAATAAATTGATGCTAGTTTAAACATTACTTGTATAACATGATCAATTAATTATAATGCTATTTTAATGATTAATGCATAATATAAAAAATAGTACTCCCTCAGTCCCAAATATATATGACTACTTTCCTTTTTCGTCTGTCTCAAATCTATATGTCTATTAACAATTTTTTTGTATCTAACTAAATCTTTCACCAACTTTAATAGATCTAAGTAATATTATAATATCGAAAAAGATTATTTTATCCAATTTTTATAGTAGCAAACACAATTAAGACATTAACTTTATAGTAATTTACTTTAATTTACTCAAATTTCAATACCAACATTTATCTAACTTTCATATCATTATTTTTTTTAATTTACGTGAAAAAGCAAATAGGCATATAAAATAAGGGCGGATGGAGTAATTATTACATCCTTCGAAAGTATGGTTTTGAACCGCACATTAGATTAAGGGGGGCCTTTATGACATCAGTTAGATGACTTCATCGTACCACACCTGCACAATAATTTTATCAAAATAGAAAATCACGTTATTGTGAGAACATATGATAGATTTTAGAAAATATGTCTCATTTCAAAGAAGCAATAAAAAATGTATATTATTATAATAATTAATTTTTAAAAGAATAAAAAATATATATTATTGAGGGCCCTTAATAAGTTGTTACATTGGCGTGACGGGCTTGACTTTATTTTGCATAAATTTTCGGATAGTAGCGGCAAAATTTTAGAAAAATAATAGAATAAGGTATAAAAAGTTTGGTATAATTAGTGTTAATAAGGGCAGGGCCAATTTTGAGATTTTAGAATAGGAGAATTTGCAATTTCGGTACAGTTAAACCTCGATAAAGTAATAACATTGGGACCGAGAAAAAATATTCATTTAACGAGGTTATTACTTTATTGAACATTATATTAGTACATTGGCTCATATCGGGACCGTAATAAATTATTATCTTAGCGAGATTATTACTTTATCGAATATTATTTTATCGAGGTTTGTATAAATAAGGTGAAAATTGTAATTTGGAAGAATACGGGGTGAAATAATAAATTTAAATTATATAAAATTTGGGATTTTGCAGGAATGTTTAATGAAAATCTCGAACTCTATAAAGTTCTGCATTCATGAGGATTATAAGGACTAATTTATCATATACTTCCTTCGTTCCGCTATTATTGTCCTACTTTCCTAATCGAGTTGTCCCACTATTACTGTCATCTTTCTTAAAATAGCAAAAACTACTCTTAAACAGAAATGAAGTGGATCCCTCCTACTTAATACTCATACCCATATTATCATAGTCTCTCTCAAAAATTATATCTCTCACATGATTTTAATTCCACTTCGTACTCGAAAATTTATGATATTTAACTTTTTAGAAATTTAAGATTATTTCTTAAAATACAATATGAAAAAAAAACATAAAAACAACCGATTGCCTCAACCATGTCATGCAAAAATTTGGATAAAATCTCATTTCTTCCACCAATCACTATTCGAAAATTGTGTTCATTTCTTAATACAATTAAAACTTATAAAATACATACTTAAACAAAGTTTCTTAATATCTGTGTCGAAATCAAATGGGACAGTAACAGCGGAACGGAGGGAGTATTATGAAACAAGATTCATGCTTAATTATTAAAGTTTAGATTCAAATATTGCGGTTGGTCTCGTGAGACACAATGAATATTTTCTCGTGTTTATTAAAGAATCAAATTAAAAATTAGCGGTAGTTTTAGTTTAGATTCAATAATTGAAGCTCGAAACACGTGTAATTTTATATAGAATCTGTCGTAATGACGTGATTAATGCCAGAAGGGGAAATTAGCATCAAATCATTGTGAAGTCGATCGAGCAACAAAGGCCCACAAATAATTATGAATGAATTATTATAGGAATTATTAAAAGTACGAATTTCAAAAAATCATAATGGACTTTATAACAGAAAAAATAGGCCCCCCATATTTGTAACCAAAATAAAAACAAAAAATTATCATTTTGTATGAGTATGATGTGATGGACCACCCACCAGAACTAACAATCCTAAATTCGATTATTTAAGGATAATTAATGTGTATCCAAATAAACCTAGCTGAAAATTAAATAAGATTTTTTAAAAAAAATATTTTATAATAACATTCATAATATAGTTAAACTAACTAAAATAACCTTACTTTTTGACATCGTAGTAAAGTCTCTGTCTGCCTTTTCAAAAAAATTTTGATTGATATTCAAAATTTCGATCGTAATCTTTTGGATATCGGGAACTGATCGAGAGTTGCACCTAATGTTAATGTATTACTTATTTTCTTGATATTTGTATCGTTATGAAAATACATAAAACTACCTAAAAATAACTTGTATATTTATATTTTTCATATGTTTTTTACTATATTTATGCATGTTTATTAATGCGAATATTTTACATTCTTCTTATACAAATACCACTTATTACAAATCTAATAAATTAGTACATTTATCATCAAATACTCATTCTTTCTACCATGACGAGTCAACTCATATCGACACGCTATTCGGCACACCTCGACACGTCACTCCGGGTCCCGAACTCGGCGCAAGCAGCTCATACGGCATCACCCCCGCGCCGCACCGATTCCTGAGTCCACAATCCGAGTTACGCCTCTCGATCTCCTTCTCCACTCGGTCGATCTCCGCTGCGAACTCGTAGAACGCCTCGATGATCTCTGCGTCGCCGTTCCAAATCGACTGGTGCTGCCGCTCGCCGAGGTACTCCTCGTCCGGCGAGTGAGTCGACAGCGTGTCGACCACAGCCATGAACTTCGTCGCCTGCAGCAAACTCGGCATCGCGCAGAAGAAGTACCTCTGCGGATCGGAGATGAAAACCGCGTACTCCGCGTCGTTCTCGTCGGGGATGAGCCGCCGCATGAGCGGCGGCCGGTTGGGGACGTAGCCGCCGTAGGGGTACTGGCCGAAGTTGAGTGCGGCGTGCTGAGCCGACGCGAGCCAAATTAGGGTTGTGAGGAGTGAAGAGAGGTCCGCCGGAGTTGCTAGTGTGGGCCACCACTCTTCGTGACGGAGGTCCACGTGGCCGACGTTGATTGACTCGGCGTACCAAGCTTGCAGCTCCTTGTCGTTGCAGATTAGGTCGGAGTTTGGGTAGTAATGGTTGACGTAACTTTTGACCCAATTCTCGATCGCCGCCCATATCATTAGCCCGTCGGCGGCGTAAGGGTAATCTTCCACCACCAGTTTAAGCCCATACGGCTGAGTTGGGTCTGGTATAGCCATTCCTCTAAAATTCAAGAATATAACATTTTATTAAATAAAAATGAAAAAAATATTATTATATCTTTTTATTTTTACATAAAATTTTATACTCTTAATGCAATTCGACAAGATTTTATACATTTTTTCGGATCTAAAATATCCTTAAAATATCTAAAGTTAAAACTACGTAAAAAAACGATACTAAACTTATTTTTACGTGGAATATATATATATTTTTTTTTGTAAGAAAACGAACACATTAGTTAGATACATACCGTCGGATGAGATCGGCGGGTAGGCTTTCTTGATCGAACCGCCACGAATTCTTATACGCGGCGGCGCTGATCTCCATGCAGTAACGGCCGGGGGTGAAGCAAGACTCGATCACACCGTCCATGTTAATCAAGCTCTGACGAGCCAAGCCGTTGATCTCCAATGTGTATCTCATGTGTGGATCTAATAGCTTGAAAATGGGGTGCATTGCACTCATCTGCCTATGAGCTGCCAAGATGAACGGCTCCAACGCTGCATGCGTCCGCAGCCTATAATTACACGAGCAAATAGGTTTAGCTTTAAGAAACAGAGACGAAATTATGCTAAAATCCGATTTTATACGTAATTTTCAATTAAAAAAATTGCGTCCCCCCCCCCCCTAAATTCTAGGTTTTGATTGGAAAAATCAATTTTAGTCCATTATGTTGGCTCATGTTCACTTTTAGTCTGCTATGTTGGTCAAGACCAATTTTGGTCCATTAGGTTGGTTAAAATTCCGATTTTGGTCCGTTTTATAAAATCCAATTTTAATCATTTTCGTGCGTGTACAAACCCCAAAAAATTAGAACAATAAATAAATTCTCACATGTGAAATTTTTAAAAAAATATTCCAATGTTGTGAAATTAAAAAAAAATTTATTTCCCAAACAAGATTTTATTTTTTATTTTTTAATTATCGGAGCTAAAATTTTATAAAACGGACCAAAATCGGACTACTTACCAACCTAACGTACTAAAATTGGCTATGACCAACATAACAGACTAAAAGTGAAGATGAGCCAACATAATAGACCAAAGTTGATTTTTTTTCCATGTTTCGACTCATTTTCTACTGAAATTCAAATTTCACCCACCCGTAAAATGTGCAAGAGTATTTACCAATGGTTGACAAGTTGATGAACTCCGGCATCATTCGAGCAAACATGGGCTTTTCCAAGTTGCCACATCCAGTAAGAGGTGGCGTCGACTGGTGGAGTGAGCACGCAGTCTGGCCTCGGATGGCTCGGAGGGAGGCTGAGCTCTATAGCTATGGGTTTTAAAGTTCCTACATCGGTCAAGAAGAAGATAGTTCTCGTTGCATATGATTTCCGGCCATCAAGGGCGTTGATCTTGTCGATGAATGGCAAGTAAACGTCGTGGTAGTCGATTATATAGAGCTTGTTTCCATCCAAAGCCTAGCAAAAGTGCACCTTAGCTTATTACATGAGCATAGCATTAATAGTACAACATAAGTAACACTACTTTTGTCTTAGAGTTTGTAAGATCATTAGTTATTACTCAATCCGTCCTGTTATAAGTGGCTATCTTTCCCGATTGGGATGTCCCACTAAAAGTGATCACTTTCCGAATTTAACATATAATTACCATCATCTTTCCTACTTTATCATCTTCTTTCGTCTACTTTCTCATTATATCATTCATTTTCTCTCTCATACTTTATCATCAATTTCTCTCTATCTTACTTTATCATCTATTCTCTTAATTTCAACGCCGAAAAGAATGTGGCCACAGATAATGGGACGGAGAGAGTAGTTATTACTCCATCCGTCCCGCTAAAAACAGTTCACTTTCCTAATTGAGACGTCTCACTAAAAGTGGCTCAGTCCAAATTTAGTAAATTTTAATACGCTCTCCTACTTTATTATCTATTCTGTCATTATCTCACTCATCTTCTCTTTTTTGTTGTATCATCTACTTCTCTGTCATACTTTATTATCTACTCTCTAAATTACGGTGCCGAAAAGAAATGAGCAGCTAATAATGGGACGGAGGGAGTAGTTATTACCTCTTGTAATGTCATGCCATTGAGTTGTCCAACAATGTGTTCTTCTTTTATAGATGATTCTTGAACTCCATAGATTTGAGGATCAAGCTTACTCATAGGAGGGAAGGATTGAAGCCTCTCTATGGTGACCGGGTTCACACCGGCTAGGGCTTGCCGCGCAAATTCATCATCTCTCAACCAAGCATATTTATCCTCTTATCACATATTCACATTAACATTATAAGATTGATGTAATAATGCAAGTTCCAAAATTAAGACATATAGCGACTCACTTGACACGATCTTGGGAATGTCATATTTGAGCAAACCACCTTCTTGAATTTTAGTCACAGCCTTCGGCAACGTCTTCAAGATTTCGTCGTGAAAACCGAGTTTGAGGAGAAGCCCTTCGCTGTAAAGGGAGTCGATATCCGAAAACCCTTTAAAGTCCTTGTTGTTCGAGGAGATCGAAGCCATTAAAGACGGTATGAGATTATGAAGGACCGCCTTAAGCCTCCCGGTTGAGAAGGCGTGCATTTTCGACTCCTCAAATTGCTCGTCCCTTGGCACGTACATAGGCAACGGCTTCTCCACTCACCACTCGTAGTTCGTATCTGTTTACAAAGTGTAGATTCAGATAACGGAAACACATAGTCGAGATTGACAAAGGAGGGAGAGGTGGTTTAACCGGTGTAGGTTGAAGGCCGGCCGGTTCGACAACGCCTCGGATACGGAATCTTCTTACCACCTAGTATAGGCCTAGCAGAATCTATCCCTTTGTCCGGATTGCCAAGATCATTGTACACATCAAAGTCATATATGTTATCAGATAGTTTTCTCTCTCCTTGCCCATCACCTCTTAGTTCTCTTAGCTCATTCTCTCTCATAGCTTTTAGCCCTTCTGGTGTTTCATGGGGCAAATATGGCTGGTGGAATCAAAATTCAAAACAATTCCCATGAAAAAAAGGGACTTAATAATGAAATTAAATCAACTCGAAATCAAGAATTTGGATGCGTAAGAATCAAGAAATGGAGTGACCTGATTAGTGAAGAAGATTCTTTTGGAAGGGTGATTTTTCTTGGACTGGACCCAAGAATTGCAGGGGAAGTGAAGAGGGCCAGAAGCAAATCCTTCAATTGTGATGCTTTCGAGGAAGAATTCTTGTTGGTGTTTGTTAGAGACTGTGATTGCACCTGGGATTCCAAAATTCGAATCCACTGTAAATTCTGCTGTGTAATGTACTCTCTCTGTTTTGAGGTTTGATTTCTTGGACCAGTCCTTCAATGCTGCTTCTTTGCTCTTCTTTGGAGCCTTCTTTTCTAATTGTCATGATGATAAATAAGCACAAATTTGATGAGAGAGAGTGGCAATGGGAAAAGGGATGAATTCAAGAAGCAAAATTACCAAAAATGAGATCTTTACAATTCAAAGCAGGTACCCAATGAGGCATTTTATCAAACACTTTGTGGTAGTATGATTTGGAGCAAAAAATTCAAGAAATGCAGAAACTAACTTGATGTGTGTGGTGTGTAGAGAGAGAGAGAGAGAGAGAGAGAGAGAGAGAGAGATGCTATGGACAAGGATGAATTCAAGAAAAAAAAATGACCATAAAAATGAGATCTTGACAATTCCAAGGAGGAATCCATTGAGGCATTTCATCGAACACTTGTGGTAATATGATTTAGAGAATAAAAACAAATAATCAAGAAATGCAGAAACGATCAAAGTCAGTGATGATGAGTTCCAAACTAACATTTCTTCAAATTATTATGACAACAACTAAGTAAAAATTTGATGTGAGGGAGAGAGAGAGAGAGAGAAGCCACTAGACTATCATGAATTCAAGAAAGCAAAAGTACCATAAAACTCAGAACTTTACAATTCAAAGCAAGAACCCATTGAGACATTTCATCAAACAGAATGTGGTAATAAGATTTGGACCAGATTTTTTTTTTCAAGAAATGCAGAAACTTACTTGGATCAAACTCAGTGCTGATGAGTTCCAAACCAACATTCCTTCCAATCTTGTCTGTAATAGCATCCAACTGTTTGACTAAAGTCTCCTTCAGATCCTCCTTGTTCTTCTTCCTCACAGTCACAACTGCCCTAACCTTAAATTTCACTGCTTTTTCAGGCAAAACTTTCACCAAATCCAAGTCCTCGCTGATTGCTGCAACTGGAGTTGTACTTGTACTCTTCCTAATCACTACTTGTACTTTCCTCCCCTCCAAGGGCAAAAAAGACCGGTCTTTCTGCTGGTTCATAACCATCCTTGATGATGATGGAGAAAGAAAAGATGATTTCTCCATCAGAGATGAGCCCATGATCTCTCTAGCTAGCGCCATGCTAAATCTTGGAAAATCTTGAAAAAATTTCCTCTTTATTTTGAGTGGAATCTTTGATTGGATGATCAAGAATGGAAGTTGGAGGTGATGATGATTGGTGACTAGTGAAAATAATCTCTCTCTCTTAGTATGCTTCTCTCACTACATACAATTATTAAGAGAAGAACAATAAGATCTAACCACTACCCACATGCAAAAGAAAATTCAAGTTTTTGGTGAAGGTGGATGGCCCGGGACCGATAGGTGCACGGCTAATTCCCACCTGACACGCTACGTATGTGTGAGCGTGTACGCCACTGTTACATTAAGGGTGGTTTAACTCTTCTGTGTGGTTTGCAGGCTATTGCACAGGAGCGAGGTTTACCCTGTGCGCACCAAAGGTAGCGGCTGCGGGTTCCTTGTCAAAAAAAAAAAAAAAAAAATTCAAGTTTTGGTTGAACCTTATGTGTTGTTAGATTACACGCCGGGTTTATTCGCACTTCGATAGTGATTGTGGGTTACTCGTTATTAAAAAAAAAATACTTTAATTTCATTCACTTTATATTACTTTTTTTTTAAAGGCTAATTCGAATTTTGGTAGATTTTTCATGGATCATAAATTCAGAAAAGCAAAAACTGCTGAGTCAAACAAACGAGTTTGGAGTCTGAGTTCATTTTTTTGTCTCAGTGGACCATTTTGTCCTCTTGCTTATGCTAAAATGGCGGCTTATGTTTCTATTGGGTGAAAAAGTTATGCTTGAGATTTCTTTTATTATTAAATGTTTTTTATTGTTAGTTTTGGCAGTGGGCATCCCCAATTGGTAACCCACCACATATCCACACATATCCACAAATAAGATGAGAACATATATCGTCTGATGATAAAAAGATGGTCCATTAATATACGCGTGGCAGCGCGTGATTGATGGGCCTAAGTGGTCCACCAAATTATGGGCTGAGGATCTTAGCATAGTTTTGGGGGGCTGAAGTGTACAGGGGTTAGTTTCGAATAAACAGATTTTCCAGGGGTCACTCTTTGAAAATTTGAAATAGTCCGGGGGCCTCTTTGCAATCCTCCCTGAAATGGATTTTGAAAATAAAAAAAGTGACGAAAGCAGTGATGAAAGCCTTTATTTTCTTTAATATATTTGCTTCAATCGTTATTTGTTTGTCGTAAATAATTAATATTCGTGCATGCATAAGCATAATCTTGTATTATTACAGGAAATTCATACATAAATAGTCGGAATATAGTGATTTGTCTTATTGCATTGTCTATTTGTAATATAATACGAGCCTATTGAGTATTATTAATTTTAAATCAATTCTGATGAGAATTGAATACTAAATTAATTTTAGATCAATCATTTATAATAGAAGTGGAAATATGAACTATAATAGATATTGTCGGTATAATATGAGCCCATTGAATTCGAAAGGAACAGGGGTCAGCTACTTATCTTGATGACATAATATTATTTTGGATGACAAAGGTAACTTGCAGTCGTTACCGAAGTGCGCATTGGGTAAACTCTCATTCATGTACTTTAGTTTGCAAACAATACAGGAGGGTTCAACCACCTAGGCTAACCATAAGTGACAGACTCATATATAGCGATCTTGGTATGTAGGCTACTCATCCCCAAGGGACATATTTGTCAAAAACAATTTCTTTCCTTTTATTTTAATTTTTCGCTTCTTATATAGTATATATATATATATATATATATATGATTAATTGTGAATTAAATATTTTGAGATCCATGTGGAGAATAGCTGTTAGCCCTATTTTTGTGCTAAGACAATGTTTGACTTTCTTGATTTCTGCATTACTAAGAGATTCGTTGTCTGAACAACTCACCTTCTAACAATATAGTAATTAATTATTTATTTCCATACATGCATATACTTCATTTTCACTCTTCTTGTCCCATTATTTTATTTTTAAATTAAAAAATACTAACAAACTTTGACATTCCAAGAAAAAAAATTTATGACAAAACTCCATTTAACTTTTTTTTTAATGAAAAATTAAGAGATAAACCATGATAGCATCAATAAGAAATTGAATAACTATACATATATACTTGTACATAACATTAAATAATATATCATGCACTTTCTTAATTCTCGAAAAAGTTTGAATGATCCATTAATACAAATTAAGGTCGAGAAAATAACACGATTTGTAATAGAGAAACCCGAAACCCGAGACTTTAATTTGTACAAAAGTTAACTCACCAATGTTGATAGCTCGAGGGATAAGAACTAAGATTGAGGCCCATAACCGGAACGGCAAAAGAAGTTTCGAGAAGCATCCGCTGCTGAAACGACTCGATCGTCGCGCTCCCTTCGATCATATCTTCTATGAAGGATTTGTAGTATTTCTTGAGTCTCTTCAACAAGCACAAGTATTTCGTCTTCAGCCACTTCAGCTTGGCCTTCTTGCAGATCCTGAGGAGGAAGAATCCGCGGCGCGGCTTCTTGCCGCCGAGGCGGACCGTGGGGAGCTTCGGGCGGCGGCGGCGGAGGCTCCACCGGAAGGAGGTCGCGGGGCGGCGGCTGAGGGTGGCTTCGTTGATGATGGGATCGGTTTCCGATGACATTTTTTTTGGCGGGGTGAGGTTGAAGAGAGAGAGTTGAGGAGTAAATAGGGGTGGTATGGAACAACTTCTGCATTTATATAGATTTAAAGTTGGGAGAAAAATATTTATTGATTTAATTTAATACTTTATGTTATGTTGTTAGAAAGGGATAAATTTGGGTGAGGTGAATTAATTGAGGAGTAGAAATTGGTACAATAGAATTAAAAGCTTTGGGAAGTGAATAGTTTAGAGTGGTATAAAGTTTTTGCCTTTTTTAAGGGATGCTCTTTGACCTAAAGATTATTTTAATTAATTTCATAGAAGAAAAATGAATATTGTTTATTTAGAGTGGGTTTGCAAAGATTTAATATAAATAGTTCTATTTTGCTTTTGTTTTAAAGTTAAAAATAATTGTTCTTAAGTAAAGTTATTAGATTAAATATATTTTTTCGTAGTTTTGGAAATTATGATATTTTAAATATAAAAAACATCTCAATAGTTGTTTTAAAAAATTATTTAATTTAACAGTTTAAATACTTAATTTTAGAAAAGTTAATAAATAAAACAGTTTTACAAACACTAAAAACTACTTATGCAAAAAAATATATAAATTTTTAAATTAAAGGTGCATTTGCAACTGCTTATTATAAGCACTTCTTATTTTCTTTTGCAACTGCAACTTTTTAAATTAAAGTTGAAAATAATTATTTTTAAACAAAATCAGGGAGTTTTTGTAATTGATTTTTAAAAGTAGATATTTTTGATAAATCGAAAAATTATGGTGTTTTAAACACCAAAAACATCTCAATTAGTGCTTAAAAAAACTACTTAATTGAACAGTTTAGGTGTTTAATTTTAGAAAAGCCAATGCAGAAAACGGATTTTGCAAACATTAAATAACAGTTTATGCAGTCAAAAAAATATGCAAACACACATTTAGTAGAAAAGTGATGTGACGAATAGTACCAATTAATTAACTTTTAAAGACTATGTTATTAAGATTATATATTTTACATAATTTCGTAGAAAAACAATGAATTACGAATCATCAATACCATTTTCGGTATGCATAATTTCTATTCTTATGACACAACATGCAATTTATAAATAATAATTATGACATCGTCCTTCCAACTAATCTCATGTGGTCCATCTTTGACAGTGCTATAATATTAATTTTCAGTTTCTCAATTGGAAGTATCCATTTATTAATCTTCGTACTCGTAAAACATGATAAAAGGGAGTTAGTCTCATTCATACTGTTATAAATTTCGGCACGGAGTTTAAGAAATTTGACTTATCTCCATTCGATATGTTTATTTTTAATACCATTTTACAGTTTCTGTCACATCAACCAGTAATCTCACTTCAACCAACAACTTTAAATTCATCCTCAAAATTTTTTTCTTAATATTACACATTAGACTCATAACTCATATATTCTATTTCTATTTTTTCAACTTTTACAATAATACCTATATATTTCTCAATATTATACATTAGACTCACAACAATTTTAATCAACAATTATATATGAAATATTTTTTATTATATAAATGAAAAATAAATAAATTATTTGTGCATTTTCTAGTATTTTTCTATTATTGTTAATGTTTTTAAATATATTATTGTATTTCATATTTCATTATTTTCTATTATTATTGGGATAATTGTATTATATAAAAATTATGATTAAACTTGAAAAAGTGAAATGATGTGGTGAATAGTAATCACCATTTATGGAGCACTAGGAGAGAGAAAATTGATAAATTGTTATTTTAGTGTTGAAATAAAGTTGAATTGGTGATAATTTTTCTACTCCAAACACCATTATTGTGTGGATTGAAGATGATCTAAATGATGCAAAATATATACTATCATGTATGATTTCGACATGAAATTTAAAAAAATCAATTTTTGAGTATAAATTACGTTGGGCGACATATTTTTTTGTTATATATAGTGCTATTTTATTTCTTTTTATGAACTCTGTATTAGCGGGATAACGTCAAATTTGCTTATTTAGCAATTTCTCTGGGCCTTGACTTTAAAAAAGTCACATGAAAATAAGTTAAAACTATGTGCTTCTTCCATAGGCTTATTTTACAGAAAAGATCAACAACAATAAAAGCCCAAATAAGCATAATCCAAAAGCCCAAACATCTCCACTTTCATCCCGGCCCGCTACCGAATCAAGAAACCTCTCGCCGGAGAGATCAACTTCACATCGCCGCCGCAGCATTCTGGCGCCAGAGCACCGCGATTGGGCTCCTCACACGGTGGCTACCGCCGTCGCTCCACTCAAGCGATCCAAACGAAGATTTAGCATCGCCCACGATGTCAAATCCGGCAGCATCCACGGCATCATTACTACTCTTGAAGGTGACTTCATAAGACAACTTGTTTTCCTTCTCACTGAAAACCAATTCACTCGGCGAGACAGTCACCTCCACTCCCGGCGGCGCCGCCACTTCCACCTTGTAAACAGCATCCGCAAGTTTACCCACATTCTTCACCGTCCTTTTATACTTAACCACACTCTCCCCACTGAAAACAACTGAAAAAGAAGGGTAGTTCAGATTTCCCGGATTCTTGAATCCTAATTTGCCACAATCCAACGATGAAGCATCGCTACTGAAAACCGAAATTCTCCTCGAATCGTATCCGATCGTGCACAGAAATCCCAAATAATCAACAGTTTCCAAATCATAAACCAGACCCGGATTCAAAGCTCGGTTCGGGTCAACATGACCTGCCCCGTGGATATAAGCGTTTGACTCCTCGCCGGAGGCGAGGTCAGTGATATTCCGGCCAGTGTTGTCCAAATTGTAAGCCGTGGTAACCAGAGCCGACTTGATGGCGGCCGGAGTCCACGCCGGATAAGCCTTTCTTAGCAGCGCTGCCAAGCCGCTGACGTGGGGGCACGACATCGACGTGCCGGAGATGATGTTGAATTCGACTTTTCTCGTATCGGATTCGATGTCGGTTGGGCCGATGTAGTCGGTCCACCCAGCGAGGATGTTGACGCCGGGGGCGATTACGTCCGGTTTGAGAATCTCGGCGGTGCGGTAGCTCGGGCCGCGGCTTGAGAATGCGGCGACGCGTGGCGCCGACGGATTGGTGCTGATGACTGTTCCCTTGAAGACAATCGTGGCCGTTGGATTTGGATCGGAGGTAACGTACGCTCGGATCTTGTCGCCGTCGCCCCCCCCCCCCCCCCCCCCCCCGTTACCGGGGGGGGGGGGGGGTGTTTTTTTGGTGTGGGGGGGGGGGGGGGGGGGGGGGGGGGGGGGGGGGGGGGGGGGGGGGGGGGGGGGGGGGGGGGGGGGGGGGGGGGGGGGGGGGGGGGGGGGGGGGGGGGGGGGGGGGGGGGGGGGGGGGGGGGGGGGGGGGGGGGGGGGGGGGGGGGGGGGGGGGGGGGGGGGGGGGGGGGGGGGGGGGGGGGGGGGGGGGGGGGGGGGGGGGGGGGGGGGGGGGGGGGGGGGGGGGGGGGGGGGGGGGGGGGGGGGGGGGGGGGGGGGGGGGGGGGGGGGGGGGGGGGGGGGGGGGGGGGGGGGGGGGGGGGGGGGGGGGGGGGGGGGGGGGGGGGGGGGGGGGGGGGGGGGGGGGGGGGGGGGGGGGGGGGGGGGGGGGGGGGGGGGGGGGGGGGGGGGGGGGGGGGGGGGGGGGGGGGGGGGGGGGGGGGGGGGGGGGGGGGGGGGGGGGGGGGGGGGGGGGGGGGGGGGGGGGGGGGGGGGGGGGGGGGGGGGGGGGGGGGGGGGGGGGGGGGGGGGGGGGGGGGGGGGGGGGGGGGGGGGGGGGGGGGGGGGGGGGGGGGGGGGGGGGGGGGGGGGGGGGGGGGGGGGGGGGGGGGGGGGGGGGGGGGGGGGGGGGGGGGGGGGGGGGGGGGGGGGGGGGGGGGGGGGGGGGGGGGGGGGGGGGGGGGGGGGGGGGGGGGGGGGGGGGGGGGGGGGGGGGGGGGGGGGGGGGGGGGGGGGGGGGGGGGGGGGGGGGGGGGGGGGGGGGGGGGGGGGGGGGGGGGGGGGGGGGGGGGGGGGGGGGGGGGGGGGGGGGGGGGGGGGGGGGGGGGGGGGGGGGGGGGGGGGGGGGGGGGGGGGGGGGGGGGGGGGGGGGGGGGGGGGGGGGGGGGGGGGGGGGGGGGGGGGGGGGGGGGGGGGGGGGGGGGGGGGGGGGGGGGGGGGGGGGGGGGGGGGGGGGGGGGGGGGGGGGGGGGGGGGGGGGGGGGGGGGGGGGGGGGGGGGGGGGGGGGGGGGGGGGGGGGGGGGGGGGGGGGGGGGGGGGGGGGGGGGGGGGGGGGGGGGGGGGGGGGGGGGGGGGGGGGGGGGGGGGGGGGGGGGGGGGGGGGGGGGGGGGGGGGGGGGGGGGGGGGGGGGGGGGGGGGGGGGGGGGGGGGGGGGGGGGGGGGGGGGGGGGGGGGGGGGGGGGGGGGGGGGGGGGGGGGGGGGGGGGGGGGGGGGGGGGGGGGGGGGGGGGGGGGGGGGGGGGGGGGGGGGGGGGGGGGGGGGGGGGGGGGGGGGGGGGGGGGGGGGGGGGGGGGGGGGGGGGGGGGGGGGGGGGGGGGGGGGGGGGGGGGGGGGGGGGGGGGGGGGGGGGGGGGGGGGGGGGGGGGGGGGGGGGGGGGGGGGGGGGGGGGGGGGGGGGGGGGGGGGGGGGGGGGGGGGGGGGGGGGGGGGGGGGGGGGGGGGGGGGGGGGGGGGGGGGGGGGGGGGGGGGGGGGGGGGGGGGGGGGGGGGGGGGGGGGGGGGGGGGGGGGGGGGGGGGGGGGGGGGGGGGGGGGGGGGGGGGGGGGGGGGGGGGGGGGGGGGGGGGGGGGGGGGGGGGGGGGGTGGGGGGGGGGGGGGGGGGGGGGGGGGGGGGGGGGGGGGGGGGGGGGGGGGGGGGGGGGGGGGGGGGGGGGGGGGGGGGGGGGGGGGGGGGGGGGGGGGGGGGGGGGGGGGGGGGGGGGGGGGGGGGGGGGGGGGGGGGGGGGGGGGGGGGGGGGGGGGGGGGGGGGGGGGG